>QEPC01013043.1:2663095-2674232 GCA_003113815.1 Sphenodon punctatus
TCACCACACAATACCCAGGCACAGATCAAGTTCTTATAGGCCAGCTGGGGCGGGGATGCACGCCGGTTTGTTCAGTCCCAGGTGGATTCTGTTGGCACTCTCCGGCAGCGCACAATGACCCAGCTCCACAGGGGCTGTCAGTTACACAGCAGGGGGGATTCAGGCAGGCACCAAAACTTCTTGGGGAGCACCCACTCACCTAGGGACCTGTTTGCCAGGCTCTCACCCCAAAATCCTTTGCTCACCACCGGAAGCTGTACAGACTGGGCTGTAATGCTGAAACAAGAACTCTCCAAAGCATAGGTATGCTTGTCAAATATGCACTACTTGGTTCACCATTTGCAGACTGAGTATCAGGCACTTTGCCCAGTGTGGTGTTTTTTTGTTTTTGTTTTTTTTAATGTTTACATAGAGTTTCTTTGCCTATAGCAGCCTTGTACCCACAGCCTGCCAGTAGACCTACCAAAGCAACAGCTGATCCCCTAATCTACTTTGGTCACACAGACAAGTGTTGCGTATTGGTTATATAAAGAGCTTACAGTTAGAGCACTGAAAAAGTCCTTCTGGTAGGGATGTGCACCAGAGCCCCTTGTCGGTTTTCATTGGGTGTTTTCAGACGTGACGGGGTGGCTTCACCCCATCACGCAAACAACCCTGAGATTCCCCGCTGGGATCACTCTGGCACAGCCAACAGACGGTACCCGGCGGGGAATCAGGGAGGGGGCGGGGTCACGTGGTGCAACGTGTGGCCGCATGGCCCCACCCCCCCATACATAATCCCAGGGTGGAGGGTGTCAGAGGGAGAAGCCTGCACAGGAAAGGTGGTTGCCTCTGCACCACTCCCAGCAACAGCATTCACATCATCATTGCTGGGACTCCCCATACTCGTATCTGCTGCTGGACCCAGTGAGAAATCACTGCTGACAGTGCCAGCTGATGCAAATGAGGACTGGGGAGGATTTTTTGTGTGCAAGCACCAGTTCTGTAAAACGCAACCTAACAAGCAGAGAGCTCTTACAGAACACAGAGAAAAAACATGGCTCGTCCATTATAAAGGGTTGCAGTGCCCTCCCCAGAGCCTCGCTGATTGGCTGTGGGGGGCAGCAGGCATTGAGCAATCACAGACTGTCATGAGAATTCTGGGGCATTATTACGCTGCTCATTAGCCAGCGATGTATCCATCAGATACTGCTGAGCTGCTCGCCCCTCCCAACACAGTTACAGTTCAAGAGTTCAAGCCTCTTTAGGGCTCCGAGACGTCTTCTGCCTCTTCCCCTCTCCATTTCCATCCAAAACAAAACTGCAACTGTCACTAATAATAACAACAACAATAATGACATTGTTGTTTTCATTATCATTGTAGTTATTCTCTAGTCGTTTTCGTTATTGCGATAACGATAATGAAAACTATAATTGTCATTATAGTTATTGTAAGAACGAAAATGACATGCACACCCCTACCTTCTGTTATGGCTCAGCAGTAGCTCTGCTTTGTGCAGCTGTGCCTTTGTTCCCAGGCTCTATTCCAGAGGTTGGGAACCTCAGGTCTGGGGCCCAAATGTGGCCCGTGGCAAGTTTTTATGTGGCCCCTTTCCAGTGCCTGGATCTGGCCCCTGAATCCAGTCTCTGCTCCTAAGCACTGAAAAACTGATCTCAGGATAATGGAGCAAAGAGGAGGGCATGCACACAAGGGGAGGGGACAGATCCACAGCACAGATCTATGATCTGGGCCCTCCTTTTCTTGAATACACCCATTAAGCACCCCCGCCCCCAACCTCTATGTGGCCCTCAGAGCTCGTACAAATGCTCAATGTGGTCCCTGGGATAGAAAAGGTTCCCCACCATTCCTTTATTCCATTCTCTGTCTGTCCAAAACCCCCACACTGACTTATAAAATTAGCAGGTATGTCATTACATACCACCCCCCCACCCACCCCCACACACATTAAATCCAAAATGGGTATATGAGTACTCATTCTCCATTGTGTGTATAAGTCAGATACTCGCAGAGCTACTTGAACATTTGGGAATTACTCGTCACTAAAAAATTCACCCCTCATTTCAGGTGTAGGGTTAATGCCCTGCAGAAACAGGGCTGGTGAGGGAAGAGGCAATGTAAGAACGTGGGTGGGTCATGAGTGGTCTCACAGGATCAGGGCTTCAAGTTGCTGCAGGATCCAGTCGGGGGAGCGTTAGATCCAGGTGCAGGTCAGGTACATGCAAGAATGGATCTGAGTGGGAAAGGTCTGGGCAGGATTAGGGCATATCTTGGCTCAAGAGAAAATGGGATAACAGAACTGGAGCCAGGCAATCAGAGTCCGGAGGTGCAACAAAAGTCAAATTCAAAGAGAAGATCCACAGAGAAGCAGGCCCAAGGGATTTGGGAATACAGAAGGCTGGGACCAGGCAAGGGAAAGTAGACATGACAAAAAGGGCAGGGCTGATAATGGGCAAGAAGGGAACAGTTTTGGTCGAGGGCTGAATGGGAGACAAGGAGGAACAATCTCAGTTCAGAGTCAGGACAGAAACAGGAAGTGACATTGTTCTGCCCAGCTTCCCGCTTCCATTGGGCAGTCTTTTATCGTGATGGCAGACAATCCCATACACATGGGCAGTGGAGAGCTGCTGCAAGAAGCCAGTCATGATGCCCTGAGCTTGTTCAGCTTTCAGATGTCTGGCTGCTACCCTGAGAATCTGGAGGATACTGGTTTGAGGCTAGCAGGATCCTGACAGAAAGCAATGTGTTTTTAAATGAGGTGCTACTGCACATGGCCACCCAGGAGCCACTCATCCAGCTGCCTGTCTGAAGGTGGCATGGGGGGATGCATGCTCCCATGAGACACTTGGCACCCACACCTGGCCACTCACAGTGCACTGATGAGAAAACCAGATTGCACTGTATGGGACAAGCCAGAAAAGTGCGTGACAACAGGTGCTTGCATAGCCTCTGCCTATATGAACTGGGACGGAGACACATACCAGCAGCCACTAGGTCCTCTGCTCATAGACACTGTGGGTGGGAGCATGCTTTCATCACCTCAATGCTAGATTATTGCAACACGCTCTACATAGGGCTGCCCTTGATGACTGTTCAGAAGCTGCAGCTAGTGCAGTACACAGTTCAACTCCTTTCAAGGATAGGGCTTCAGGAGCACATTACGCCAGTGCTCCAACATCTGCACTGGCTGCCTGTAGCTTTCTGGGCATGATTCAAGGTGCTGGTTTTGAGTTTTAAAGCCCTAAACAGTCTGGGACCCATATATCTAAAGACTGCCTGTCCTTCCATGCCCCATTTTGGCCCATGCAATTGACTGGACGCACCTCTCTGTGGGTACCATCTGTTAGCCTTGGCCTAACAGATCTGTCGCTGGGAACTCTCTTCCCCATGAGATCTGGTTGAGCCCAAGCCTGGGCATCTTCTGGAGGCAGTGGGTGTCTTTAGACATAATGTCAATGGGTGTCTGAATGTGTTTTTTATCCTTGATATGAACACCAGTTTGATCCTGTGTTCATTATGTGATGCTGCTTAGACACAATGTCCGTCTTGGGGCAAATTGGTGTTTTGCTCTTGACATGATGTCAGCACGTAAGTGCTGCCACCTCATTCCCTGTGTTGTACCTGCTAACACACAATGCAATATCATTAAACACAACATTGGCCACGTGTTCAGCTGGAACATGCAAATTGTCCTTGTGATGCAATGGTGTTCACATCGCGTATTCAACAGGTGGCCAAATTGGTGTTGGGATTGTTGTGGTGCTTACACACAATGACCAAGCACGTGCTTAGGGGTTTTGACAACCAATCTTTGTTATGTCTAAAGATGTCCAATGTAAGGGTGTCTTGAGACTTAATATCAACGGGTGTCTTAATGTGTGTGTTGACCTTGATATGAACACTGGTTTGGCCCTGTGTTCACCAAGTGGCACTGCTTAGACACACAGCCCATCTTGGGGCAAATCGGTGTTTTGCTCACCACCTGATCGCCGCATGTAAGCGCTGCAGCCTCATTCCCTGTGTTGTATCTGCGAGCACACTACACAACATCATTAGACACAACGTTGGCCACGTGTTCAGCTGGAACACGTAAATACTCCTTGTGTTGCAATGGTGTTCACATCGCAGTTCAATGGGTGGCCAAACTGGTGTTGAGATTGTTATGGTGCTTACACACAATGGCAAAACATGTGCTTAGGGGTTTTGACACTCAGTCTTTGTTGTGTCTAAAGACACCCTAAGACTTTTTTATTTGAATAAGCATTCGGCAAGCAGGCAAGGATAGGGGATAAGGGTGGGTTTTTTGGAATAGGGTTGTGAGGGGACATTTGGGTGTGGGGAATTGGGAGGTGGTATTGGGTGGGTTTTGTGGGGGGTTGTGGAAGGGTTGGGGGCGTTTATGGTATTTTTGTATACATTTTAATATTTGTATTGTTTGTGAGCTGCCCTGGGCCTGTGGGCAGGGTGGCATATACATTTTAAATAAACAAATAAATCACAGAAACTGGTCATGAGCACTAGGGAGTCTGGTTCCCCAGCGTTCACATGTGGGTCATGTCAATTTCAAAGGCCAGGCCCATGCGCTTCCCCCTCACCCATGGTCCATACATGGGGAGTGAAAGGTGGCTGCCACAGTAGTTATGCTGGGTGCCACCTCTTAGAATCCCTCCATGCACACTCCACCTGAGGGGGTGTTCTGCTGCAGTGCCACTCAGCCACGGACCCCCCCCCCCCCGCCCCTCAAGCCTTGCTCTTTTAAAAATACCCAGACAGACACCTTCACCTGGAGAATTGCCTCCTAGGCTGCTAGCCATAGGGGTAGAGAAGTGCCCAAGAGAGACATGCTATTGGAATTGAAAATAAGCACTCTCTGCTGGTAAAGGAACTCAGCAAGTCAAACCTGTTTGCTGGGGAGTCTGGTGCAGCTGAGTGCTGAGACTGCAAAAGGTTATTCATTCATTTATTATTTATTGCTTAAAACTTATATGCTGCCCTCTCCCAACAGCCCCCACAAAACCCACCCGATGCAAGCCCCTCAATTCTCTATATCCAACCCCCCTTCACAACCCTACCCCAGAAACTACCCATCAAACCCCACCCCAGTTCTCTATTCTCACCTGCCAAATGCTTTTCCAAACAGAAAAGTCTTGCACCACCTCCAAAAGATGCCCAGGTCCAGCACAACTGAATCTCCAGGGGAAGGGAGTTCTGTAAAATCGGGGCAACAACTAAGAACGCCTCCCTGCAAGGTGTCAGTCACCGCCGCCGCTGCCCGGTGCGGCAGCCCCTCCCAGGCCGCAGGAAACCCTTTACCCGGTCCAGCGGCGTCACACCGCTCCCAGCACAGGCGCCCCCAGCCGAAGGCGCCCGGGGCGAAAGCGGTGGCGAAAAAGGCTCTGGAGAGGCGGGAGCCGTGGAAGAGCCCCGCCCCCCGTTGCAGCGCTCCGCGCACCTCCAGGCACACATGGTGTCGGAGCCACCACTACATAGGCCGGCACTGCAAAGGGAGCAGTGCCGGTAAACAGAGCGACAGCCCTGGAGAGACTGGCCCCCCTCCCTCAAGCTAAGTGTTGAAATTGACTATTTTGGTTGTGATAATTGCCGTGTGTGTTTTCCATCCCTGTTCCCTTCCTGTTTGTAGTAAGTAGAGTGTGTGTTCTCCCACCCTGAGTTGTTTGAGTATATGTGTATTCCTCTGCCCCTTGCCCCTGGACATTTGAGAGAAGCGAGTGAGAGCCTGCGGGCTCGCGCGGTTGGGCCTTTCCCTTTTCCCTGGGATCATCCCTTCCCTACCTCTTGAGAGTGTGTAAGCCCCGTGAGCCCTAACAGTGGACCTTGGGACCCCCTCCCCTGTGGACCTGGCACTTCCCTCACTAGCCTTCCTTGCCCATTCCCTGACGAGTGCAAGTGGTGAAGCTGGACCCCCTTCCTTGTTCCCCAGCTCTGTGCCCTATGATGATAGGGGTCAAGATTCAGAGTGCGTAAGCACACGAACAGACCCAAACACTATCCTGACGGGCCTCCTTTCCTCGCATTACGCTAACAGAGCTCCCTCGTGTGCGAACGGTGTGAGTGGGTGGCGCTTCTCCCCTTCCTACCCCCTCCCACCTGACACAAGGTCTTGTAGTATGAACAAGGCTAACAGACAGACAGTATTCACAGGAAGGTGCTCCCAGCCAATCACTGGGGCCGTAGTGGGGCATGGAAGGACAGGCGGTCTTTCAGATATGTGGAGCCCAGACCATTTAGGGCTTTAAAGGTCAAAACACCACCTTGAATTGTGCTTGGAAAGGGAGCCAGACTGCAGACTGGCCATTTATTGGAGTTGCCTGGTCATTTTCACTTAGTGAGCTGTAGCGTTTGCAAACACGATAGCCCTTTTCAAATAGCCTGGGAGGAGCTGCCACGGCGCGTGTGCAGAGCATACGAACCCGTCACATAGACACACACCCATCTCCATGCATGGAGGCATTGCTGTTTTGTTCAATGCCTCCGTGCGTGGGGGATCGGTGGAAATGGGTGGAGCATGGGAGCGTGAACGCCCTCCACCCACCCCCATTGGCTGTCACAAGGACGCACCCACCCACCTACCCAGTCGCACATGTGGGCGGGGGGGCGGGGGGATGTCTCATGTGAAAAGGGCCTATAATTTCACTTCCCCCCCTTCAAGTGAAATATATGGCAAGAGTGAGTAGGTCTCTTTCCTATTAGTGAGGAAGGCTGTCTGATTCACAAATCCTCTTGGGAACCTTCAAATACACAGTGAGAATCTGACAGCCTTCTTCACAAGTAGGAAAGAGACCTGTTCACTCTTGCCATATATTTCTGCCTACTTGAAATATACCATTTACAGCATATTTCTCCTTCTGTCCTTTTGAAAACCCACATGTACCAAATCACAACAGTAGTGGCATTTCTGCAGGCTCTCAGGCAGTGAGTGAAATTCTGTGCTGCATTCTGTTCTTTGACTTCCACCTATTTTCTCTGGACTTAATTTTACCCTTTGCAATATCTGCATGCAGAAAGGACAAATCACAGTGTGTGCTGTGAACAGCAGCGTGCTCTGTGCCCGTTATGAAACCAAGACCTGTATTAACAAATTTCTTTGTGAGTCCAGTTGCCGGAAGTTGCAATATTTGTCAAGCATATGACCATCCAATAGCTTGAATGTGGAGATAGGCTTAGCAGTGCTGGACCCAGAGAACCACATCCAGCTGTCAGCAGGCCTCATTTTCAAAAGGTGATGGCCATGGGTCCTCTGTGGGAAAGGGTTTCCTGTGGGTGAGGCCCCTTGGGCCTTTATTTTATGTCTGGCCCATTGTGCATGTTCATTGTTCAGTGCACTGGACAGCCAGATTCAGAGACAGCCTGGTGAGAAGCCCTGCTTCCACTTCCCTTTCACCACGCCTGAATGCTGGTCCCTAGAGAAGATCCCCCCTGCGCCACCTTCCTGACCCCCCCCACCACTCAAGCCCTACTCCACCTTCCTGACCCCACCCCCGTTGCCATTCAGCCCCTCCCTTAGTGACCAGGAACCCTCCTGCTGCTGCCAGGTAAATGTGGAGGACAGTTTTCTCCCTGTGGAGAACCCCAGAAATCTTGGGCAGCCCATTGGGTGCTCTGCCTGCACATTTGTTTGAGAACCCCTCGGCCACCTGGTAGGTTGCTTGAAATTGTGGGACTTACTTGTGAATACCTGCTACCTGTTTCAGTTCTATGCAAACTTGTGCTATTTTTTGCCTATTTAGACAATCTGCAGCTTGTAGCTACTCAGGACAGTGGCTTTACTTTAATGTGGAGTAAGTATTTAGGAAGACATTCATTTGCAGTGAGATTTTCTCACCTTCACTCATCCTGACTTAAATGTTCTCTGACCCCATTTTAAATTGGAAGAAGTTCCATTTAAGTGTATGGATTTATACTAGCATTAAGGAGAAGATGATCAGGTCCCTTGTGTAGCAAATTCACAAAGGGCTCTGTCTCTTTGAGTGGGGCACTTCATGGAATAAGTGGCTACAAAAAGTGGTTACTGGTTTCAGAGTCTGGTCCTTAATTTTTGGGTAGAAGGCAATGTTTTTTGCAGCATATATATCAAAATGTCCAGTGGATCCCAAACTTTTCAGACACTGTCAACCTTCAGACTTTCTCACAGACTAATATGTTCCTGTTGAAGATGAAGTGTCATCATGGAGCATGCTCATTACAGGGGCTACATTATGTGGATCTGTGACACGGATCTGTCTCCCATTGGTGTGCGCATGTTTTTAACTCTGCTCCCTTCCCTTGAGCTCAGTTTTTCAGTGCTTGAGGGTAGGAACTGGATCCATAGACCAGATTCAGGAACTGGAAGGAGACCACATAAAAACTAGTCATGGGCCGCATTTGGCCCCCTGGCCTAAGGTTGTTCACCCCTGGTTTATTGTCATTCTCAAGGATTCCTCTCCTATGATGGTGGCAGAAGCAAATGCCTGCTTTAATGTATCCACCTCCAGTTCTGTGGTCAAGTAGTGGAACTGATAGTATGGCCTTGCAGCCCTACTATGTGCCTTGTATGCTATAGTGGCTGCAATCCCAAACCACTCTGGGTGAGATTTGCATAGGATCCATGCAGGACCCACACGGATTTCACATAGCAAAATGGGTGTTTACACACACATTTCTCCTGGATGTTTGCTGCTACATCCTGAACTTTCTGTGTGTCTAAATCACTCACCCAGATCTTCAACATCTGGATCTTTGAACTTCTGCGTAGAACTTCTCCCAGAACTTTTGTGTGTAAAAGGTTCTCCTGGTAAACTGTTTTGCTGCAGGCAGCTGTGGTTACTTGGTTTCCATGGCAGCCTGTCACGTCTACAACTGTGGCTACTTTAGGCTGCCTCAGGGCAGTGTTTGTGTGAAGAATGCATCCAGGAACTGCCTCAGGGTAGTGTGTGTGTGTGAAAAATGAATCTGGAACTTACTTGTGGACTTGTAAACCAAGAAGACTGAAAAATCTGGAACTTCAACGTGTGTGTAAAAATGCCCAATATCTCTGCTATGGACTTAAACATGGTTTGTGCACACGTGCACGTGGTTTCCACTGGCCATGGGATTGGCCCCATTGTATATTATCCTACCCCAAATTTTCTTCCACACTTGCCATTGCCCACAGAAAATTCACAAGAAACGTGGGCTAGTTATATATATTTAGAAGCTCTGTTAATCAAACAGGATTTGTTAAAAAGGCATGGAACAAAAAACGTCTCTGTTTGGTTTCTACTGTATGTGCTCTTGCCACATGTTCCCTGTGACAGGGCAAGCAGCTGACTATGTGATGCATTCTCAGAAAAATTCCAGGAATGCATTGTGGAGCAGCCTTACCCCATATGGGCTCCTTCTGCCTGCCATGTGGTGAGCTGTGCGGTGGGGGCTGTGAGTGACGTTCATTGGTGCCCATCACGTGTGGCCATGTCACAGCCAAGGGTGGGATTTTGGTCTGGCTGTGGGAGGGAGGTGGGGCAGGGCCAGGCATGCGCTATCCTATGTGGAATCCTAGCTCTTGCTAGGTGAGAAGGCCACCGAGATGGGGGCAGTCTCCATAGAGCAAGCAATAAGCATAGTCAGGGGTCAATGCAGCCCAGAAACTGGGAGGTTGAGAGCAAGTGTCAGAGTCTTTAAACCAAGTCTGTAGTCTAGGCTATGCTAGATCAAAAAGCTGGGAGGTAAAAACCAAGGTAGGGAAGGCAGGGACAAGAAGACAGAAGCAAGGCTTGAAGGCAAGCAGGTTGGGAGGTTGCAGGAGGATGCTTCCACAAGGAAGGGGCTTGGTCCAAGGAAGGAAGCCTGAGCAGTGCATGATATCATCTCCGGTCCCTTCCCTGAGCTCATTCTTTTCAGTACTTGAGAGTAGGGATTGGATCTCTGGGACAGATCCAGGAATTAGAAAGGAACCAAAAAGAAAACATCCACATACCATGCATCCCCTAACCTTGCTTAGGCTATCAATATCATATTATGATAACCTTAGAAATGCATTTCCTGGGCGGTGGGTGATACATCTTTCGTATTCCATAATGTGGACTATATGGAGATTTTGGAAACTTTACAATTGTAATAATGTCGATATATTTCCATCAGCAATTCCTCTCTTGCCTTCCGTTTCTTTTCCGTGGTCTCTTTTCTTAGCATATTACACAGTAAGATCTCATTCAGACGTGCTTTTAAATCGCACAGCAGCGGCGGCGGCATCGTGTGATTTAAAGCACCGCACCCTTCCGGGTTGGTGTGAATGCACCGAGTGCGCACATTTCAGCCTAGCCCGAACTGTTGGAGTGCGGTTTTGAAAGCTGCTCCGAGCAGCTTTTAAAACCGGACTCCATCAGTTCGGGCTAGGCTGAAATGTGCGCACTCGGTGCATTCACACCAACCCAGAAGTGCACAGTGCTTTAAATCGCACAATGCCGCCGCTGCTGCTGTGCGATTTAAAAGCACGTCTGAATGAACCCTAACTATATTAATACTCTCTCCAAAACTCATACTCCCTGCTCATTCCAATAGTGGGTACAGTATTTTAAATAACCTGCTGAAAGTTTGCTTTTCATGAATAACTGGTTGAAAATCCATAATAGCCACCAGAAGGGCCTTATGGCATTCTATGTAGCTGATGAGTTCCAAAATTCTTGGAAATCTTCAATTTCCTCTTACTTGAGGAAAATAGGTTTTTCTAGAGAATACCTGGATGGAAAGGAAATGGGGAGCCTGAAGAAAATGATAATGACAAGATTAAAGGATCTAGCTCGACAGGAGGACATAGCCGTAGTGAACCATACCCAGCATCTCAAAGATTATTTAAAATATATTCCACGTATGGGCGAGATGACCCCCTACTTGCGAGAAGATCTGACAGCAAGAGGATGATATCTCATACTATGTGCTAGACTAAATGCACTCCCAACAAGAATATTACAGGGGAGGATACAATATATTTTTATTTTATTTTATTTTCTAGATTTCTATACCGCCCCATCCTGCCATGCATCTCGGGGCGGTTAACAACAATAAAAACAGTATAAAAACATTTAAAAACAAATATAAAATATATCAATAAAACAGGGCGTGGTACAGTCATAAATAAATATATAAGGTGGGGGATTAAAAATC
>QEPC01013043.1:2674332-2686483 GCA_003113815.1 Sphenodon punctatus
CGGGAAGCGGCGGTGGCAGCCCCAGCACGGACCCAGCGGCGGCGGCAGCGGCAGCAGCGATGGTAGCAGGCGGAGCTCCAGAGCCCCCCGCAGCAGCAGCAACAGGTAAGGGTGGCCAATTTCCTGCAAGCCTCAGGAAACAAGGGATTGGTTTTAATGATAGACTATGCTCATTTGACCAGGAAAATGTTGAGACGGTGCAACATGTTCTTTTTGAATGTCAGATGTATAGGGAAATAAGGAGGAAATATTTGGCTGAATTGCTGGAAAAGTTCCCAGGAAGAACTGCTCTAACTCTAGTGTGGCACGCACTAAATACAAAGGTATTTATTCCAACTGCATCTAAATATTTAATAAAAGCTATTAATATAAGATCTAGATTTATGCAATCTATGGCTTTGGAAAATGGTGAAGAATCTGATTTAGGAGCGGATATTGACATGGCACATAAATGCAAATGCTAGGAGGGGGGAAGGATATATGAGAACTTGAAGAGGGATTTTCCCTATGGGGTTGTAATATGCCTATTGACAACTGATTACTTGATTGAGTTTATGGGATGATGAGATGGAAGAGTTGCAATAGTATAAGGCAGGGATTGAAGGAGCTGATAGAACCTAACCTAGTTTATAGAGATATAGGAGTCCTAAGGAGTAAAGGATGTTGAAAATTTAAGATATTTTATGATTTAAAAATTAATTTTGTCTTAAAAATATTCTCATGTATATAAAGGATATGTGTTGTTTGTTGTATGTTCGTATGTATATGCTATGGCTTTGACCACGTCAATAAACTTTTACTTACTTACTTACTTACTGAATAACTGGTTCTCCGCACACATGAGATGAAAAGAACCTTTGTATAATGTTTGAGTGCGTCCTTCCCCCCCACCCCCCCATTAAGACCTTTGGAAGCACAAAAGAAAGATATCATGAAAAATTAGCCCTTTCAGTTCATCACAAACATTTCTATTTTGTCACCAAGACATAGTTCCATGTGTGACCAAGACAAGGGCTGTTTTTAGATGAGTGCGCTGTGCGCTCACACGTCGTTGCCGAAATCCCACAAGACGGGATTAGACGAGACGCTGCCACAAGTCATGCGCATGGGAGGGGGACGTGCATTCTTTTCCGGCCGCGATCTGACCACCTCAATCATTGACCTGGTCAGATTGCGGCTGGAAAAGAATGTGCATCCCCCTCCCGTGGGCATGACTCATGGCAGCGTCTCGTCTAATCGCGTCTCGCGGGATTTTGGCAACGACGCGCGAGCGCACGGCGCACTCATCTAAAAACGGCCAAAGTATGCAGCATTCTTGTCTCAAGAGGTCTGAAGCAAGTACTTTGAATAATATTAGATCCTTTTGCTATTGTGATAACATATGGAACACCTGCCTATTCTACCCAACTCAGAAGAGGGCAGACAGGGTCATGTCAGAAAAGACATTATGCAAAGGGACTCTCCTGATAACCTCTTACACAGGTATGCCCCTTTCAGAGCCCCACAAAGCCATGACATGCTGCAAGGAGTAGAAAGGGGGCTGGACAGCTTCTTTGCCCCACCCCTTTCCCCACATATCCCTGCCCCTCCTGAAAAAAAAAAATAGTATCCGCACTCCAGGGTAAGCTGGGAAAAAAGGAGCTTCACCCAGAGCCTGGAGATCATGGGTGTTTACAGATAACACCTCCCCACCCAGTACACACCATGCTTGTGTGAAAACCCCACTGGTAAACAATGTTTACCTAGCCCCTGCCCTGCCCTATAGCGGGCAACAGCTGTCACCACACTGCAGGGCAAGCGTGGGGAGCTGGGCACATGGTCAAGGGGAAGTGGGGTGTGCCGGTCCCTGTTGCAGCCATCGCCAAAGCAAGGCAGCATTGGCCAAGCAAGCACGTGCCTGGCCCTGCCCCACCAGGCCAGACCAAAATCCCACCCCCAGCTGTGACGTGACCACAAGCGATGGGCACCAGTGTCTGTCACTCAGCCCCCACCACGGAGCTCGCCACATGGCAGGCAGAAGGAGCCTAGCCCCTCCCCTGTCCTGGGCAGCCTTACCATATGAGGTAAGTACATATAAACCAATAACTAGATTGACTAGGAGGAACCAGGTTAAACTTATTAAAAAGGTATGAGCTGTAGTAAGACACCATTTTCTTCCCCACATGGAAAAGTGGGCCCATATTATTGGAGAGAAAAAAATAGGGGGGTGGGGTGGAATCCTGATAGTGAGACCTTTCGGAGTAGTCTCTTTAATGGAAAATAGTGGAGTAGCAGACCCTCTTTCATTTGAGGTATTTAAAATTAGTTGGACACATTACTAGATTCATCAGAAGGACCATCAACTATACCTTGGATGATGGTATGATCCAGCAATAAGACTATCATCATGACTGATAGCTGTGATGGCCAGAGGATACATCTTCATTCTCAGGGTGCCCCTAAACTTCTACACTGATAAAACGTGAGTGAATGAAAGGAGAGTTAATCATTCCATAACTGCTATGTGCTTCTCCTACACTTCTTGAAGCATCCATTACTGACCACCGTACAGAGACAGGATATTGGGCTAGAATGGATCACTGATCTGACTAAAGTATATAAGTATAATGGTTCTTATGGTCTTGGAAAATCTTCCCAGCGTGACAACCTTGCATTGGTGGAGGATGGTACTTTTCATTTTTAAACTACAGGGGTCTGCAAGTCTCTGCCTTACAGTGAGGATCCTGGTATTAGTTTGAAAGACTCATAACTGTAAAAGTTATGTCTAGAGGCTTCATAGCCTGCCAGTAGGACTGCCAGGGCACTGAGTCATTTGCTGTGAAAACAGATGAGCTTAGGGTTTGGGGAACCTTCTGTTAGGATAGCAATCTGTATATTTCTTCTCATATTCTCCAATTCACGTAGGATGTATTCCAGCTGCTGAATTTTGTGTTCCAAAGCTCTGTATCTCCAAGGAAAATATCCAAGGATTGAACTTCAAGAATGATCTGAGGAGGAAAAGGTATGTAAAAATATGCAGTTTAAGCAGAGCTACAAACTTGTTTTAGAAGCCAATGTTACAATGTAATTTTTTTTTAAAAAAAAAATCCTTTAGGAGGTTTGTGGGGGTAGAGGGTAGGAAAAAGTGGTTTTAAATCATGGAAGAATATATGTAGATTTCCAAACACATGTATTTGAAAACTCATTACTTGAATATCAAATGACCAGTAGCTACAGGTCAGGCAACTATGTCCCAGGGACTAGGCTTTCAGGGGCCCCCATTAGGGACAGTCCCATCAGGACATCAAAATGTCCTACTTTATCTCTATCACTGCTGCCTGTGTCTCCCATGTAAGCCAGGAGCCGGGGCCATGTCTGTTAGCAGCTGCCACCCCCACGCTCAGGCTTCTTGGCCACGTTTTGTTGAGTAGCGATTTTCCCAGGTGGCAAATCTCCCAGCTGGGAATCTTACGGCACGTTCTGCACGTGGGAGTGGGGTTAAAAGCGTAATCAGCTGCATCATGTGGCTTTTTTTTCTGACGAATGACAGGTCTGGATTTCGAGCCCTGTCATTCGTAAGAAAAAAAGCCGCATGACATTGCTGATTATGCTTTTAACCCCGTGCCCACGTACAGAGTGTGCCATAAGATTCCCAGCTGGGAGATTTGCCACCTGGGAGAATCGCTGCTCAATGTAACATGGGCAAGCTGCCTCAGTGCCTCCCCTCCTCTACCCCAGCACCCTCCAGCCCCAGTTTTCTATAGTTCCACAGTCCCCCCATCTCCAGTGCCGCCTGTACCTTAGTGCCCCGCAATACCCCAGCTTCCTCTTGGTGCCTGCTTCAGGTTCCCCTTGCCCTGGCCTCTCCCCCTGCCCCCACATCCCAACAACCACATCCTGGTTGGTATGGGGCCCAATGAAGTTGTAAAAGCAGAGGCATGGTACCTGTGGCTTCTTGACGTTTCACTGGAATATCAAGGAATATCACTTAAGATGATCACTTAATCAATTAGGATCTAAATAGTATTCTCACCTAGATCTCAGTCTCCTTAAATTTAGTTGCAGAAAATACTACATTGTCCCAGTATTGTCTAGTACAAAGTAACAAAACTGGAAATACAAATGGTCCAATTCATGAGCAGTGAGTGTTAATAGACATGACCCTTGCCATCCTGGGAAGAGTTTCCCTTGGCCTAGTATGCTCCAGCCCTTGGAACAAATGTTCCCAAAGCCTCCCCCGGCCAGGGAGTGAGGGCAGGAGGCAGAGAGTGACATGTGATCACTTGGCTGCATTCCTGAGATCACCCTGCCCTGCCGCCATGATCGACAGCCATGGCTAGCTATTACAGGTAGTCATGGCTTGCCATCATGGCAACCTCCCAGATACTAGTAGGAGCTGGGTCAGGAACATGTGTTCCTCCTGCCTAGCTCACCCAGTTCTGCCCCAGTCAGTCAGGAACCAGGCATGGACTGCGAGCCTGGGCTTATACATTTCCCATTCCGCTCCTACCCGGGCGGCGTTTGAACCGGGCCCACATCTGGCAGGTCTGGAACAAACATTGTGGCAGCACGCTGGCCCAGTCAGGGTGAACCAGGCCTAGCTGGGCTGGCGTGCTGTCTGTTTTCAGCAAGTTATTATTTTTCCCAACTCAGGGAGGGAAAGGGGAAGAGAAGAATAATTAGTTTGAGGAAATAAGTGGTGGAAAAGACTATTGTTGGGGAGCAAGGATTTTGATACACATAGACTGTCCTACTTGGTGGTGGTGGAAGAGGCACCAGGAAATATTTTTTGGGGTGGCCATTACCCCTTGCTAGCCATTGGCATCATCCTTGCTCAGAATTATCTGTGCCCTGGTCATGTTCAGATAGTATATGATCCATTAGAGATTCTAATGGATTTTTTTTTAACTTGTATATTCTTCAATTTATAAAAAAAAAATTAAAAATAATTTTTAAAAAGTCTATTTTAAAATTTATTTCTTTGTATAAGTTATTTGATATGTGTTTACTGTTTAGCTTTTTGTGATGAGATAGGTTTTATACATTTAGGTACACTATTGAATAGGATTTGATATATTGGAGTATAATTAATCAGGGGTTGCATTTTTATAGGGTTGTATATCTAAAATAATTTTTAGGGTTATATTTTTCCATACTGCAGTAATATATTCAATTCTTTGAATTGAAGTTTATTTTTAAGGATGGTTTTTAAATCAGAGGTTTAATGTCTGTGGAGGAGCCCATGTGTATTGATTCACTCAGTTTTAGATATGTTCTGTTCATTTAAGGGTATATACATTTATCAGTATGGCCTTTAGAAGAAATATTTTTCCTTCATTCAAATTATTACTATTCGATTTGTTGTCACTCATTATACTGAACACTGGTTTTGTTTATTTGTAGATCTCTTTGAAGAAGAGCATACTGCTTGAAATGCATCAGGTTTTTATGGTATACCATATATTATATATTTATACAAGGTTTTTATTGTGCACTTTTTACCTTCCTATATATTTACATTTTGCATTAAAATATATTACCAGTAACTGCTTTTGTCATTTGTTGTTGGGTGTACGCTCTCTGTGCCCATTAGAGGTTTTACCCATGGTGTAAATTAACACGACTGCACCAGATACTTCTACCATATGCAGTGCTTAATTTGTAAACAAAACAACAACAAACAAACCAAACTTCTGAGGCATAAGCTTCCCTTCGAAACCATCTCTGTCCCAGAAGCCTGTCTCCCCCCCCCTCCCCAAGAGCTCGTCAGAGCAGGGAACTAAACCTAGTCTCCACTAAAAGTCCAACCACAGGACCACTTTGCTCCTCTGTAGTTGAATATAAAGCGGGTGTTCTTGTGATTTAATCTATATTAGGACCAGCACAGGGGGAAAGTCACAGCCAAATTAACCATCCAGGCTTTTGTTTCCAATCTTGAAATGGCCAATATTGGCCTTTCACATTTCAGGGTGCAAACTCCTACTGGGAACATTTCCTGGGGCTCAGCCCCCCCCCAAAATAGTTGCTGAGGCTGAACTAGGGTGGCCAGATACGCAAACGTTAGAGGACACTTATGAAAAATACAGGTTGCAGGACAGCACTGGAGTCAATGCAGCCCTGCAACCTGTATTTCTCATAAGTGCCATCTAAAATTTGCATATCTGGCCACCCTAGGCCGAGCCCTGGCAAACCCCCCCCTCTTCACAAATTAAGCCCTGACATACTTGCCTGCCTTTGTGCAAACATTTGGCACAACTGGGGAGACGGCCCATGGCTCATAGCCAGTTGGATTCTTTAGGAAGCACTAGACCCGAGTGCTTCCTAAAGACGCACTCTCTATATCTATAATAGGAAGGTGCCATTCACACCAGGGTGCTTCTCCTATGCATGCAGCAAGGCGAGGCATCTCTGGCATTGCACAACTTAAGGCTCCCGCTAGTATGGCTTGTGTACCTGCAAATCTCTTCAAGCCCATCTCTCCCAACCAGCACCTCCCATGTCTACGGTATCCAGATACGCAAGGTTTAGAGGACACTTATGGGAAATACAGGTTGAAGGGTTGTATTGCCTCCAATACAGCCCTGCAACCTGTATTTTTCATAAGTGTCCCCTAAAATGTGCATATCTGGCCACCCTACCCATGTCTCAGGCCCAGACACTCCGCTTGAGGCAGTACCTCACCCTGGTTCCCCAGTGCCAGCTTCCTGTCCCAGATCTTTATACTGCAGCAGCAATAGCTTCGTACCAAGTGGAATTCCCCCATTTACTCTCTGTGGCTTCGATTCCCCTCAGGTGGATGAGGGGGAGAGTGGAGGGGCCAAAAATAGAGCATGGCGGAAGTTGGCCCAGCCCCATACTGCTCCTCTAGTGAGACCAAACAAGGAGCTGTATCTTTGGGGTACAGCCCCAGTAGTAGGGAGATGGGGTGCCATCAGCAAAATAGCTAGGCCTGACGTTGTCTGGGGCTCACCATAGCACTGGTGTGCATCCTGCTTTCCTATACGGAGTAGCGCTTCGGTTAGACAGAGAAACTGCCATGAGGCTCAATATTCAATTCCAAGCACAATTGCTTATAATACAAGGTTTGTTTTTCCATCACAAATAAGGGTCAATTAACATTTTCAAATAACTCACAACTGTACCCATTTTCATTAGAACTTGTCTCTCCAACGTTTTTATGACTGTCCAAGAAAATCTACCCAAGATAATAACAAGGATAAATTGACCAAAGAATAGTAATTTCTCTAATCAAGAGAACATGATGATTAAATCAAAAGCCTTAGATAGGTCTATGGATATCATCAATGTTCTTTTGTCTATTAATAATGATACAGCGTTAGTGAATTTTAAAAACGCAGTGTGAAAATGCCTAAATCTAGATTGGAGAAAGGTCAGAATATTATTCTTTGTAATTAAATCCATTAACTGTACTGGAGACGGTTTTTCAAGTGATTTGGGTTAAAATATATTACAGAAGTGGGACAATGCTTACAAAGAAAGATACTCAAATCCTATAATTTCTTAACACACATTTTCCAGGGACTATCTGCTAATGTAAATGGAATCCAGACTTTGGCCCTTTTCAAACAGATCGTGGTGGGTGGGGGGATGGGTGTGTGCTCGTGGTGGATGGAGGTGGATGTGTGGTCATTCTCATGGCCACACACCCATCTTCACCCATCTTCTCTTCCACCCATCTCCATGCACAGAGCAACCAGCATTGGAGCCCATTGCTCCATGCGTTGTTGATGGGTGGAGATGGGAGGACAGATGCACCCCCACCCACCACAGGCACCATTTCCACGGATGCACCCCACCGCACCCCAACTTCAGGTGGCGTTCACACAGGCACCCCCCCACACACACGTGTGGTGGGGGTGGGGCGAGTGAAAACTACTTTTAATAATTCAGATTGAAAAGGCCTAGTAGAGACCTGAAGCGCTCCCTAGTGCCACCAGAGCTGGCCCCGCTGCCACCTCCAGACCCCGGGCCGCAGCGTGACCTACCTGGTGGTGCCAGGGCTCAGGCCCTGGGGCTGGCAGCAGCAGCGGGGAGAGCTCAAGCGGTGGCAGTGGAGCACTTCAGGCCTCTACTAGGGCTTCCGGGTCACCTGACCCAGTCACCTGACCTGGAAGGCCTAGTAGAGGCCTGAAGTGCTCTGCAGTGCCGCTGGAGCCAGACCCACCACAGCAGGACCTGGGGCCAGAGCCCCAGCACCACCACGTAGGGCGATCCCTGGGGTGGGGTTTTTTAATTTTTTTAAAAAAATATTAGGCTGCACAGGGTGGAGAGGGGGGGAGCTCTGGTGCCCCTTCCACCTGCACAGCCTGGAGGGAGGGGAAACTGGGTTATCCCTTGCCCCCCCTGCCCAAACAGGTTCAGCCCCCCAATCAGCTGAACCCTGAACAGTTTCAGGGGAGTCGAACCCTAAATGGGACAAACCCCTAGGTGTTCTCACACCCCTATGTCGCATTCACATGGTAAATCAAATTACATAAGCTCAACAGTTTCTGCCACCATATACTTGTAAGTTTGTGTACAACCCAGTTCAGCGACATCCAGTTCTTCCTTCTTTATTAGAAGAATAAAGTCTTTCCTTCTTTTAGAGAGCCAGTGTGGTGTAATGACTAAGTGTACAGTACTTGGGCCGAGAGAGGGGGTGAGTCACCCTGGTTCTAGTCTTGCCTTAGCCAGAAGCTCACTGGGTGACCTTGGGCCAGTCACATTATTCTTTCAGTCTAACCTACCTCACAGGGTTGTGTTTGTTATATGTAAAACACTCTTGAGTGCTATGGCAGGGGGTGGTATAGAAAAATAAAGATTATTATTATTAATTTACATCTAGGGTAAAAAAAAACCCTTCAATTTAAGAGAGGGGTTTAAGGCTCTTACAAATTCACTCATGCTCCAAAAAGAATGGAAATTATAAGTTAAGGCTCCTGCTTTACTTGTGCACCATGTAAGCAGTAAAGATACTGTACAGTCTCATATATTGTGCTTACTTACAACTTAGGCTCCATGCACCCACACGTTGCCTTGGTCTTTTAGCCTCAATCCTCTTCCTCTGCATGTTGGGGGCAACACTGAAGCTGGGGACAAGCAGCTCCTCCCTGTCCCAGTATTATGGACTTGGTCCCTGGGTATTTTCAGATGTTACGAGATCACAGTCAACCACAGTCAATTCCCTGTGGTAGTTGCGACCTCGTAATGTCTGATGCGGGGAATGGATGTTCCCCCCCCAGATGTTCACCATGGACAATTGCGGTGGGGAATTACTTTCACCATGCGATCGGCTGAACCGGCGGGGCCGGCGGTGATCGCGTGGTGAAGGTGATTCCCCGTCGCGATGAACCGAGCCGTCGCGTCAGGACGGCGGCCACAGCCCGGAATCCCCACAGGGACTTCGGCCCGTGGTCAATTCGGGTGGGTGCTGCGGCCGCATTGGCTGCGGCGCCTGCCTGTCTCACCGGAGGGCGGGTGGCAGGGGAACGTGGGGGGGGTGGGGCCGTGCGGCTGCACGTTTTGCTGCGTGGCCCCTCCCCTCCCCAATACCCCACCGGGAGCCCCCGGCACGTCTGTTAGGCCGTGACGCGGTGGCCCCGGTGGGGGATCAACAGATTGGTTCCGTGACGGGGTCAATTGTCCCCGTCACGTCTGAAAATACCCCCTGTCTCCACTATAGCCACAATTTCTCCTTCATTTATAGCTCCCCTTCAGGCAACAGCTCAAGTGCATTTGCTTACTCCATGGATGATTAAGGGTAAGCAAATATTTGTCTTAATATATAATGTATTGAAGCACTATACTGTATGGGAAACAGATTTGACTGTCTGTGGGCTGTGGCTCCTGACTGAGAACTGGTTACCATTTGCTTCTCCCCAAGGTACAGTCCTCATAAGGGGAACAAACTAGCAATCCTGGGTGAAAACAGACATACTAACTAACAGACAGACTAACTCCACTTTAACACTGGTTTAACTTTTTTTATACATGTTGCAGGGCTGTATTGGTACCAGACACAGCCCTGTAATATGCATAAGAAATGTTAAAGCAATGTTAAAGCGGAGCTAGCGTTATGTCTGTTTTCACTTCCCCATATACACCTCCCCTCCCCCCCCCAGTACTTGGATATCCTGTTTTCCTCATTCCAACTGAAAACACATAAAAAAAAATACATACATTTAGCCCCCACTCCTGAATACGCATCACCCATCTCTCAACCTTCTCCCCCACCTAGCTACGGGACCGCCTTACTCCCTGGGAACTGGATCGACTGGGGGCACCTTTCTTGAGATCCTCTGGGTTTCTCCGTGGGGTATGTGTACTGTGGAGAGGATGTTCTTGGTGGCCACACCAAGGCTGTGGAACTCCCTCCCAGCCGGCATAGGCTCGGGTGGCCCCGGACCTCTCCTCTTTCAGATGACATTGCAAGACCTGGCTGTTCCATTAGGCTTTTGGCGAGGGAGATGGGTGTGGTGGATGGGTTTTGAGGGTTAGGTTGGAAGGTTTTGGTTGCTTTTTATACTTTGATATATTTTTTGACATTCTCCTGTGTAGTTTTAAGATATTTATATTTGTATAAGGTTTTATATTTGTGTTTTATAACTTGTAAGCTGCCCTGAGCTGCTTTTGCAGGAGGGGTGGGGTATAAAGTTGTTTAAATTAATATATATAACCCACCACCACCTGGGTACCCCCTCCCCATACACACCACACGACCTGTGGCTGCTCCCCTCAGACTAGCGCCTGGATACACATCACCCATCTCTCAGGCTTGTCCCCAAATATACACACCTCCCAGCATATGCCTGCCCATTATTGATCCATACACTTCACCTACCCCTGCCTGCCTCCCCAGTCTTGTCCATGCATACACTGATTTCTAAGCCTCGTACCCCATAAACATTCCTCCAGCACATGGCTGTCCCCTCCCCATACAGACACTTCCCCCCACTGCTTGGCTTCCCCTGCCTTTGTCTCCTTATACACATCTTGTATGTATTTATTTTATTTATATAAATTTTTTATCCTGCCCCTCCTGCCCACAGGACAACCCGGGGTGGTGAACAACAAGATAAAAGAATAAAACAATAAAACAATTTTAAAAGTTAAAAATTTCTAATATGCAGGGAAAAAACAACCCCCCTCCCCCCTCCTTTGCTGAAAACCTGGTGGAACAACCAGGTCTTACATAAACGTCAAAATGACAGGAGAGTGGGGGCCAACCGAGCCTCCTCTGGGAGCAAATTCCACAGTACAGGGGCAGCCACTGAAAAAGATCTAATATCGATGGTCACCCACCTCACCCGGGAAACCTCCAAAAAGGCTCCCTCAGACAATCTCAAAGGGCGTACAGGCACATGGGGAGTGAGGCTGTCCCGCAGATAAGCAGGGCCCAGGTCGTGAAGGGATTTAAAGGTTAAAGCCAGCACCTTGAACTTAGCCTGGTGCTTTATACGCAGCCAGTGCAGTGCCTGGACCACAGGTGTCATGTGTTCCCTGCAGCCTGCCCCCGTAAGGAGATGGGCTGTGGCTTTCTGCACCAGCTGCAGTCTCCGGACCAAATTCTCCGGCAGCCCCACGTAGAGCGTGTTGCAGTAATCCAGCCTCAAATTGATGAAGGCATGGATGACAGTGGCGAGGTCGGAGTCTGAGTGATATGGCTGAAGCCGCCAGACAAAATGTAACTGCCAAAACTCACTCCCCACCACGGCCACAACCTGAGATTCCAGGTTGACCTGTGAATCGAGGCGCACACACCTAGCCTCCGCACTTGAGAGACCATGGGAGGGTGAACTCCCTCAACAAGAGGAGATTCAACCACCCCCAGTCCCCCCCAAGCCCTCGTCCACCAAAATCACCTCCGTCTTGTCAGGATTTAATTGCAGATAGCTCAATCTCATCCAAGCCCCCACAGCTGACAGGCACTGGAAAAATAAAAATGTATCCACCAACGTTGTTTGCCCATATACATCTCCACCTGTACTCAACTGCCCCATTCTCCCCAACCAAAATGGAAGCATATAGGGAATTCAAGGGGTCAGGGGACAGTAGCTATCCCTGCACCACCTGTTCTCCCCAGCTTCAGTGTTGCCCTCAACCTGCAGAGGAAGAGGATGCTTTTTCAGGAGGGGCAGGGTATAAATCTACGAAATAAATAAATAAATAAATA
>QEPC01013045.1:3515-44355 GCA_003113815.1 Sphenodon punctatus
ATCCGTGCCCCATGCTTGGTGGGTGGCTGCTGCATTGCAGGTGGTTTGGATTTTTTGGGAATCACTTGTCCTCTCTGTGCCCTCTGATCCTGGCTCTAGCATGACCTTTGGCACCAGTCACCATCACCTTAGATGTCCTCTTCCTGGCATGTTGTTTCTGGGTTGGGGGGGTTCTGTGGGTGGTGGTCCTTGCCAGGGGTGGTGGTTGTTGTGGTCCCCACCAATTTTGGGGCTTGTCTGTTCTTCCCGGTGCCTGTGCTTGGTCCCGTTGCCCCTCCCCTGGTTCAAGTCCCCTTTCTCCATCATCCTGCTGGGTTTCCCTGTGTGCTCATGTGCACTGCGGTCTGCGGGCAGAGTCTGGGTTTTGAGGGGTCTGTGGTGCCCAGTTGTCTGGCCTGTGTCTCAGGGCTTGACAGGGGCTGGTTCTTTGTATCTCTTGACATTCCAGATCCCTCCTCCCCCAACCGGAGTCTGGCAGTGTAGGGGCGGGGCCATGTGCCATGGTTTCATTTGCCCTCTCTAGCTCATGTTGTAATGTCACTGAGCTGGGCGTAGTTTTGTTTCCCCTCTTCCCAGTGTACGGGCAGTCCATGTAAACATTCTGGGTGTTTGCTTGGTATTTCCCTGAGTGTGTGTGTGCTGGCTCCTTCCCTTCCTTCCCACAACCCCCAGTGGTAGTCTCCGTGTAAATGTCTCCCTGCTCAGCACCACTGGGTGTGCGGTGGGTGTACTCACCCACCTATCTCCACCCACGGGGCCCACAGTGACGTCCATCTAAAAACAGCTAAAACTTGTGAAGAAAAGTCAGTCCCTAAGGAAAGTGTTTTATGATAGATTAGGTCACTCATTTTCTCAGGAAGTACGATGAGTCTTTAAAGGCATAATGAGGAATCATATTCTGGTTGTGAGGTTGTTTTATCTATAAGTTTTATATACTTTGGTTTATTTAAAGAGCCAGCCTGGACACACTGGACAGGGTGTTTGAGGCAGACTTCGTTTGTTTGGAAGATATCTATAACTCATAGGAAAAAATAGGTTTTTCCACCCTCCCTAGATTTGAATAAACAGAGAAGCTTCTGGTGGTTTTTGTACCCTGAGGCCCATCCTACTGCTATACATTTGCTTAATTGTTCTATACTTTTTTCAGTTTTAAACATGCTGCAATTGACTATGGTTTCACAATGGATGGTTTCACTCTGTACCATCATAGTAGTCATCAATACAGGGCCGGCCTTACTGTGGGGTGTCTAGGGGCAGCCGCACAGGGCCCCGCGCTTGGAGGGGCTCCGCAGTTCAGCGCTTGATTTTTAAAAATAAAATAAAATTAAATAAATAAATAAATAAATAAATAAAAAAGGGTCAGGTCGCAGGGCGACTGTCAGTGGCAGAACAAAGACCAGCGCGGGGCCCTGTCACCTCCCACCCACCCTCACCCCTCATTCTGACTCCCAAGTCAAACGTTCCCAGGCCCCACGCCCCAGCCCCCACCTACCTCCTCCTCAGCTCTCCTCCGACCTGGTAGGGCCTCAGGGTCCAGGTGACCCTGCCTGGACCCTCTTTCTCTCTCCCTCTCCTGGAAGTAAAGCAACTTTCCGGAGGGAGAGTGCACAATGTGCGGCGCATGCGAGAGAGGTGGACATACCTGTGTGCGGCGGAGGCTTGGAGTGGAGTAGCGACAGCAGCAGGCCAGGCGGTGGAGGAGTGGAGTGGTGGCAGCTGTCAGCAATGGAGAGGAGGAGCAGACTGAGCAGCAGCGGAGGATGAGGAGCGACAGCAAGGAGCGGAGAGGCGGAGGAGGAGCGGCAGGTTCCAGAGGAGGAGCAGAGGTACGGTGGTGAGGAGCAGAGCGGTGGCAGAGGAGGGTGAGCGGCGGTGGAGGGAGCATCAGAGTGCGGAGGCAGAGCAGCAGGTGGCGGCGATCCAGCTGGCGGCAATGATCTGGAAGCGGCGTGGGACCCCGAGGCGATGCGCAGCATGGGATCTGGATACAGCGGCGGTGAGAAGCAGCGAGTGGTGGTGCGACAGTGGCCACCTGGACAACAGAGGCTGCAGAGTGTTAAGCTTGTGGAGAGACATAATAGTCACAGGTTTCATGCAAATTTAATGGCAGATAAAGAAGTTGCAGTCATGAATGTGTATGGAGTTTTTCTTAAAATCACAATGTTCAATTGCTTCTAAAATTGGTTTCCTTTACCTAATCATTTTGAAATTTGGTACACATAGTGCCCTCTATTGGGGGGGGGGGCATTACAAATTCTCCCCAAGTTTCATCAGAATTGAATAAGAAACAAAAAAGTTATAGCCGGAAATACATTTCAGATTTTTCCCTTTATTTAAAAAATAAAATGTCATTTTCATTTCTATTTTCATTATTATTATTATTATTATTTGTCATTTTCGTTATTGCAATAATAATAATGAATAGGACAATTTTCATTATCATTATTGTAATAACAAAAACAACATGCTCATTGCACACCCCTAGGCCAGCCCACTTCATCCCTGGGTTGAACTTTCCATTTGAAGAGTGATCACCAGACGTACAAAGTGGAGCAGGCAGCGTCTGTTCCAGGACAGCCCTGCGGGCAGCACTCCGGAAGGTCCTGGAGCACCCCTCATCAGGGGAGCTGGCCAAACCCGGGGCCACAGGAAAACATGGAACTCCTGTCCGTCTAAACAGACCTGCAAGACCCAGCCAAACATGGTGCTGCCTGGGTCATAGATGCTGCTGCCGTCAAGGTTCCAGTGCCATGGTTACCTGAGCAAGCTGTGGGCCCGGAGTGTGGGTTGGCTTGCTTGACTGTGCGTTCCCAAGCCAGGGCTTTCCTGGGGCAGGGGAAGGCGTGTTTGCTTCCTATGCGCTTGGTTCACAAGGCTGTCTGAAGTCAGGCAACCTCCCTCCCCCCCCCGAATACTTGTACCTCAATTTGTGCCTGCTCCTAAGCTCCGACCTGCTCCCTGCCCATTTGAAAACTTCCATTGGAAAAGCAGCAGACTGACTGTTCTCAATGAAAACTGTGATCACTATGAATATAATCATTTCAGTTCTAGTCACTTCAGTATTTTGGTTACTTCAATAGCTTGGTTATTCAGTATTTTGTTTCAATCTTAATTTTTTAATTTTATTGAAATGTTTTCTTATTACATAACACAAACATATCAAAGAAGGAGCAACACAAAGCAAGCAATTATGACATAGCTGGGATAGAGTACATCACAACAAGAAATGAGTATATCTAAAACTTTAAACTATTTCTTCAATGTACTCTCTCCATGTACAGAAAAAAAAACCACACTAACATTTGTAGAAGCTTGCAAACCAGATTCCTACAGAACAGCAGCAGTCTCCAGGAGGGAAAAAACAAAATGACCAAAATAGTCAAAGTGAAATATCCTAAATAAACATTCGTCCCAGGAATTGTTTGTCAAACTATTTAAATGTACCAGAGTCTTTGAATTCATTATTCATTTAAATAATTTGTTTCAGCTCTACTCCAAAGTTGTCATCGGTAAGTCATCAACAACATGTGGCATATTTGCAGTTTTATTTCAATATGAAGGGAAAGGATTAAATTGTCCAGCTGCTGATCAGTGCAGATGCCATTGCTTCTATGTAGGTATAAAATGTATATGTGGATAAGGTCCTATAGAATGCATGCTCACATATAAATATAAATAGTAATTCTAGATTTCAGAAGCAGACTCAGGGAGCAATCCTTTCCTCATTAAAGTCAATGGCTGAGCTCCAATTATGTTTAATGGATGAGATTCACCCCCTGAGGCCTTGATCCTGCCAGCCTGCATTTCATTATCATCCAGCCTCATAAGAACATAAGAACTTCTGGAACAGACCAAGCATCCATTTAGCCTACTACCCTATCTCAAAAGTGGCCAATATTGTATCATTCAGAGGAAATGTACAAGAAACAAGGATGATTATGGATTGGTCCATCTGCTATTGTTCATTCTCAGAATCCATGTTAAAAGCATACAACCTGAGTCTGAAGCGGATTCTCCCTTTTGACTTATTGGCCAGCAGTAGATCTATTCAATTTGTCAAATATATTTATAGAACCCCAACTTGCAGTTCACCGCCCCGGGCTGCCCTGTGGGCAGGAGGGGCAGGATATAAATGTAAAAATAAATAAATAAATAAATAAAATAAACTTCAATGCAAATTTGAGGTGAAGCTATGTGGACTGCAAGTAAAATGAAGTACTAGATGTAGGGGTGTGGCATGGATGTCAGGATCAGGGCTGGGAATGGAGTCAGGATCATGACACAGAGTTGTTATCCAGAAGCTGGTGCAAAGGTCAGAACCACGGAGTCAGGATAATGGAGGATAAGAACAGAGGCATCTATTGGGGGCTAGGCTGGAACAAGAACAGAAAGAGGCAATGTTGTTTCTTCCAGTTTCTTGTGGCTGTTGCATTACCTTATAACTGTACAGGCATCAAAAAGCTGCAGGTGTGGTTTGGCAAAGGTCTAGGGGGTAGTAGGCAAGCCTTGGGCTAGAGCCATGGTGTGGCAGTGGCACCAAGGAGCCAGACACTACCCTGACTGAGCCCGGGAGATGCCAGTTCGAGGCCCAGGTTCCTGACACTTGGGCCCTGGTCTGGTATAGCATACCAGTTCAGGATAAAATTATACTAGAGGTGAAATGAATTCTTGCATTGAACCGAATATTCAGACAACATAGGAAATGAACACTCTGAGACTCTGCACGTGACTGTGTTCGCAGTTATGACTCATTCACAAATGGAGAAATAGCAAAGTAGTCCTTTCATTAGCTCACCATTTGGGCTGTGCAAACAACTTACCAGAGCAGCCCTTGGGACTTTAAGATTTGAGCCTTAGTTATTCAACAGTTTATTAGCCAGTCCCAGGGTCATGACACGTCCTGTAGCTCCCTGGCCTCACTTCCAGTATGCCCTCATTGATAACACAGTAAGACTCACTATCCCCTAGCTGGAGATCATGAAGTGAGCTCCATCCCTGAACGCCTTGCCTCTTTCTCCATCTCCAAAACGTCACAACCTGCAAATACTTAGGGTGGCCTACATTCCCTGAGCCTCACTCTGGAAGTAATTAGTAGGCTCTGCTACATGGATGAAAAATTACAACAAAAGTTATTATATGAAATATATGCAATCCATTGTTTAGAACATAATGGGTCAAATGATATACCCCAAAAAGATAGAAATCATCATGCAAAAATATTAAAACCAAGAGCATTATGAGTAATAACTCTCCTTCAGGGGTGAAAACATCTACAATAAAAAAATACAAGATTAAAAACTAATACAAAGAATCAGTACTCCTATGTACATCTATAACCACACAATATGGCCCTTTTTACATGAGACACACCCATGCATGCCCACACAGGTTGGTTGAATGGGCATGTGTGGGTGCCTCCCGTCCCTGTTTAAAAAGGGACTATAAGCGATACACTCCTATCTGCATTAGTCAAATAACAGCTTGTATCTTTCTGCTACCTTGTATACAAAAGGTGGAGTTTTAACTAGGATTAAAACACCCACTTAGAGGTCGCTGAGGAAACTAGGAGTGTGGAACTTACGTTTAAAGTAAAGGATGGCATATATTTCATAGTAGCTTTTGTTGTTTGTTACTATTCTACACACCTTGTGATTTTTGGTTTCTGTTATATTGGGGTCTAATGGATGAAGAACGGACACATCTAAGGATTAAATTATGCCATTTTCACCATGCTAATTAGCCAGTACTTTGTCAGTCTGCTACATGGCAGGAACAACTTGAAATCCCTACAGTAGTCTATCCCCCCAGTACAGAATTAGAACTGGCATGTGGAGTGGATTTTATATTGGTGAATATTTATTTTCACTTTGGGATAGCCTTTAAAATATCAGAATATCTTCAGCCAAAATGGATATTCATATATCCATTTATTCAGGTGTTCCAGTTTAGGGTGCTGGCTCACGTTACCGCACTAGGGGAATCTAACGAGAAGCAAACCCCTGGCGGGTCAATTAATGTGAGGCTTTGAACGTGGACATATGGTTAAAAATATGTTTTGACGTGTCTCCTGTTGTTTTCAATCACTAAAGACAGGGCAAAAAATCCAACCCTGCCTTTCATGATTGAAAACAATGGGAGACGCATTAAATGACACTTTTAACCATGCACCCACGTTGAAAGCCTCACGTTAGTTTTCCCACCAGGGTTTGCTTCTTGTTACATTCCCCCAGCACGGTAATGTGGGCAAGCACGCTTAGTTACTTAGTTTATTTTGGTTATTCAGGTTGGTAATTTTTGTTATTTTGGTTACTTCTTTTCAGGTTTGCACATACACAATAGCACTAATAGTGCTGAAGCATGGTAACCTACATACCAAAATGAACAGCCTGAACAGTATCCGTTTGTATCTGCCTGAATCAAAGCGGGGGAAGTAGATTTGACATTGTAATCACTGTGAATATTCATTTCATCTCGAAACAGAACTGATGGGATCCTGTTCTGTTCACTACATTCAGGCAGACATCCTCAGGATTAACAAAATGCACCGAAGCACACAATTTGCCCCATTTATTAGCTTTAAAACTGCATAACTCCCAGTGAACTTAGTCATGACAATTTAGGCCTCTTAATCAGCAGTATAACATAATGAAAAGCATTCCAGAAACATTAAAATATTCTCCATTCTATTTTTATCAGTAGGAATGATTTTATATGATACTTGGGCTAAATATAACAGACAGATTAACCGAGGCACAATACAATACCTGAAAATTAGTAATTAGTGCTATGGACAGTAAGGAGACCCTTAATAGACTGGGGAAAAATGAATGACTTTAAGAACATTAAAGATTTTAAAAACAGTTTTAAGGGGGTTTTATGTGTTGTACTTGAACGCACTAGAAGAGAGCAGGATTGTAACAAAGGGGGTCTCATGTGAGAAGGTTGAGAACAGGTTAACCTGTGGAACTCCTTGCCAGAGGATTTTTGTGAAGGCCAATAACATCATTAGGTTAAAAAAATGTGGGTAATTTCTTAAAGGAACATAAATGGTTATTAGTCCAGTTGGTCAGGGGATGAGGGCTCTTGAGGCTAGAAATAAGTAGCAGGGCATAGATTACTCCATTATGGCCTGTTGTGTAGTTCTCTGAAGCAAGTGATAGTGGCCACTGTCAGATAAAGGATGATGGGCTAGGTGGACCATTGGTATGAATCAGTAAAATTTATTTATTATCATGTCCCTCCTGCCACAGGCAGCTTGGGCGGCTTACACCATGTAAATATAAAAACATTTAAAACTTAAAAAGGAGGTATCAAATACCCACCCCCAACCACCCCACTCAAACCCCCACCCATCACCCTCACTAAACGCCTGATGGAACAGCCAGGTCTTACAACTTCATCAAAATGAGGGGAGATCAGGGGCCAGCCGGACTCCCACCGTCAGGGAGTTCCACAGCCATGTTGTGGCCACCAAGAATGCCCTTTCCCGTGTGCTCCCCCCCCAGAAGACTCAGGGTACCTCGAGCAAGGTGCCCCCGGATGACCGCAGGGGCTGATCCAAAGTCCGGTGGGTCAGGCGGTCCCATAGATATGCAGGGCCTAGGCAGTTTAGGGCTTTATAGGCCAATACCAACACCTTGAATCGGGCCCGGAAAACCACTGACAGCCAGTGCAGAGAACAGAGCACCAGTGTAATGTACTCCCAGCGGCCCAGCCCCACCAGAAGTCAGGCCGCCACATTCTGCACCAGCTGCAACTTCTGAGCCGTCACCATGAGTAGCCGCACGTAGAGTGTGTTACAATAGTCCAACCTGGAGATGATGAAACATGGATGACGGTGGCCAGATCAGAGTCTGAAACATAAGGCCGGAGCCATTGCACCAGTTGTAATTGGCGAAAAGCACTCCTTGCCACAGCCTCCACCTGGATATCCAGGCGGAGCTGCGCATCGAGGAGCACCCCCAGTCTTCAAACCTGGGAAACCAATGGACAGACCCCGTCAATGACATGGACTTCCATCTCCATTGGCTTACCCACCAACTTCACCTCTGTCTTGTCAGGATTCAGCCTCAGTCAGTTTGCCCTCATCCAGTCCCCCACAGCTGTCAGACACCAGGTATGCACCGAGACTGCCAGGTCTGGATATGTTGAAAAAGAGAGGTACAACTGGATGTCATTAGCATATTGATGACACCACACGCCAAACCTGATCACCTTGCCGAGTGGCTACATGTACACCTTGAACAGGAGAGGGGACAAAATCGAACCTTGCGGGACTCCACACGAGAGGTCCCGGTATGATGAAAAATATTCCCCGAGCACCACTCGCTGAGTTCTTTCAGTCAGGAATGAACAGAACCATTCTAGAACAGTCCTTCCCACCCCTGCACAGTCCCGCAGGTGCGTCACCAACATGTCATGGTCAACGATATCAAATGCAGCTGATAGATCTAATAGGATCAACAGGGTCGAATGACCCTGTTCCCGGTGCAGATCATCCATCAAAGCCACAAGTGCAGTCTCAGTGCCATGACCCGGTCGAAATCCTGACTGAGAGGGATCAAAAAAACCGACACAATCAAGATGCCCCTGTAGCTGCTGGGCCACAGCCCGTTCGAAAACCTTCCCTAAAAAGGGAAGGCTGGAGACAGACTGATAGCTGGCAGGGGAGTCAGCATCAAGCGATGGTTTCTTGAGCAGAGGCCGCACCACCACTTCCTTGAGAAAGCCTGGCACTCTGACCTCCTGAAGGAAAGCGTTGATCACCCCAGCCAGCAATGGACCCTTTGTCTCCTGGCAAGATTTAATTAGCCAAGATGGGCATGGATCCAACTCACAAGAGGTGGCCCTAACAGCCTCAAGAACATTGACTGCATTGGCGGGTGTCACCGACTGAAATTGATCCCATACAATTGGACAAGACGGGGCTTTCATAACCTCCAGTTCCTCATGTATATCAATTGCAGTGCTGAAGTCCTGGTGAATACAAGCTATTTTCTCCACAAAATAATCCACAAACATGTCACTGTGGGCCTTAGATGACTCCATTCCCAGGTTAAGGGAGGCCGGACTGACCAGCCCCCACACCACCCGGAAAAGCTGCGCTGGACAGGATTTTGTGGATGCTATGAGGGCAGCAAAGAAATCCTTCTTTGCTGCCCACATAGCTACAATGTTGTCTGTTCCCCTTTTTCTTTCCCATATTGTTGAAGGGGAAAGAGTGTCCTGCTAAATTCAGAACATAGCTTTATGAGCAAAAGGTCCCTGCATGGGCCTAACAACTAAGGGCAACACCATAGACATTTATTCCTACCCGTATTTTCGCGCGAGAGAGAGCTCTCTTAATTTTGTGTGGCTGCTTCTAGAGCTCCCTTCCTCTGCCCATATACTAGGGATGGGACTTTCGGTATCAAATAGATCCGAAAGTGACTGATTATGGCACTTTCGGATCTAAAACCGAGAACCGAAAGCAACTGGCATATCAGATCTTTTTTTCTGTACCGGTTTTTGTAATGCTTTCGGTTCTCGGTAGCGTTGTTTGTTTGCTGCCATTGCCAGTAGTGCCTGCCTGGCTGGTCTGTGTTTTGGCGCCAGTGTACCCTGCTCTCTCACTAGTTGCATTTAAAGGCTGCATCACCAATCCAAAGCTGTGCTACCCTCTGATTTTGGAGGGGGGGGGAAGAGGGGTGGGCTCAAGTGGCTGTGCTGGCCAATTGCCATGAAGGTTTTCTAGTAACCATTCAGCATAGCTCAGAACCTTCTCTAATCTTCTCAGAAGAAGCCGTTCTGCGTGGTTCTTCAGAGGAGTCCCTGTTGTTTACCTGTGTCTGCGAAGTAAACGAGTGTGATGGGGTCCTGGGGTTTGTGGGATTCCCGGCTTAGAGTACCCATAGTCTTGTACCAGGTCCAGGTATGGGGTAAGACCCCATGGATGCGGTCCCCTGTGTCTTGTGACCCGGGGGGGGGGAGACACATGCCATGAGGACTAGGTCTTGAGGCTGCAGTGCTGTGTGCCACTGCCAAGGGGGGAAGGGTATGTTGCAACTTTAGTGCTTGTGTGTGGCTTGAGGCTTCTCTTCAGAAGGTCCGGTTTTGGGGGGTGGGGTGCCCAAAGGCTGGTGTTCATGGGGGGGCCACTGAATTTTTCTGGTGTCTTTTGCAATGTTGTGGTAATGTGGGGCTTGCTGTGAAGAGTTTAGGGTTCTAGTTGTGCTGTTGGGTGCCCCAAGTCTGGGATTTCCCCTGGGGGAGGGGTCACTGACGTGCTGTGATTGGTCTGTAGCTGGAGGTGCCCAATGTGGGGTTTATTTCTCTAGTGGTCACACTGGATTTTTTCTGGTGGTGGTCTTTTAGTTGTAATGTGAGGTGGGCTTATGGGATTTTTGTGGTGGGGTGGTTTTTTTTGCTGCAACGTCTGTGTTGGAGTGTGTTTTGGGGAATGGGGAGGGGGGCATGTTCCCTGGCATCAGATGTTTTGTTGTGGGGTGACTGAAGACTAGTTTGGGGTTCTGGGTATGATATTGCGTTCTGTGGCTGGGGACCCCCCCTTTCTGTAGAGTTTTCTTTCTCTGGGGGTCACACTATTAAAATTTCCTCTATCTGGTCTTTGCAGCCAACTAACAGTGTGATTCTTCTTCATTTGAGCACGTGGTTTTGTGTCGCATGTGGTTCATTTGGCAAGTGTCGGGTAAGTACTATGTCCATCTCACACCACCACCCCAGAGCCCTCTACTCCCCACTCCACTACCCTTGAGCACCCCCTCCCATCCCCTCTTCTCCTCACTCCCCTATACTCCCCTATACTAGAGCACCCCAACCCCACACAGCACCCTCACCCTACACAGCACTCCACAGCACCCCAGCCCCACCCACAGCAGCCAGCCCCACCCTATAGCACCCCCGCCCCTCTACTCCCCACACTCCTCCCCACTTCTCCCTCCCCTACTCCACACCCCTACCCTAGAGCACCTCCACCCCCCACACAGCACCCTCACCTCACAGCACCTCCACCTCATACAGCACCCTCAGCCCACACAGCACCCCTATCCTAGAGCACCCCTATCCTCTACTCCTCAATCCCCTCTTCTCCCTCCCCTCGAGCACCCCTACCCCACACAGCACCCTCACCGAACAGCACCCCAACTCCCCACACATCCTGCAGCACCTCACCCCCACCCTGCCCTAGAGCACCCTCTCCCTCTATTCCCATGAGTGGAAGTGTTGGAAGAGGCAAGTCCTTCCTCAGCAGCCCACTCGGTCTGGCTCACGGAGACCAGAGGTCAGGCCACCTGTGGCCTCCACCTCCTACACACCAGGCTCATCTGTGCCACAGTCTACGCAATCTGGTGAAGTCAAAGAAGAGGCAGGGAGAGGAGGCGGAATCCTCCCCCGTGTTGACTTCATGGAAGAAGGGGACTCCTCCTTCCTCTGCCGGAGCAGTGCCTCTGATGGCTACCTCCTCTGCTGCTGCTGATTCTGAAAGTGTGACGTTCACCTTTGCACCAGCTCTCTCCCTCACACTGTCTAGCGCACCTGCTCCCCCTTCCCCTTCCTCTACCAGCACGCATGAGACAGTGCCTGCTTCCCCACCCTCTCCACATCTATGCACCCTGCTATGCCAGCTACCCCTCCACCACCAGTGTCACAACCACTGCCATTGTGATGTTGCCCACCAGTTCTCATGCTTATTCTGCCCTCCCTGGAACAAGTACCAAGAAGTTTGCATCTTGGGTGTGGCCTCATTTTGATCTTCTGAAGGGTGATAGATCAAAGGCAATTTGTGTGCACTGTAGGCCCCAGATCAGTTGTGGTGGGAAAGATCCCAGGAACGTTTCCACCAGTGGTCTAATCTTCCACTTGAAATGGCACCACAGGAACACTGTGGATCCTGCGGTGTGCCGTGACAAGCGGCAGCATGCGGTGGTGCCAGTTGCAAAGGGTATGGATGAGCGTTTGGAGGAGCACCTTCTTCCTCTCCTGTTGCAACCAACACCTTGGGGCTGTCTCGTGACGACTGTACCTCCACCACCCTGCCCCAGCAGGGGAGCACTGGCTGCTCCTGTTGCTTCTCTTCACTACTATCCTGGACACTTCCCTTGTCCCAGCCCAATGTAAATGAGCTGTGTCAAAAGAAGCAGCCTTTTGCACCTAGCCACCCCCATGCTGTAGCCATCACCAGGGCAATTGGGGAGCTGATTTCCCTGGATGAGAGGCCATTCAGCATTGTTGAGGATGCCTGGTTCAAACAGCTGATTCACTTGCTAGAGCCCAGATACAAGGCTCCCTCCCACAAAGCCTTCTACTCGAAGGTTATCCTGACACTGTTCAGGAGGATGTGGTCCCGACTCATTGCAGAGGGGTCTGTGGTGCACTTTACCACAGACCTGTGGACCAGCACAAGTGCGGTCCATACCTATCTGGCATTGACCACGTACTGGTGGCATTTGCCACCAGTCCCTGTCACCTGCAAAGCAGCACTGGGGGGGGGGGGGGAAGTTTCATGAAGAGAATCAATGGGCATGGTTGCATGCCCAGGTGCTTTAGGACAGACACATGTCAGCAAATATCCTCCACGCAGATTGACAGCATGCTGGATGGGTGGGTCCAGCAGCCAGGGTCAAGTGTGGAGGTCGGTTACTTTGTAACTGATAATGGCCCAAACATGATGGGAGCCATTAATTGTGGTGGCTATGTCAACGTTCACTGCAACACGCACGCCCTGAACCTTGTGGTTCAGGGTGCCTTGGATAGAGCTGAGGGCTTGGCGGACTTCCTTGAAGCGGTCAGGAAGAATGCTGGATACTTCTGTCAGTCCGTGTCAGCCAGCCAGGCGCTGTGAGAAGCAGGAGGAGTTTGGCTCTTCACTTCACTGGCTGGTACAGGATGTGCCCTCAAGGTGAAACTCCACCTTTCTGATCTTGTAATGGCTCCTGGAGCAGAAGGAGGTGCTGCATGCTCTTTGTCTATTGGTCAGCATTGGAGCAACACCACTGTCATTTGAGGACTGGGCAGTAGTGAAGCAGCTCACGCAGGTCTTGCAGCCTTTTCACACGGCCACTGTTGATCTGAGTGGAGAGCATTCCACTCTGAGCTAGGTGATTCCACTGTTCAAGATGGTGCTGTGATATCTGCAAAGGATGTCCTGCTCTGACCTAGTGGCGAGTGTGCAGGCAGTAGTGAGGACTTAGACAGTGGTTTGGCTGCCTTGAGGAGAGTCACCATTTTGTCCTTGCCACATTGATAGACCCACGTGTCAAGAGCACCATCTCTCAAGTTGGCATATGCTTTGATGGCTTCAGGGCATGCCTCAGGAAGAGGTGTGACAGAAGTGTCCAGAGCAGCTGTCCCAGCTGCCAGTGGCAACTTCTTTTTCTACATGGGGTGCAAGGGAGCCTTACTGCAGCCTCTGGTCTTCTGACCTAGATGACTTGGCGGAGCCTCCCTCACCAGCTGACTCTGACCCCTTGGCCTACTGGACCCAGAAGATGTAGGTGCACCCGCCTCTTGCAAAGGTGGTCATGTAGTATGTCTCCTGTCCTGTCATGAGCGTACCATCAGAGCACGTATTCAGTGTGACTGTTGACACTGTCAGCCCTCTTCGCTCTCGCATGGACCCGCAGACATTTGAACAGTTTGTCTTCCTGAAGACCAACTTGCCACTCTTGGGGTTCATGGAGGATGAGACCATTGACGTAGTGGGAGACGGATAATGAAAACCCACCCCTGAATAGCACCTCTGTCCATCCAGATGTGATGCAGGCAATTGCAGCTAGCTGTGCCAGCTAGGAGCTAGTCATGCAACTCTGCCAGTGGTGGTGGGTAATGAGGCAGCAGTACCAGCCCTTGGTTTGCGCTACAACTGCAGCTAGCAAAAATGCTTCCAGTCCAGCCACACCACCAGGGAAAAGTAGTACATAATAGTATAAATTCCTTCCCCTTTAAAATTTCCCCCATCACTTTTTAAACTCTCCTCCTCCCCACCCTGAGAAGACGTAGAGGGCATACCACTGTCCTTTTCACGGTGTCAGGTGGCCCCTCACCTACAACCCCACCCCCATGCTTTTCTGTGTGTGGTGTGCGCTGTTTCCAGTGGTTGTGATATCAGCCTCCAGTTTGGTGCCAGGGAGAGAGGATTCCCTCCTTGTTCACCCCCTTTCCCCAGAAAGGGTGAGGAGGTGGAGGAGCCTTCAACTGCCACACATTGGGGTTACTTTGTAGGAACCCTGGTGGGTTCCTCTAGAACCTCTTATTGGGACCCTCTGAGCCCTGTTGAAGTTCCTATAGAACCCCAAGGTCTTCTTGGTGGCCCACCCAGGCACCCTCCAGTTCTCCTTGGGGCACCCCCGCACCCCAGCCTTTCTCCTCTGGTTCCCCACTTCTCCCTCAAAAGGTTTCCCCCTTCTTCCTCACCGACCCTGCCCCCAAGAAGAGTTCCAGCTGGTGGGAGGGTGGAAATCATCTTGAAAGCAGGTGTGTGTCCAACTGCCCCAACTGCCCCCTGCCCCCTAGTCTCCTCTGACCCCCCATTCTCCTCTGGCACCACCGCACCCCCCACAAGGCATCTTCCCTGCTCCCTCACGGACCCTGCCCTCAAGAAGAGTTCCACCTGGTGGGAGAGTGGAAATCCTCTTGAGAGCAGGGGTGGGCCCACCTGGGCAACCCCCCTGTTCTCCTCGGGCACCCCCCTTTTCCCTCACAAGGTGCCTCCCCGTCTCCCTCATCAACCCTGCCCCCAAGAAGAGTTCTACATGGTGGGAGGGTGGAAATCCTCTTGAGAGCAGGGCCAGGCCCACTTGGGCACTCCACTCCCTCTTCTTCTCAGGCACCCCTGCCCCTCCAAAATCTCCTTGGGTACCCCTGCAAGCACCACACACTCCATTCTCCTCAGGCACCCCCCTTCTCCCTCACAAGGAGGTCCTCCATCCCATGCTAGATTCGGGCCAAACTGGGCCCGCCCCTTCCCCCAAGAAGAGGTACAGAGGGCACTGGGAGGGTGAAACCTCTTCTTTGGAGCAGCGGCAGGCCCACAGCCTCACCCCCCTAAACCCCATCCCAGCCCCCCTTATCCATCTGATGGGTCATGTTGGACCCTAACCACCCACCTCTCATTACCCACCTAACCTCACCAGCAAGAGAATGCAATATTCCCTCCACCACTGCTCCTCCAGACACACTAGTACCTCAGTCTCTAGTGTACTTTACTTTTAGAGTCCCACTGAAGACTGAAGTCCCACTGTGGGTGTTTTCAGAAGTGACACATTCAATTCACCACAGTGAATCCCACCCCGGTGTGAATGGATTCACCGCAGGCTGTGGTGACATGTGCAACCCCAACAGAAGTGACAGGATCGTGACCACTGCCTGGGGGCAATGAGAGAGAACATGGGCTGGGGGAACACAACAGATATGCAGTGGAGACGTGGACCGCGGTTCGAGCCCCAGAATGCACCACACCTGGCGTCAATTCCTTCCACCGCGGGTTTCCATTCAGAAGTTACTTTTCATTCACGCCTGCCGTGGTGACCATTCACCACACTTCTTTACCTCCTTCCGCCCCGACCTCACAAAGCGTGGTTAGTTTCACCCTGGGCCGTGTTTGACTGTGGTGAACATCTGGATGTGAGCAAACAGACATGCACGGTGCTTTCACCACCCCCGCGTTTGACTGAGGTTGACTGTGGTGGACATTCACCATGTCACTTCTGAAATCACCCTGTGTGTGGAGGTCTCCACAACCCCAACCATAGGACCTCAAGTGCATCTGGTCTCAACAACAACAACAAAATCCAGTATCCCCTAGGAGCCTCAAGACAAAGTTTTATTTCACACTTCCATGCGGCTTCTGGAGACCCACTGAAGTATGAATTCTCTTTGCGTCTGGAGGTCTCAAGATCTCCAGCCATGAGACCTCAGCAACAGCAACTGACCCCTACAGCAACAGAATGCAATATCCCCACCACCATAGCACCTCCAGATGCGGTTGGACTACAGGATCCAGTGCGGTTCTGAATATGAAGGCTTCCACAGTCTGCAGTCCTTCTGTGTCTGTCTGGAGGCCTCCAGAAACCCAGCTGTGGGACCTCGTCAACAACAGTAACTGACCTCACCTGCATGCATCAGACTGCAATATCCCCCCCACCCCCTGCACCGCACCTCCAGACATGGTGGAACTTCAGCCTACAGTGGGGTTAGAGAGACCGGTCTACTGTGATTTGATATCCCACTGTGCTTGAAGGCCACCAGAACCCCAGCCATGAGACCTCAACAACAGCAACTGATCTCTACAGCAACAGAAAGCTCAAAGCAATATCACCACCACCACCACTTCACCTCCAGGCGCAGTGGGATTTCAGGCTCCAATGGGGTTCTTTTTATTAATTATTATTAACTTTTTTATTTTCCTGTAACAATGGTATTAACATAACTTTCAATTTTTTCTCGTACAATTATTGTATTTCCTTTGCCACTCATTTCCTGACATATAGCCAAGCAGCTGTGTTACAAACATAAACTTTATCAATACTGCTTTCTGTAACCAGTGTGGATTCCCACAACCTTCCACCTTGTAATATCACCTCCCCTCCCTAACCCCCCTACCCTACCCATCCCCAACCTCCCCTCCCCCCCCAGCGCTTTAATAAATGTCTTTCAGGCAGGTCAATTGTGTGTATTTGTCCATCTTAATTTGCTGCGTTAGTACTGTCCGACACGATGACCAGGACTCATAAAATTTACTTAGATTGTCTTCTAGGCTGGCCGTTATATGCTCCAGCGACACCATATGACACAGCCTTTGTACAGGCTCCACTGGGGTTCTTAAGTCTGCAGACCTCCACAGTGAAATGTTGTTCCAGCAACAACAGAATGCAATATCCCCTCCCCCCCACAACCCAATGCACTTCCAGAACCCCAGCAGTGGGGCCTCAACAGTGATGGACCTCAACAGCAACAGAAGAATGCAATATTCCACCACCACCACTACACTTCAAGATGCATTAGGGACTTCTGGCTTTAGTGGGTTTGTTGTGCTGAGCGTCTGAAGTCTGAAGTCTCTCTGTGTCTGGAGCCTAGACCCTGGAAAACTACAGGCAGTCCAAGAGATCATAAAAAACAAGAGGGTTCTGTATAATGGTAAGTGGCAGCACGGGGATTTGGAGGGTCTGGAACCTCCTCTTTGGAGACAGCTCCACAAAGGGGCAAAATTATATCATCATATGTTGTGGTTGTTATGTTATTGCAAAAGTCACAGCTCAAAGGCTCCTCTCCTGATTAACTGCTTCTTACTGCTTTAAAAAAACAGAAATTGAAACAGACTCTAAGGCTGTTTTCAGACAAGCGTGGCGGCGCCCACGCTTGTTTCTCAAAAGACCCGGCAATCCATTCCACACATGACGCTGCAGCCGAATACGTGCATGCGCGGGCGATGCGCATCCATTTCCGGCCGCGAACTGACCGGGTCAGCGATTGAGGCTGGTCATACGCGGCCGGAAATGGAAGTGCATCGCCCACGCATGCACGTATTCAGCGGCAGCGTCACATGTGGAACGGGCTGCCGGCTCTTTTGAAAACAAGCGCGGGCACCGCCGCACTCATCTAAAAACGGCCTAAGTCTTAGGGTCAGTTCTCCATTGATTTCAATTAGAAACAAATCTGTTGTATTTGGGAACAGAAACACTGAACTGCAATGGGGGGAAAAACAGAAACAAGCTCTGTGTTCTGCACAGAAAGGAAACAAACAGTCTTTAAGACTCTTTTTATTGCAATGATTTTGGGGTTGTTCCCTATTGATTTCAATGGGGGGCGGGGGGGGGGACTGTAACCAATAGGAGAACCGAAAGTCATGATAACCGAAACAGACAGCAACCCAAACTGATAGTTTCCTTGGAGTCCCATCTCTTCCATATACCTATCATGGAGAAGAAGGACTGAGGTGGAGGTGCAGCATGGCAGCACAGACAGACGCCAAAGCATCAAGGTGCCAAGCTGTGGGGAGCACAGCCTGCGGATCAAAAGACTTCATAGATCTGGGTGTCTGGACAGAGCCCCAGCCAACATGGGGAAGGAGATTAGCTAATGGTAAGATTTCCACACAACACGGTTTTGTGTTGTTACTCATTAAAAAAGAGTGTTGTGTGAAATGAGAGGCCTAGGCTACCAGGCGGTGGACAAGAAAATGGGGGGGGGGGGGGAAGGAGGAGAGAGATAGAGAGAGGAGAGCAGGAGGGAGGAAGAGAATGGGATGGCAGCCCAGATGTACAAAATCTTATTCCCAACCATCTCATATGTGATCAGGGAGCAGAGTCTGCAATGGTCAGTGAATAGGGACAGCCTTAAACAGAGTCAGTAGGGTCCATGACCTGGGCCTCGCAGTCAGAGGGGGTTAGGCGGTCCCACAGGAAACAGTGCTCCTCCTCTCCTGAGGCCCCAGACAGCATATTTTTGTGGACCCCTCTCGCCACCTGCAGCTTTCAGCCCCTGGGTAGCTGCTTTCTGCATGGCCCTGCCCATCCTCACTCAGCTCACTTACTAAAGTGGGAGAGTAAGGCAGAAGGGGTGGGGCTATGGAGGACCAGACCACAGGAGCCCTGTATTTTATTTTTCACCTGGCCCCCACAAATTCTAAAGTCGACCCTGTCATGGGAGGGCCCTCCATTGGATGGGGAATATTTCCATACATACAACTCTAGTTACATGTGGGTCCTTATCTGAAAAAGGTTGAGATTACAATCCTTCCAAACCACTGTTTTTTTAATCTCCAGAGATAGGTTTGAAAAATCTATACTTTTTTTTTTTGCCCACATCAGCTACCACCATCTCCCCCTTCATCCTCTGTTTTCCACTGAGCCACAGAGAGAATTGTCAATGGAAAATAATTATACTGTTGCCATGACGAGCAAGGCTCAGTCATAAAATACCTCCAGTTCATCCAGCTTCCTTATACTACCACTGCCCCCAACCAGTTTGAAATGCACATAATTTCTATACAAAGCACAACCCCCCTAAGGTTTTACACTGTCTGAAAATTTCAAAGTCACAAATTCTACGTGGATCTCAGATTTCCCAAACTAAGTTTGTCTAGCCCTAATTAGTATGCCATGAGCCAAATAGATTAGTCTTATATAAGGAGATACTGAAGTAAAATAGTAGTGCTCCCCATAATGAAAATGCATTTCTTTGATCCTTAGCTCTAGTGAACAACTGAGCATTGCTTTTTTTCTCCTGCCTTTGACTTTAATGGCAATTAGACTGAATAGGAGGGAGGACATATTACCCTTTAGTAAACCTTGAAGTCTATTAAAGAATATTTTAAATTAGCAAGTTATATTGATTAGGTGCACCAATATTTTTGACTTCATCTAATAATTCAAACCCGGTTTTTTGAGACAGCACATGCTCTCAATATTTTTCCTTACTGGGATAGTCGCAAATTTCCAGGAAATGAAGGTTCATTAAAGGGGTCCTATTAATTCAGTCTGATTACCATTGAATCTTATAATCAGCCTCGTATTTTAGCATGAATAACATGCAATTTCAGAGCCTGGGAGAAAAGGGGAGAAAAGGAGCATTTGGTTTTGTATATCTTTATCAACATCAAGTCAAGCTGCAAGTTACTTATTAAGCAGAATAATTTGCTTTAAATACATCGTATAAAATGTGGGTTTCTCACGTCTCTGTTCTGGCTAATTCAACTATCATTTGGAGAATTTGCAAATTTTGGAAACAAGCAGAAAGCATTACTGTGCACTGATTTTTCCAACAGAAGAAACTCTGATTTTTCTCTAAAACATTTTGCTTTCTCTTTTCCATATTGGATTACTGAGCTTTAATATATAGCTTCTAAGATAGCACATTAAAGCTACTGTACTTCTTTAAGAGGCAGTTAGATGCTGATTTTCCATAGACCGCAATCAGGGCTTTGAAATTGTAGTGTTTGTGACAGAATAAACTCCATTAACTTGTTTTATTAGTACTGTGTGCAGTCGGGAGGATCAATGCTGCAGAACATGATGAAATGACTAACAGTCTTCATCTGTGTATACGAGAATGTTTTCATCGTACACAGAATATAATTACTGCTCACTTACACAGGTGCAATTTTTTCTTATCATATTTCTCAGGTAATACTTAGAAATCTAAGGCTTTTATTTGCTGGAGAAATAAAAAAAAAAATTAAGCTTCTTTCCCCTTCCCTCCCTTCTCTGCCTAATTTGTTTTGCTGCTGCTGCTGCAGCTGTAATTTTTGTCTATATTACTGAGAATGATCCATCAAATAAAACACAATTCTAATTCAATTGGTTTAATATAATGACCTAACCACTCGACAGAGCAAAGGAGCTTCAGAAAAGAAAGATTTACTGACCAGCCAGCTCCCAAGGGCCCATTAGTTAAATTTTGACAGCAGTACCCAAGGTTAGAAGGGGGAGAAAGAAAAGGGAAAAAAAGCAGCTCTCACACCATAGTGTATGAAAGCAGAATGAAGTCAGCAAAACAAAGTGTACTTTACCATATAGAGGTATGCATGTGACATATAACGCACCATTAAGGGGTGGGGGGGGGGAGATTGGCATTTGGCAGTATATTTCAGAAGCAGGTATCTTATGCTGCAGATGGCACAGTTGCCAGTACTTATCTGAATAGAGAGGAATTTTCTTCCAGGATACCTCTTGCAACATTAGCCACTTCAGAGATCTAAATGGCTTTTTCTCTCTTTTTCCTCTGCCTCCATTTTCTACTGCCTTTTAGCTTTGCCCATTTAAGATGAAACCCAGCTTGCGAGCTGACTAGCTGCATAGGACTCCCAATATAAACTTCCAGCAAATTATGTTTTAGCTTAACAAAATAAAGGAAACATGAATCTGAGCAATCAAAGGAGATAATTGAAAAGAATCCTCGGTACAAATGTAGAATGATGAGAGGCATGAAGGAAAAAAACACACATTAAAATTCTGTCCAGTCTATTTCTTATTTTGTTAGCAAGAATGTGTTTATGATCTGCAGATGGAATATCATTTAGAAGAAATATTCATAACAATTATTTATATATGACCATCCCTAGGATCCTTCTACTGGATAAGGGATCCTTTTCTATTATAGTGGTGTCTGCTCTTGCTGGTGTAGTTAAGGGGTTGTCAGCATTTCCATTATATAATCCCTGATGTTCAGGGGCTTGTAATTTGACCATAAAAATGTACTGGAGGATAAATGGTGAAATAAGATAAGACAGCCTGATCCTCTGGTAGGATAGCATGTGCATTAGCAAATAGCAGGGGCACACAAGTTCCATTCACTTTATTGGAATTTGTGCCCATGCTAACTGATGTGCTGCCAGAGGATCACACTCTTAGAGAGGGATTTTTTTTACATAATCAAAACATTTCATTAGACTGCTTTCACATGAACCGGGGGGGGGGGGGGGGGGGGGGGGGGGAGTCTACGCTTACAGGCTTCAGTTTAGAGCAGGGCTTAATTTGTGCTAGGGCTCACCCTTGGCATCACTTCCATAGAATCATAGAATCTTAGCTGGAAGGAACCTCAGAGGTCATCTAGTCCCGCCTCCTGATCAATGCAGGAAATCCACAGCGACAGCATCCCTGACAGATGGCTGTTCAGACCCTCTCACTGCTGCTACTCTATAAGCTCCCATCCATGGGTGTTTTCAGATGAGATGCTATCCTGCAGGGCCACCCATGAGCCATGAATCTGACCACCCATTTGAAGGTGGAGCAGCTAGATGCCACTCACAGAGCCATGCTGGGAAACACGGAGGGCACTGTGTGGGGCAAGTCAAATAAATCCATGGCAACGAGTGGCCACCTGACCCCTACCTGTATGAATGGCAGCAGCCAGCTATGCCAGCAGTCAGGTCCAACGATCATAGGTGCTGTGGGTGGGGGAAGTGGTCTTTGCAAGTCACATGTCCTGGGTGGGAATGCTGGGAAGCCTGGGTTCCTGAGTGCTCACCCCTGGGACATGTCACTTTCAAAGGTCAGCCCAGTGTGCTTCGCCCTCTCCTATGCTCCATAGCAGGGGGAGTGCATGGCAGCTGCCTCCGTGGCTGTGGTAGCCTTGCTGGAAGCTTCCCATTTGTGTCACTCCCCATGCAGATCACATCTGTGGGTGCTCCATGGCAGAGGCACTGGCAGCCATGGACCTCCCCGCCCGCCACGGTTGACTTGCTGGTCTGAAAACACCCGATGACTGCATGCAAAAGCAGCTCCAGACTCAACTCCAATCTTTTCTCAGACAGGGTTGGGGTGGACTCAGTGCCGGGCTCGCCTTAGAAATTGTGGGGCCTGGTACAAAGAAAAAATGTGGGGTCTCTAGTGGTCCTCTCCCTCCTCTGTGGCACCACCACCTTGGGGGCACCATCTGCAGGATCCTAGAGATGGTCATATTTGGGGCCCCACTGGGGTGAGACTGAAAACAGGGGCCACCTCTGTGCCCTCGTTCCCCAGAAGTAGAGAAAATAGCAGGCCCAACGCTGTTACCCTGTGGTAAGACTGTTCCTGGGCAGACAAGTGCAGCCAATTGGCATCTAAAAACAGCTGGCATCAGCTCCAGATCTGGCATCCAGCAAGCTTAAGCTAAACCTGAACAAGCCATTCCACCAGACCTTTTGAATATCACCCCATATTTTGAAGTTAAGGAGTGGGACTTGTAGGAAAGACTCAAATTCTGACACTATCTTTAATAATAAACTCAACAGATTGAGCACTGGTTTAAAGGCTGTAACTTGAATATTGTTTTGCTGTTGTGATCTATCAATCCTTCTATCAAAGGGTTACTTTTTTCTCTGTGAGTTAGCCCCACTAAATTAGATAATTAGATTAGATTTACAATCCCACTGACTTCAACGGGATTGCACATGCCTAAATGATAGCAGGATTTGTCCGATGGAGTTTAAAGAGTAAATGTTAACTTGCAGCTTTTCATGATCTCCTTAGCAGTCTGATTTTGGACTATACATTAACATCTTGGGCCCCGTACTCTGCAAATGTATGCTAATACCAGTATGCATTTCAGACCAATGATGTAATGGCTCTGAGTTAATGGAGTGCACATTAAACCCACAAAGGTCAGAAATTAAGTGTTATGACTGTAATGTTGTTCCTAAAGACCAACTACATCCATGTTACTCAGTATGCTGTGAAAATGTACAATGGGAAAAAACCTCTCTTGCCATGCACACACTGTGAAAGGTGTTTGAACATGCACGTTTTCAGAGCCTCACTGCTGGAAGAGATCTCCTCACCGAGCAGTGACATCCTGTGTAATATCTGCAGCGCAGAAGGAGGCCCAATGTATTAGATGGTAATCTATTTGCCATCTTGTTTTAATACTGGTTTTATAATCAGGTAGTGGAGGATGAGAATATATCTCCTGTGGAGTCCACCGAAGTGCTGTGGAGAAGTAAATCTATCCTGTAGACCTTTCTTCTAGACATTTGTTTTTTCTCTACGCACCCTTACTGCTTCCCTCTGCTACATCCTGCTCCCCAACGAGACTCTTTTTATCAACTGAATTTTTTCTTAGACCCAATTGCTGTTCCAATTGGGACCCCACTGGAAGGGACTGGGGGCCCTGCACCCTGCCCTAATGAAAACAGGGGCCACTGCCAGGCCCCAGGAAGTAGAGAAAATAGTGGAGTGGGGTACCCTGTGTAAGCTGGCCCCCTTCTATCCACCAATCCACTTCCCTCATGATGCTCCTTGCTAACAGCCTCCTTTCCTAACTGTTCCACTGACATTCTCGTTCTTCCATGGCTGTACCCTAGGGATGTGAAACAATTTCCCTCCCAGAGAGTACTTTAAAAGTTAGTCCAAGCTCTGCCAGCTGGATAGGAGTTGGGGGTGAGAGTGGTTAGGAGGTGTACTCAGGAGACTAGGGGAAGGAAAGGGGAAGGTCCAGATCAGGGATCTATGCCGGATCTATTGCCTGCCTGTGAGTGCAGGCCCTAATCTCCACTCTCTTTCCCTCAGCTCATTCATGCATTGCTTGATGATAAGGAGTGGATCTATGGGCTAAAGTCAGAACAGTGAATGAGGCCAAAACAAACAAACACAAACAATTGCAGGCTGACTTTGGCCCAGAGTCCACATGTTCCCCACACCCGCTGTATGCTTTGTGTCATTGCTTGGAAAGGATAACAGAGAGATATTTCTGTAATTGAGGCATATGAAATGGTGGGAATTATTGCCGATACAAAAATCTAATTTGGGGATCGACAACCTCACTGCAATGCCATCTTCCTGGTGTTACTCAATTTCAAAGAATATGCACATTTGAGCATATTCTCATATAATGTGATACCTTCTGGCCAGGAATATTTCCTTTCTATAATCTGTGCAAGGAGAGACACAGACACTCATTTGAATAAATAAATAAATCTATGACGTATTATCAAAGTAGCACATTTATATCATGCTTCTGGACCCCTTGTTGTGCCTGGATTGTCAGTTTGCAGCCAGTGGCCAGGAGCACTTTTCACCAACTCCATCTGATGAGGAGTCTGCAGCATTTTCTATCTGGTTCAGATCTGACCACCGTCATCCATGCTTTCATCACCTCAAGGCTAGACTACTGCAATGCACTCTACATGGGGCCAACCTTAAGAACTGTTTGGAAGCTACAGCTGTTGCAGAATGCAGCAGCTCACCTCCTTTTGGGGGCGAGGTGCCAGAAGCACATTACACCTGTGTGATGAAGTCTGCACTGGTTCCCTATAGCTTTCTGGGCGCAATACAAGGTGCTGGTTTTGGCCTTTAAAGCCCTAAACGGTCTGTGCCCCACTTATCTGAAAGACCACTTGTCCTTACATGCCCCACTGTGGCCCCTGCAATTGGCGGGAAGCACTTTTTTGTGGATACCATCTGTCAATCTAGTTCCTATCATGAGGGCTCACAGGGAGGCATTTTTGGTTGCTGCCCCAACGCTGTGGAACTCCTCCCCCCCCCCAGACTCATTTGAGCCCACGCCTGGGACTCACCAGAGGTGGTTTACGACCTTTTTATTTGTTAGGGCATTTGGCAGGCAGGGACAGGGAATGCGAAATTGACAGGGGCTTGGGGTAGGGGTACGAGGGGAAAGGTTAGAAGTTGTGTTTTTATGCTTTTTAATGTGTTTTTAACAGTGTAAGCCACCCTGAGCAATCTGGGAAAGGCAGGGTAAAGACTTAAATAAATAAATAAATAAATAAATAATTTAATATTCTGAGATCAACATTTTTATACATAGCCTTGTCAGAGGGCCTTGGCTCTCAAAAGGGGATCTGTTAGGAGAATAAGCTCAACCCACCACATAAAATCTCCACCTTAAATTGGCCCTTTTGGGTCTATTTCACAGTTTGGCCCTATGAGGCCTGCAGCACAGCTTGGCCCTTCCCAGGGCTACCAATAAGCACTGGGTCCTTTCAGGGCAATTTAGATCAGGTCTCCCTTCCTCCCCTTACAACCTACACGATTCACTGGGCATGGGGGCTTCTCCCACAAAAAGGCATGTCCCCAAAATTAAATACAAACAGAAAGGAAGCCTTCTTGGCTATTAACATAAGTCTCCTCCTACCTCTCTGACAGCTCCTTTAATGTGTCTCTCTCCAACTCCGCCTCCTCCTCCTTCCCCCTCTCAGTTGGTGTTCCTCAAGGCTCTGTTCTTGGCCCTCTCCTCTTCTCGATCTATACCTCNCTACTATAAACGGTAAGGACATATCAGGATGTTGCAGGAGGGGGGCCGACATAAAGCCCTGTTTCAAGGAACTAAAAGCTTTATTTTCAAGAGGTCCCCATTCAAAACATGTTCCTTTTCACAACAAAGGTGTTTCCTTTTTACTTACTGTTTGCAGTTGGGACAAGGAGGGAAGAGTTGTCGCAAACGTCTTGGGAGACAATAGAGGTTCATCATGATCGTCTTCCTTTTCAATGGGGGTATAATATCTCGATAACGCATCCGCCATTGTATTTTGGGAACCGGGACGGTACTGGATGGAAAAACAGAAACGCGCGAAAAACAATGCCCACCTTGCATGTCTAGGGTTATTGATGCGCGCAGATTGAAGATACACCAAATTCTTATGATCCGTGTAGACCAAGATGGGATGAGGGCCTCCCTCCAGGAAGTGTCTCCACGTCTCAAAGGAAGCCTTAATAGCTAGTAGTTCTTTATCTAAAATAGGATAATTCCGTTCTGCTGGGGTTAATTGTCGGGAGTAGAACGCACAGGGAAGACGGTGTTTTGTGGATTCATGGACTTGAGTTAGGACAGCTCCAATTGCCACGTCTGAGGCATCAGCCTCTACTATAAACGGTAAGGACATATCAGGATGTTGCAGGAGGGGGGCCGACATAAAGCCCTGTTTCAAGGAACTAAAAGCTTTATTTTCAAGAGGTCCCCATTCAAAACATGTTCCTTTTCACAACAAAGGTGTTTCCTTTTTACTTACTGTTTGCAGTTGGGACAAGGAGGGAAGAGTTGTCGCAAACGTCTTGGGAGACAATAGAGGTTCATCATGATCGTCTTCCTTTTCAATGGGGGTATAATATCTCGATAACGCATCCGCCATTGTATTTTGGGAACCGGGACGGTACTGGATGGAAAAACAGAAACGCGCGAAAAACAATGCCCACCTTGCATGTCTAGGGTTATTGATGCGCGCAGATTGAAGATACACCAAATTCTTATGATCCGTGTAGACCAAGATGGGATGAGGGCCTCCCTCCAGGAAGTGTCTCCACGTCTCAAAGGAAGCCTTAATAGCTAGTAGTTCTTTATCTAAAATAGGATAATTCCGTTCTGCTGGGGTTAATTGTCGGGAGTAGAACGCACAGGGAAGACGGTGTTTTGTGGATTCATGGACTTGAGTTAGGACAGCTCCAATTGCCACGTCTGAGGCATCAGCCTCTACTATAAACGGTAAGGACATATCAGGATGTTGCAGGAGGGGGGCCGACATAAAGCCCTGTTTCAAGGAACTAAAAGCTTTATTTTCAAGAGGTCCCCATTCAAAACATGTTCCTTTTCACAACAAAGGTGTTTCCTTTTTACTTACTGTTTGCAGTTGGGACAAGGAGGGAAGAGTTGTCGCAAACGTCTTGGGAGACAATAGAGGTTCATCATGATCGTCTTCCTTTTCAATGGGGGTATAATATCTCGATAACGCATCCGCCATTGTATTTTGGGAACCGGGACGGTACTGGATGGAAAAACAGAAACGCGCGAAAAACAATGCCCACCTTGCATGTCTAGGGTTATTGATGCGCGCAGATTGAAGATACACCAAATTCTTATGATCCGTGTAGACCAAGATGGGATGAGGGCCTCCCTCCAGGAAGTGTCTCCACGTCTCAAAGGAAGCCTTAATAGCTAGTAGTTCTTTATCTAAAATAGGATAATTCCGTTCTGCTGGGGTTAATTGTCGGGAGTAGAACGCACAGGGAAGACGGTGTTTTGTGGATTCATGGACTTGAGTTAGGACAGCTCCAATTGCCACGTCTGAGGCATCAGCCTCTACTATAAACGGTAAGGACATATCAGGATGTTGCAGGAGGGGGGCCGACATAAAGCCCTGTTTCAAGGAACTAAAAGCTTTATTTTCAAGAGGTCCCCATTCAAAACATGTTCCTTTTCACAACAAAGGTGTTTCCTTTTTACTTACTGTTTGCAGTTGGGACAAGGAGGGAAGAGTTGTCGCAAACGTCTTGGGAGACAATAGAGGTTCATCATGATCGTCTTCCTTTTCAATGGGGGTATAATATCTCGATAACGCATCCGCCATTGTATTTTGGGAACCGGGACGGTACTGGATGGAAAAACAGAAACGCGCGAAAAACAATGCCCACCTTGCATGTCTAGGGTTATTGATGCGCGCAGATTGAAGATACACCAAATTCTTATGATCCGTGTAGACCAAGATGGGATGAGGGCCTCCCTCCAGGAAGTGTCTCCACGTCTCAAAGGAAGCCTTAATAGCTAGTAGTTCTTTATCTAAAATAGGATAATTCCGTTCTGCTGGGGTTAATTGTCGGGAGTAGAACGCACAGGGAAGACGGTGTTTTGTGGATTCATGGACTTGAGTTAGGACAGCTCCAATTGCCACGTCTGAGGCATCAGCCTCTACTATAAACGGTAAGGACATATCAGGATGTTGCAGGAGGGGGGCCGACATAAAGCCCTGTTTCAAGGAACTAAAAGCTTTATTTTCAAGAGGTCCCCATTCAAAACATGTTCCTTTTCACAACAAAGGTGTTTCCTTTTTACTTACTGTTTGCAGTTGGGACAAGGAGGGAAGAGTTGTCGCAAACGTCTTGGGAGACAATAGAGGTTCATCATGATCGTCTTCCTTTTCAATGGGGGTATAATATCTCGATAACGCATCCGCCATTGTATTTTGGGAACCGGGACGGTACTGGATGGAAAAACAGAAACGCGCGAAAAACAATGCCCACCTTGCATGTCTAGGGTTATTGATGCGCGCAGATTGAAGATACACCAAATTCTTATGATCCGTGTAGACCAAGATGGGATGAGGGCCTCCCTCCAGGAAGTGTCTCCACGTCTCAAAGGAAGCCTTAATAGCTAGTAGTTCTTTATCTAAAATAGGATAATTCCGTTCTGCTGGGGTTAATTGTCGGGAGTAGAACGCACAGGGAAGACGGTGTTTTGTGGATTCATGGACTTGAGTTAGGACAGCTCCAATTGCCACGTCTGAGGCATCAGCCTCTACTATAAACGGTAAGGACATATCAGGATGTTGCAGGAGGGGGGCCGACATAAAGCCCTGTTTCAAGGAACTAAAAGCTTTATTTTCAAGAGGTCCCCATTCAAAACATGTTCCTTTTCACAACAAAGGTGTTTCCTTTTTACTTACTGTTTGCAGTTGGGACAAGGAGGGAAGAGTTGTCGCAAACGTCTTGGGAGACAATAGAGGTTCATCATGATCGTCTTCCTTTTCAATGGGGGTATAATATCTCGATAACGCATCCGCCATTGTATTTTGGGAACCGGGACGGTACTGGATGGAAAAACAGAAACGCGCGAAAAACAATGCCCACCTTGCATGTCTAGGGTTATTGATGCGCGCAGATTGAAGATACACCAAATTCTTATGATCCGTGTAGACCAAGATGGGATGAGGGCCTCCCTCCAGGAAGTGTCTCCACGTCTCAAAGGAAGCCTTAATAGCTAGTAGTTCTTTATCTAAAATAGGATAATTCCGTTCTGCTGGGGTTAATTGTCGGGAGTAGAACGCACAGGGAAGACGGTGTTTTGTGGATTCATGGACTTGAGTTAGGACAGCTCCAATTGCCACGTCTGAGGCATCAGCCTCTACTATAAACGGTAAGGACATATCAGGATGTTGCAGGAGGGGGGCCGACATAAAGCCCTGTTTCAAGGAACTAAAAGCTTTATTTTCAAGAGGTCCCCATTCAAAACATGTTCCTTTTCACAACAAAGGTGTTTCCTTTTTACTTACTGTTTGCAGTTGGGACAAGGAGGGAAGAGTTGTCGCAAACGTCTTGGGAGACAATAGAGGTTCATCATGATCGTCTTCCTTTTCAATGGGGGTATAATATCTCGATAACGCATCCGCCATTGTATTTTGGGAACCGGGACGGTACTGGATGGAAAAACAGAAACGCGCGAAAAACAATGCCCACCTTGCATGTCTAGGGTTATTGATGCGCGCAGATTGAAGATACACCAAATTCTTATGATCCGTGTAGACCAAGATGGGATGAGGGCCTCCCTCCAGGAAGTGTCTCCACGTCTCAAAGGAAGCCTTAATAGCTAGTAGTTCTTTATCTAAAATAGGATAATTCCGTTCTGCTGGGGTTAATTGTCGGGAGTAGAACGCACAGGGAAGACGGTGTTTTGTGGATTCATGGACTTGAGTTAGGACAGCTCCAATTGCCACGTCTGAGGCATCAGCCTCTACTATAAACGGTAAGGACATATCAGGATGTTGCAGGAGGGGGGCCGACATAAAGCCCTGTTTCAAGGAACTAAAAGCTTTATTTTCAAGAGGTCCCCATTCAAAACATGTTCCTTTTCACAACAAAGGTGTTTCCTTTTTACTTACTGTTTGCAGTTGGGACAAGGAGGGAAGAGTTGTCGCAAACGTCTTGGGAGACAATAGAGGTTCATCATGATCGTCTTCCTTTTCAATGGGGGTATAATATCTCGATAACGCATCCGCCATTGTATTTTGGGAACCGGGACGGTACTGGATGGAAAAACAGAAACGCGCGAAAAACAATGCCCACCTTGCATGTCTAGGGTTATTGATGCGCGCAGATTGAAGATACACCAAATTCTTATGATCCGTGTAGACCAAGATGGGATGAGGGCCTCCCTCCAGGAAGTGTCTCCACGTCTCAAAGGAAGCCTTAATAGCTAGTAGTTCTTTATCTAAAATAGGATAATTCCGTTCTGCTGGGGTTAATTGTCGGGAGTAGAACGCACAGGGAAGACGGTGTTTTGTGGATTCATGGACTTGAGTTAGGACAGCTCCAATTGCCACGTCTGAGGCATCAGCCTCTACTATAAATGGTAAGGACATATCAGGATGTTGCAGGAGGGGGGCCGACATAAAGCCCTGTTTCAAGGAACTAAAAGCTTTATTTTCAAGAGGTCCCCATTCAAAACATGTTCCTTTTCACAACAATTTGGTAAGGGGGTTTGTTAGGTCAGCGTAGTGAGAAATATATTGTCGATAATAATTCACGCTGCCTAAAAATCTTTGGGGAGCCTTTACTGTAGTTGGAGCTGGCCGTTGGACGTGCCTGCTGTCATTCTCATCGTAACCAAGCCAAGTACGTGCACTTGAGACCTCGCATCTTCATGAATGTTAGACCCCTTGTCTCTCCCTCTGTTCCCCTTCCTATTAAGCCTCAAGTTTGATCGAATCCATATGAATTCCACTGGAAGAAATAATAAATCCAAGAAAGGGAACAGATGAAGCGTGAAACATACATTTTTCTACTTTACAGTAAAGTTTATGACGTTGAAGACGTTCTAATACAGTCCGTACATGTTGTATATGTTCTTCGAGTGAGGAAGAGAAAATAAGGATATCGTCCAGATAAGCCACCACATATAAATCAAGCAAGTCTCGTAGGATATCATTAATAAAATGCTGAAAGGTGGCTGGTGCATTCACTAAGCCATAGGGCATGACCAAGTATTCAAAATGCCCAAACTGCGTGCGAAATGCGGTTTTCCATTCATCACCCTCCCTAATTCGTACCAGGTTATAGGCACCCCTCAGGTCCAGTTTGGTGAAAATCATAGTGCCCTGGAGTTTTCCGAGAAATTCGGAAATGAGGGGAAGGGGATAACGATTTTTAATTGTAATGTGATTTAGCCCTCGGTAGAGATCCCCTTCTTTTTTAGGCACAAAAAAAAGAGGAGCTCCAGCAGGAGAGGTAGAATGACGTATAAAACTTCTAACCAAATTATCTTGAATATATGTTCTTAATGTTTCTGTTTCCTTTGGGGAGAGATTATAGATTCTCCCATAAGGGGGCTCACTCCCAGGGATAAGTTCAATGGGGCAGTCGTAAGATCTATGGGGAGGGAGTTCAGAGGCTTCTTGTTTACTGAAAACTTGTAATAAATCATCATAACAGTGGGGAATAAGGGAATCAACAGAAGGGGCTGGGATGATGGGGGCAGAACCCCCCCCCCTTGGGAAGTGATACAAGATGGGTATGACAAGTTGGGGATCGGAATGAAAGAGTATGGGTAACCCAATCTATAGACGGGTTGTGGGTTTGGAGCCATGGTAACCCCAGAACAAGGGAAAATAAAGGGGAAGAAATATAGTCAAACTGAAGTGTCTCTCTATGTGTCCCTATGGTACAAGTGAGGGGATGAGAACAGGTTTGCAAGGGACCTGAACTAAGGGGAGACCCATAGATAGTCTGGACCACATCTACTGTTGTCCGTGTTTGTTGTGGAACACTATGGTACTTTGCAAAGGTTATATCCATAAAGTTTCCAGAAGCTCCTGAGTCTACTAGAGCCCTCACTACCAGGGATTGATGGGCATCCCATTGCAAGGTAAGAGGGACAAAAAGCTGGGGTTTACACAAAAAGGTGCCCCTGGGTTTAAAGAGGGAGTTACAGCCATTTACCGGGAGGTCCCCTCGTTCCCCCGGCTCCTGACGTTTCCCGACCCTGAGGAACGTATAGGTTTTGCGGGACATTCCCTTGAAAAATGGCCAGACTTTCCACAATAAGACGGAATTGTCGACGTCTTTCCCGCTCATCTGTACTAAGGGGTCCCCGTGTAACTCCAATCTGCATGGGTTCCGGCCCCTCCTGTTCGGACGTTCCAGGAGGGGGTATAGGAGCGTTTCTAGGAGTCCATCACCCCATACTCCTACCTTGGTCACATCTACGTTCCCGCTTGCGCTCAGTAAGTCATTCATCAGTCTGGAGAGAGAGGGTAACCATCTCCTCTAATGTAAGAGGGGTGGTGGGTGCACAGGCGATCTGGTCTTTGATTTCCTCGTTCAACCCGTGTCAAAATAAAGCTCGAAAAGCCGAGTCACTCCAGTTTAAATCAAAAGCGATCTTTCTAAACTGGGTTATATAGTCCAGCAAAGGGGTTTTCCCTTGGCGGAGATGAAGAATGGTTTGTTCAGCATCTCGCACTCTATGGGGATAATCAAATAAAAAACGAAATTGTTTTAGAAACCCCTTGTAATTCCATAACAAGTCGTCATCGGCAGCCAGGAGGGGTGTAGCCCAATCCAGGGCCACTCCACCTAGTAATCCAACTATATAGGCCACCTCTGATTGGTCCGAATAGTAAGTAAGGGGTTGAGTTTGGAAAGTCAGGTTACAAAGAGCCAGGAACCCCTGGCAAGCCTTTTTGTCTCCATAGAATTTGTCAGGGCATGGGGCCTTAGGTTCTCTAGGTATTGGAATCAATGGGGAAGGGGTTAAGGAGGAAGAGGTGGCTCCCTGGGGGGTACCCTCCTCATCCTCCATCCCCTGAGGAAGAAGGGCCTGACTAACGGAATCCTGTAAGTCACGATACCGGGCCCTTAGTTCCTCATTCTCGGACTTTAAGTCCTGTACCTCCATGGTGAGGGATTGGACCGTATGCATAAGTTTTTGGATTTGTTGGTCCGAAGCCATGATGGGAGGTTTAGATAAGGGGAAGGGAAGTGCCGGTAATGCTGTCATGAGGTGAGGGGAAGGGAACAAGAAAACAAGGTAGAATAAGGAAACAAGGTTAACAGGGCGGCCACCTCTCCAAAAGAGATTTCTATAGAGGAATACAGTGTCCCTCAGGGTGGTAGGTGGGCTTTCCTCCTTAACTAGAAGGCAACCCTTTTCATCATTGGGACTAACGGAGAGGTAACCAGTTGCCCCAGCAAAAGGAAATAATACATACACGGGGAAGGGGAGCAGACTCTCGGGGGAATATACAGGGCCCAGGACACCGTGAAACTATTGGTGTAGGAGGAAGGAAGGGAAGGGGAAAAACCCCGGGGCAGGAGGAAGGGAAATAGGGATAATGAGGGTTTAAGGAAGGGGAAGAGAAGTGAGGGGGGGGCAGGACACACTTACTATAGGGAGGACTTGTCAGGTGATATAAAGGCACGGAGTCAAGGGCTAGGGAAAAAGGGAACAGGTAACCCACACCACACAGTCCCACTACCAATGGCACAGAAGTAGCAACACTCAAACACAATACCTCACTTATCCTTACACTCTTACCGGGGAAGGGGAAAGGCAGGACCATACACTCGCACTCGGTCTCAAGGTAGAATTCAACAGACAAGGTCGGGGATTCACAAGGAAAAGCTCACAAGAACACAGGGGCCAGCCTCTCATAAATGATTACTGGCGAGGGCTACTGCCTTCGCCGGTTCCTCTTATAGGGCTAAGTCTGATTGCGGCAGGTGAGCTCAGGGCGGGGCCCCAACCCGTCTCTGAGCTAGACGCCGCTCCCAGCTGGCCACGGGGCGGGGCTAGGAGTGTCCAGAGAGCACCAGGTAGCTCCGCCCCTCACAGCGGCTCCACTAACGCTCCCGGAGCGTCCCCCCGCTAGAACAGCTGACAGACAGCGGGATCGCTGTGGCTGCACCCTTCCTGATCTGCGTGCCCTGACACTGGCTTCTGTAAGCCTTTCCCAATAGCAAAGTCCTGAGGCCCATTAGTCCTTGTTTACAGTCCATAAGGAATCAGAGTCCCTTTCTTTAGCACATATCCCACCTGTGTTTTCTCACGCCGTGTCTGTCTAGGTATGACTTTACTTTTAGTCAGGGTAGAACGATTACTCCATCGCAGGGCTTAGGAAGAAACTCCTTGATTGTTTGGCTTGGCAGTCCAAACATACAGCCGCTCTCCTTCATCTCCCACAACATGCAACTGCCAACTCTTGGCTTTTTAAAGCTCTTCTGCCGCTTCTGATTGGCTCTTTTCTGTCAGGAGGATAAAACTACAGCCACAAGCTGTGGTGCTAATTATCAACTAGTTAGTTGCTCTCTAATGCTGCAGCTGTGCATGGCTGTATCACCTCTCACTTGCAGGCTTCTGGCTTAGTCTGAGCTGGATTCCTTGGCTACTCAGTCACAAACCTAAGGACAATACATAGAAGGGTTACTAAAACAATAAAACAAAACAAAGAGGTAAAACCACTGGAAGCCCCCCCCCATTCCCCCCTCCTCTCCCCCCAAAGGCCCGGATGAACAACCGGGTCTTACAGGCCTGACGAAAGGCCAACAGGCTGGGAGCCAATCAAACTTCCTCTGGGAGGCAGTTCCACATCAGTGGTGTGGCCACTGAGAACACCCTCTCCATCATGGCCCCCCAGTTCACCCAGGGGACCTCCAAGAAGGCACCCCCAGTAGACTGCAGGGGAGGCAGCCCAGAGAGTGAGACAACCTCTCAGATAGGAGGGGCCTAGACCATGTAGGACTTTAAAGGTCAAAACTAGTACCTTGAATTGGGCCCGGAACACTATAGGCAGCCAGTGCAGAGTCAGGAGCACTGGTGTAATGTGCTCCCTACTCCTGTCACCATCAGGAGATGGGCCACCGCATTCTGCATCAGCTGCAGCTTCTGAGTTGTCACCAAGGGCAGCCTCACGTAGAGTGCGTTGCAGTAATCCATCCTTGAGGTGATGAATGCATGGATGAGGGTGGCCAGGTAAGAGCTTGAAACATATGACTGGATCCTCTGCACAACATGTAATTGGCAAAAGGCTCCCTTTGCCGCCACAGCCACCTGACAATCCAGGCTGAGGCCAGGGTCCAACAGAACCCCCAAACACTGCACCTGCGGGTCCAGCGGAGGGCGGATCCCCTCCACTGCCTTACCCACCATCACCACCTCCTTCTTGATGAAAGGCTTATCAGGATTTAGATTCAGTCTTCTCCACCTCATCCAGTCACTCACTGCTAGCAAGCACTGGGAAAGCACCGAGATGTACTGTGATCTTTTGAACATAGCATTTTACTGGCATGTTTAGCACTAAGGTTGCTTTCATATGCTGGGGGTGAGGGGTAGGGATGTGCGAACAGAATGCGGTTTGGATGTTCGGATGTTCGGTCATTCAGTTCGAAACCCGAGTTTGGGTTCGGTTGTTTGGTTCAGTGGAGTTCGGTTCGGCCGAACTTGGCCCAACATTTGAAAATAGCGCTATCGATACCGAATTTGGAAGTTTTTTTTCCGGTATCGGTATCATTTGGCCCTGAAACAACCCCTGGTCTCCACCCCTGGTGCCAGGAAGTCTGCTCCTCAGCTGCCTCCCACTTCCAGTCACGTTTTTCCCACCTGAATGGGCCTTCCAGTCACGTTTTTCCTGCCCCAAACTCACCCGAACATGACCAAATTGTTCGGCTGTTTTTGAGTTCGGTTTGGACGTTTGGTTCGGACATCCGAACAGATCATGTTTAGTCTGAACTCCGAACTTCTGAACCGTGTTCGCACATCTCTAGTGAGGGGCACAAGAACTTTCGCAATCACTGCTATGCCTTTCTAATTGTGAGGATTAGCACCCTTCAGAATGCACTAATCCCCTTTTCCTTTTAGGGTGTGGGAACACCCACACGTCTGGATCCTCAAATGTAGCCTTTGCAAGAGCGAGTGTTCTCCCACAAAAGTTCCCCTCCCCTGTAGCATTTGAAAGCAGTCTAAATTTCATCTAAACCAGGGGTTGGGAGCCTTTTCCCTTCTCTGGGCTACCTTGAAAATAATTACAAACTCCATAGGCCAGATAGGCGTTGGAGCTGGGAGGACCATACCAACCCTTTAAAAGAGGATGCTTATGAAAAATTCATGTTGCAGAACTGCATTGGTTCCAGTGCAGCCCTGCACCATGTATTTTTCATACGTGTCCTCTTTTAAAGGGGAGTATAGCCACCCTATGTCTAAGGGGCATGCTCAAGTTTGGGAGATGAAAGGGGAAGTTCCAGATTACAGCTCCATAATACAGACCCATTCTCTATCCTTGAGTGCATGCCCTCATCTCTTCTCCCTTCCCTGAAGTCACTCTTTCAGTGCTTGAAGGTAAGGACTTAATTCATGAGCCAGATCCAGGAAATCGAATGGAGCAAAATAAAAAGCATCCATGAGCTGGTTTTGGTCCATGGACTGCAGGTTCCTTATCCCAGATCTAAACCTATTCTCTTCTCTGACACAGGATAAACTCAAGATGTTGTACTACCCTAGGTAAAATATTTTGAGTGAAACCTGAAACTTCCATTGCAAACTGCAGTTCAAGGCTCAGCATGTGTTGGGATGCTCCTCTTCAGTGTCATTCAACTATGAGTAAAAACACACATGATGGCTGCGTGCCAGTGGCGGGGCCTGGCCCGGGGCGAGCAAGAGTGGCCACCCCCCAGGTCGGGTCAGGGCACAACTGACATGACCACGGCTGGGGAGCCATCCCACCTCCTGCATGTCTTCTGTGCCCCCCATCCTGCCCAGACCATTTCGGTGTTGGGACTCCCCAGCCATGGTCATGTCAGTTTTGCTGCAATCTGGCCTGAGGGGTGGTCACTTTTTCCCTACCCAGGCTGGGCTTGCCCCACCCCCACACTGGTCTGAGTACTCAGTCGTCTGCCGTGACAGGCAGCCATAGTGACCAATGAGGCACAGTCATGGCTGCCAACCATAGCTACCCCTCACCCAGGCTGGGTAGGCTGGCCTGGACCAGATATGGTCACCCTATGTGGCCATCTTTGGCCTGGTCGGGTGGGCCTTAGCCCAGGCTGTGACTTTGGAGATTTTCTGAGGACAGAGCCCAGGCTAGCCACCAACACAGCCCAGGGACAATCCTGGGCCAACACCTGGTGGTGCCTGCACACACATGCAGGTGAGGTCCAGGCAAAAAAGGGTCAAAGCAGGCCACAGCGGGCCATTACATCTGTTTTTACCCTGTGTGTCAGGGAACAGGATCCTCAAGAGGGCAGCCTTCTGGGTTGGCAGGAAGGGGTCTGAGACTGCTCATGTTTCCCAGAGTGAACTGAACCTGTTCTTAATCACATGCCGGTACATCCCCCTTCAACAAAAGCTTTGGCTAAATGTAGTGGTATCCTAGTGCTGTGCTTTTTTACTATGCTTAATCCATTTACTATGTGTTTTATCCTATTCATTCACCCAGCCATTCTCAAATTTTGGATTGAGCTGCACTTTTAACATTTTCTCTTTCCTCCCCCTCTCTCAGCCTCATACAAGCCCCCGTCGCCACCAAAATGGCGGCGACGGGCCATTGTCGCCCCCCCCACCTCCTTCCTTACCAAAGAGGCGCGGGAAGGAACAGCGTTGCTGGTTGAGAGAGCCCCTGTAGCAGGGCTCTCTCTGAACGGGTTGCCTAGCAACCGCCCGACGCGCAGGCGCACAGCGCAGCACGGGGTTTGGGGCTCCTCCCCTTTAGAAGGGAGGATCCCCTGAGCCGCGTGAGAGCGGCAGACGGGGCTAAGGGACTGGTGAAGCAGCAGCAGAGGCATTAGGCTGCTGCTTCAAGTCATAGTAAAAGGAAAAAAACTAAAATGGGAAGGACAAAAAGAAAAGGGGATGGGGGAAAGAAAGGGAGCAGTGGGGAGAGCGGCCGCCTCACCCAGGAAAGGAGGGGGGAGGAAAGGGAAGGAGCTAACCCAGCTGGGTGCCCCACCTCTGGGGAAATAATGGAGAGACTCCAGCGCTGTGAATTACAGCTAAGGGAGAGGGAGCAGGCAAGGAGCGAAGAGGACAGTGCAGGAGCAATGGGGGACATGGTGGAGGTGAGTGAGAGAGGCATGGCAGAGAACCTGGCCCAAACAGGGGATTGCCCCGAAGAGAGCCCACATGAAGGCCACAATAGGAGTAGGGGGGGGAGGGTGATCATCCCCCCATACGCTACAGGGACGAGGTTGGGGGAGTAGAGTCCAGCCCCATTACCTCAGGGACACATGGGGAAGTGCGGGGCCGGCAAGGAGAGTTGCTGGCCTCATCCCTCCTGGAGCAAACCCAGGTGGGGAGCCACCAGGGAGAAGGGCAAGGCGGGGAGGGTTTAACTTTGGGACTGGGCCCATTGTTAGAGGCCATGTATGTGGCAGGAGCCAGTGAAGCCCATAATAGAAATGAGGCAGAGGTGGGCGACCCAAGAGGGGTCCCCGGCCTAGTGGAACATCAGTTAAGGGGACAGAACCAAGCCACGCAGGGGGCTCAGCCAAGAGAGACTGGACCAAGCAGGCACAGAGTGCGTAGAGGGGAAGGGGTTTCCCCTTTGTCTATGCAGGGGGACTCGCCACCAGCCAGGAGGAGATGTATGGAAGACCCCAGGGCAGGAGGCCAACCCACATATGAAGAATTATGGCAAAGAGTGCAAGAGCTGGAAAGAGAGCTACAAAGGGGCAGGCGAGGGGCAGTCCAGCCCAGGGACTCTTCAGGACCATTGGAGCAAGGTGGAGTAACAGAACAGGAACAGGGGCCGCGGGGCGGGATCGGGGAGAGGACAGCCCCCAGGGTAGTCGAATGTACGACCTTGCCCCCAAGCCCACAAGAGGGAGACATGGGGGGAGGCAAAAGGGGGGAAACACCAGGTAACCCCGCAGTTCCGCAGGGCCCCCGAAGGATGTGGTTGGAGGGAGAATGGGTGTGGGTTACACCAGCCCCCCCCCCCCCCATGGAGGCACACCAACCAGCCAGGCCATGGAATGAGCAAGGGACAGAAATGCGAGCAACAATGCCAGCCAGTGCAGAAGGCCCCCCAGCAACAGGGAACGAAAGAGCAGGGGGGACCACTGCCTCACACACACGCCCCCCACCTCCGCCAGGAGGGGCCCACAGTAGTGTGGGGGCCCCTTTTGGGGAACACCTACTGCCTGCCACAAAAGAAAAGATCTGGAAGGGCGAATACGTAGACGTGTTCGCCCTGATGTTTAGTGATCCCATACTGGATCACTCCGAGAAGGAGGAAGAAAAGGACAAAGAGAAGTTCCGCCGCCCTAAAGCGGACAGGAACTGGGCGAACTGGACATCATCCTTCGCCGTCTATATGGGAGTGTTATTACAGGCCGACCCGGCGCGGGGATTAGAGCTCCACAAGTATGTGGATATAGTGCGGAGAGCATACTCTACAGGTCCCCCAGGGGCATGGTTAAGATACGACGAGGCGTTTAGGCATAGGGCCGCCTTGAATCCGGGTTTGCGCTGGGATACCCACGCAATAGACTTATGGCTGGAATGCATGGTGGACGCTACCAGTGTACCATTGTCTGAGAGTGGACACGCATTAATAAAGGGGGGAGTAGCGGCAGCCAACAAACTTTTTCGTGGTGAAGGAAAAAAGAACACCCAAGGTACCCTGAGATACTGCTGGGAATATAGCCGGGGTTCACGATGTAATAGGAGCTCATGTAAATTCCGGCATGGATGCACGGTGTGTGGTGGGGGACACCCAGTCACCAATTGCTTTAAACCTAGGCAGAGAAACGACAAGGGCAAGTTTCCACAGGGCGGTAGCTTTAACAAGGAGGGCCCAGGGCAGACCGGTAGCACCCGAGCTATGCAGGGGGCCAACACCGGTCAGAATTGATCGACTGAAGCGGGCCCTGTATCTACATCCAAACCGCCAGGAAGTAGCATACATAGTAGAGGGGTTTAAAAATGGATTCAGGATACCCGCTGCAGAAGTGAACCCCGTGTTAGCAGTGTGTAATCTGAAGTCCACAATAGGAATGGAACATATAGTAAAAATCAAAATAGAAAAGGAAGTAAAGGAAGGGAGGGTAGCAGACCCCTTCATACACTCCCCTATACCAAATCTCTTCATCTCTCCCCTAGGAGTAGTCCCAAAAAAGACATTAGGGGAATTTCGCCTCATTCATCACTTGTCCCATCCGAGAGGTAGATCTGTGAATGACTCCATTCCAAAGGAACTTACCACAATCAAATACGCATCTTTCGATGTGGCTGTGGATAAGGCTAGAGGGATGGGACAAGGGGCATGGATGGCGAAATGCGATGTCAAATCGGCCTTTCGATTCTTAACCGTACACCCAGATAACTTTAATTTGCTAGGTTTTCAGTTCAAGGGGCAGTATTATTTTGACCGGGCCATGCCGATGGGCTGCTCCATTTCTTGTTCAATTTTTGAGAGATTTAGCAGCATGATTGAATGGGTTTTCAAACAAAAGTGGAAAAAAGGGGAGATCACAAAATATCTCGATGACTTCATAATAATAGGAAGTCCACAAATAAGGGAATGTGCTGCGGTCTTGCACCTCTTTCAGGAAGTAGCAGCGGACCTTGGGGTTCCGCTGGCGCCTGAGAAGACTGAGGGCCCCAGTACTAAGATCACGTATCTAGGGATCGAGCTGGACACAGTGATGGAGCAGTCCAGCTT
>QEPC01013045.1:47730-59494 GCA_003113815.1 Sphenodon punctatus
CGATGGCAATTGGAACAATTTGAGTAATGATTTAATGTCGCACAATGCGGGGGTCCAGCAGGCTCGGTTAGGATAAATAGGTTAAGATAGCTAAAAGAGTCATCTCCATAAGAGATGGGGTTGTGAGGTATTGTGTAATGACGGGCACAGCATGCACAGTCGTCATAACCCTGGGAGGGGTACTGCGCAGGATAAGCAGGGGCGTGCACAGCCTCCACATTCTGCGGGGTACTTACCGACTTACTCACGCCCACAGTGGGCACACCCCCTTTTGGCCAGTGCACTGTTGCAGTCAAAGGAGGGGACGGTTCAAGTTAATGTACTGATAATGGAAGGCGCTTCCATGCAGTACTCAGTTTACAGTTAAAAAGTATCTTTAAATACTAGCATGCTGGACCCATGATTGCTGGTGCAATCCCCCACCGGCCTTTACCGTTGGTTGTTTGAATAAAGTGCGGCCATGCTGTTTAAACCAATATTAAGTCTCTGCGTCTCTTTGGGGGGGGGTGCAACGACAAGGTAGGAAATGAGGCACAATTGTACTGGGTTTTATTCCAAAAACACTGCAAGTGCTTTCTTAATATATGTTTAAAATATGAGTAAAATAATAATTCCAAGAAACATATGGTTAACTGAAGTATCAGTATGATCTCCAGAAACTGATTTCAAAACTTATGATGGGGAATAAGAAGTAGAGGCCTACCAGGATGTACTGGGTCTCAAAATTTCTTTCAGTGGGCCTGTTCTCCACAGCTCTATGCCCCTACTACCTTTGCAAAGGGTCCCCCCCACCTTAATATCAATCTCTATGCGAGATCAAAGGACATCCTTTCCCTGTGTAGAAACCCATAGGGATAGACTTGTGGGAGAAAGCTGACATTCACCTTCATTTAATAAGATTAGAGTCCTGGTTGTGAAACTCTCATTCAGATGAGGCCTCTCTTTCACATGACACCACTGTAGTTAGAGCATTCTCCAAACACTAATCCTCGCAATCTCCCAATGTCCTTCTATGTAAATCCTCACTGTATTAGCTGCAGGTATTCCTACTGAATGTATGTTCCTCTCTGCACCAATCATGACCTGTATATGTAAAATAGCAGGGAACGCTTCCAAACTTACAGCAAGATAGAAGACCAGCTGGTGCAGACCTCTGCATGAAGGTTTTGTGGGCAGAATGTCAAATCTCTGTTTAGCTGACACTGCTGAAGCCTTTGTCCTGTCTGTGCACAGAAAAAAGCTGCAGCTGAAGTTGATATAAGAAATATAGAGTGCCTTATGGCTTTCACCATAATGTTTCATCAATTATATTTTTTTCAATACTTTTTCTTAATAAATAAATAAAAAATAATTGCAAACTTCTGAAAGCTTATTTCACAAAAATAGAACTGTAATTAATTAAGGACCTTTTTACACAAGATATCTTTTTAAATGTCTTAGAGAAAAACACTATGTGTACTTGCACGGAAAACATTGTGCAACATCTTTGGTTTAAAATGTAACATCCAATCTATTAGACTTTCTGTTCAATCATTCAGGTGACAAGGGTTTGCATGTTGTGTACTTGTCAATGTCTCTTTCTTAGGAGGTTAGGCCATTGCCTGCCAAACCAGATGGAGCTTCAAGGTGGCCCTCATGATCAGTCTTTGATTTCTGTGTCATCCATCTACAGAGCATCTGGGCACCTCATGATGACTGAAGCAAGCACACAAACAAAGCCACCAGTTTGGATGACAAAAAAAATAACTACTGGGCAGGCTCAACAAATGCTCAAGTTGCTCAATAAAATCCTTAACCATGCCTTTGGGTGAGAAACAAAACATATAAGATTAAATCTGTCCCCAAAAGGCAACATGTCCCCTGAACACCAATAAGCTTGATTTCAGTACCTTGGAAGATACTAGAACAGATTACAAAACAGTCAATTTGTAAGCATATTGATGGCAATGCAAGAATTACTAGTATATGTCAGAAATAAGCCAGACTAAAAATGATAGACTATTCTTGTCTTCTTCTCTGACAGCGTAACTAGTTTAAAGGATTACAGGAATGCTGTGGGCATAATATATCTCGATTTCAGCAGTGTGTGACCAAGTTACACAAGATCCTCCATTGACAAGTTTAAAGTGTTGGCTGAAAGATATTACAATATGGGGGATTTTTAGCTGGTTGAAGAATTGTACTCAGGGGCTGCTTTTACACAAGTGGTGGGATGCAGCACGTTGCATCCCCGATATCAAGGCTTCCCAGATGCGGCTTCAAAAAGACCATGCAAGCCGCGATTCCTATGAGGCCAGCTACTTCCGGTGCATCTAAATGCACCCTGCAGGACTTTTCAGGAAGTACATTCTTCAACGCACTGCATCCCGCCGCTCGTGTAAAAGCAGATTATTAATGGCCTGTCATCATATCGGAGGGAGGTATGAAGTGGGTCCCACAGAGCTCCGTCCTGAGTCCCATGCTGTCCAACATCTTATTCATGATTTGGATGATGGAGTAGAGAGAAGATTTATCAAGTTAGTAGATGACACAAAAATGAGGTGGCTAACACCATGAAAGATAGAACTAGAATTAAAAATAATCTTGATTGTTTGAAAAACTGGGCTGAAATTAACAAGATGAAAGTCAACCGAGATAAATGTAAAGTTATATATTTAGGAAAGAAAAATCAGATGCACAAGCATAAGATGGGAGAGTAGCTAGTTTGACAGTAACACTCTAGCAGCTTCAAACCTTTATACCTAAAAGACCATCTCCTCCTCTACGTCCCATCACATTCCCTAATATCAGTCACGGATGCCCTCTTGAAAGTTCCATCGTTGCACCAATGTTGAACAAGGACTTGCAGGGAGGTGTTCTCTGTGACTGCTCCACAGCTTTGGAACTCTCTCCTCCAGGAAGTTTGCAAAAGCTCTGAGAATCTTCTGGAAGCAACGTAAGGCCTATTTATGGGCCCAGGCCTTTAGTAGGTGGAAATAGGATTTGGAAATTGGTTTTAATTGGGGAATTATAGACAATTTATATTTTTATAGGTTTTTCTTTTATATATTATCTAGTATTGTTATATATGTCATATTGTAAACTAGCCTTAGCCTTCAGGGAAGGAAGAGTTAAACAAATAACATAAAATATAATCAAATATAATAAAATAAATCACCCTCTGGCTGTTAAAAGGACTCCAGACTCTGCAGGGGTTCCTGCAAGGCTACTAATGGAGGGGTCTGGTTTGGCCCAGCCTGCTACTGACAACTAGGGCTACTTTGGGTATTTACTGATGTAACAAGAGGTCTGTTGACTCTACCTGGGGAAAGGGCTCCCCCAGCCAGCCACGTGCCAGCTCTGGGAACACATGTCCCTGTGGCATGCCTGGGCAGGGGTGCAGGGAAGGAAAGGTGAGGTGTGGCCACCCAGCCACACCCCATGCTGCTGTTGTCACCCCATCCCTCTGCCATGACGGTCAGGGCTGCCTATTACAAGAAAAGCTGTGCTCAAGATTGGGAGATGGAAGGGAAAGTTCCCTTCAGCTCCCCAATCCCATCTATTTCCAGCCCCAGACACGGTAAGCACATGGGTAAACATGTGCAAATCAACTACAGTACTCCTCCCTGTTTCCAGATGGGAGGGGGGAGATGAAGTGAAGAAGTGGGTTCAGTACAACTTTTCTGCATTCTGGGCGCTCAGACTCCTGCTAGCCAATACAGTGCTCAAGATCTGCCCCCTCCATCCTGCTCCCCACTCCCATTTGGAAAGGACTTCCAGATGAGAGGAGGGAGAGCTGAGGGGAAGAGGCAGGCTCAGCACAGCTTTTCAGAATTTTATTGGCTGCTGTCTCCTGCTAACCAATAGAATGCTTCCTGAAAATGTGCCTTTGGAAAGCTTTCCCCACCAAGACAGCTGCCGGCCCCAGACAAAGTAAAGAAGTTTGGAAGAGGAGTAAATAAGAGGGGCTTCCTCCTCCTTCCTGCCTTATATTTCTCCAGGCTGGAAGACAAGCCTGGATGATTGGTGGGTGGGGGTCAAGACGGGAGCGAGAAATCACGTGAGAATCTGAATCAAGGTCGAGATGTCTGTGAGAACTCGACCCTGAATCTCGATTCTCACAAGATTTTCATGAGAATAAAATCTATTCTCTGTATCATTTGGTAATCCTGAATGCTCTAAACAAGTTACCCACGTACTCATCTAATCTTTATTTAGTCATACTTGCTCATGCTAAGTCACATTTTACTCCATGATTACCCACCTAAAATTAGTGGGAGCATGTTAATAAGCAGCTTAAGTAGAAGGGGAAGAATGATCCTTTAAGATGACAGTGGTGGGGTATAAATTGTAGGCAAATGCAGCTGTCTGTGGAAGCTCCACAATGACTCATACATCTTGAATAGCAGAATTGGGTTGTTCTAGCTGAGAAAATGGTACCATATGGAGGCTGATATTCACATCTGTCTTTGTATAATTGTTTTTTCCCCCCTCAAATAATTTTGGGCTACAATGAAGGTGATGAATAAGCTTACATTTGAATTTGTGCAAGGGTGACATTTTATCAGGAAAGAACATCCTCCCAAGCTTATTCATCTCCAAATTTGGTCTGTATGACTATATCTATATCTGTCTATATATATATCCTTGATTTGCTGCATGCCTTAGGCCCCAGCATGTCTTCTAATTAACTCCCATGGCCAGGTTCTATGTAACCATGGCTGTAAAGGCATGGGGGAATGAAGGGCAGGTGCCCCAATCATGAGGCTGAGAAGGAAGTTGGCTGACTCCTACGGAATTTGGCAATGGAGCAGAGGTATAGGGTAGCTAGTTTGGAAAGGGCCCTGGTGCAGAAGATGGAATTCCCTCTTCCTTTCTGGAACCCCCCTCCCTTCTTATCTTAGTTCTTACCTCTTTCCTTAGTTGATACAGCTCCATCCTTTTCTTTCCCCAAAGCTTGTCCTCTAGATCCTGGAGACTGCTTCTCCTGTTTTTGCTCCCCTCTTTCTGTAAATGCAGCCGAGGAAGCCCAGCTTGGGAAGCAGTGGCATAACTTTGCACTAAATTTGGGGGAAAGGGGATGCTAGATCTTCCCTGACCCACAGAAGTCCCCATCCTGGTTAAGAAGGACATTTCTGTGGCCATGGTCTGATGAACAGTTAATTTAATTTAGTTGGTAATTACTTCGGCTTTACTCCTGAAGCGTTCACATGAGCAAGGCACTAAACCGGAGGTGATACTGATGGGGAAGGGCCAAGGAGTGGAAGCCCCCCCATCACTGATGGGGTGCGTCCCTCCCTGGTCTCCCATGTATGGAGCTTGTGAGTGCTTCTCGATGCACAGCACCGTCTGGATGCCCAGGTGACAGCTGTGGCGAGGAGCGATTTTTGTAAATTACACCTGGTCTGTTGTTGTCGGCCATATATTTCCAGCCCCGACCTGGCCGCCGTCATCCATGCATTTATTTATTTAATGTATTTATACCCCACCCCTTCTGCAAACAGCTCGGGGCGGCTAACAATCCAATGTAAAACAATATTTAAAATATTTAAAACATCATAAAACTAACAACAATTAAAACAGGGATAGAAATATTGTGCTAAAAAATAAAGAAGGGTAGAGGGAGAAAAAAACCCCACTAACCCACCCTCCCCAAAGGCCTGGATGAACAGCCAGGTTTTACAAACTCACCAGAATGTTAAAAGGCTTGGGGCCAGGCGAGCTTCCTCTGGGAGGGAGTTGCAAAGATGCGGCCTGGCCACTGAAAATGCCCTCTCCATTGTGGCCCCCCGATTAACACAGGGGACCTCCAAGAAGGCACCCCCAGCAGACCGAAGAAGCCGCTCTGGAGCGTGGGGCGATCCCTGAGGTATGAGGAGCCGAGACCATGAAAGGCTTTATAGATTAATACTAATACCTTGAACCTGGCTTGGCACGCTATTGGAAGCCAGTGCAGAGCCTGGAGCACAGGTGTTATGTGGTCCTGATGACTCATCCCCGAAAGGAGGCGGGCCGCCGCATTCTGCACTAGCTGCAGCCTCCGAACCAGGAACAAGGGCAGTCCCACGTAGAGCGTGTTGCAGTAGTCCAGCCTTGAGGTGATGAAGGCATGGACGAGGGAGGCCAGGTCTGGGCCAGAGACGTATGGACGCAACCTCCGCACCAGATACAACTGGCGGAAGGCAGCCTTCGCCACCCCCCTCTGCCTGCTGCTCCAGATGGAGATCCATGTCCAGCACCACTCCCAGACTCCGGACTTGCTGAGCTAGAGGAGGGCAAACCCCCCCAATCAGGGGGGTCGACACCTCCCTCACTCTCCCCACCACCATCACCTCCATCTTATCGGGGTTGAGCTCTACCACATCCATTCCGCCACGGCCTCCAAACTTTGGGATAGCAACGAGACAGCAGGGTCTGGGTCAGCTGAAAAAGAGAGGTACAGCTGAGTATCATCAGCATATTGGTGACAACGCACCCCGAACCCTCTCACGATCTCCCCCAAGGGCTGCATGTAAACATTAAATAATAACGGAGACAGAATAGAACCCTGCAGAACGCCGCAGGACAAAGAGCGGGAGCAAGATGTTTCAGCTCCCAGCACTACCCGCTGACTTCTCCCTGAGAGGAATGAGCGGAACCATTCAAGAACAGTCCCGTCCAGCCCCCCAGGTCACGCAGCCATCTCAACAACAGCCCATGGTCCATGGTATCAAAGGCGGTCGAGAGATCTAGCAGGACGAAAAATGTCGAACGTCCTGCATCCATCTCTCAGCGGAGATCGTCGACAAAGGCCACCAACGCTGTCTCGGTACCATAGCCGGGGCAGAACCCAGATTGAAAAGGGTCCAGGAAACCAATGCTATCTAGTTGCACCTGGAGCTGGATCACCACTGCCCATTCAAAAACCTTCCCCCAAAAGGGGAGTTTAGAGACAGGTCGGTAGCTGGCGAGTGCATCAACGTCCAATGATGGTTTCTTCAGCAGGGGGCGCACCACATCCTCCTTGAGGCTGGGCAACAACCTCCCCTGCTGCAAGGATGCATTAACCACCCTCGCCAGCACCGTCCCCAATGTCTCCCTGGAGGCTTTCACCAACCAGAATGATCATGGATCAAGTTCACAACAGGTTAGGGGTGGGAAGTTCGGATTATCCGGTATCCGATACTTCCAGTATTTTGCTGTACCAGCAGTATTGGATATTGGGGGTACCGGTAATGGTTCCCTGTGCCGGATTGTTTTACATTGCGGCCATTGAAATGAATGGCCGCAATGTAAAAAAAGAAGAAGAAAAAATCCAACCACTTTTCCCTCCCCCATCCAGGCTGTGCAGGTGGAAGAGGGGACACCCCCCACCCACCCTGCCCAGCCTGGATTTAAAAAAAAAAAAAAGGTTCCCCGAAGTCCCTGGCTCCAGGTCGCTGGTGGCACCCACACCAGCAGGTAGGTAGGTAGTACTAGGATGATCCCTGGGGTGGGGGGGTGGTTTAACACACACACCCTACCCCAGGGATCATCCTACCCCCCCACCCAGGGATCGCCTACCGTTGGTGCTCCGGGGGGCAGCGGCGGCAGCACTGTGGTCCGGCAGCTTCAGCGCTGGCTGTGGCTGCCAGCTTCAGCGCTTACTAGGCCTTCTGGGGAAACCCAGAAGTTCCCCAGAAGGCCTAGTAATAGGATGATCCCTGGGGTGGGGGGGTGGTTTAACACACACACCCTACCCCAGGGATCATCCTACCCCCCCACCCAGGGATCGCCTACCGTTGGTGCTCCGGGGGGCAGCGGCGGCAGCACTGTGGTCCGGCAGCTTCAGCGCTGGCTGTGGCTGCCAGCTTCAGCGCTTACTAGGCCTTCTGGGGAAACCCAGAAGTTCCCCAGAAGGCCTAGTAAGCTCTGAAGCTGGCAGCCACAGCCACCGCTGAAGCCGCCGGACTGCTGTGCTGCTGCTTCTGCCACCGCCCGGAGCACCAAAGGTAGGCGATCCCTGGGTGGGGGGGTAGGGTGATCACTGGGGTGGGGGGATGTTAAACCACCCCCCACCCCAGGGATCACCCTAGTACCTACCTGCTGTTGTGGGCTCCGGGACGCCGGCAGCGGCCCGAAGCCAGGGACTTTGGGGATTTTTTTTTTTTTTTAAATCCAGGCTGGGCAGGGTGAGTGGGGTGTGTCCCCTCTTCCACCCGCACAGCCTGGGAGGGGGAGGGATTGTTTCTTCCCCCCATTGATTTCAATGGGGACACTGACAGTTCCCCATTCAAATCAATGCAATAGATCCGGCACCGGTAAACTGGTTTTAATCTGGTAAACTGGGTTTTTGCAAACCGGTAACTGGTAAAACCAGTAACCGGAAAAACCGGTAGCTGTTTTTTTGCCAGATGTCCCATCCCTACAACAGGTGGCTCACACAGACCCCAATACATCCACCGCATCGGCCGGCATCACTTCCTGAAACTCCCCCCATAAAGACAGACTGGACGGGGCCTCCATCACCTCGTGCTCTCTACCTACTGCCTCTAACCCAGCATCAAAGTCACTCTGAATCCGAGTGATCTTGTCTGTGAAGTAGGTGACAAACTCCTCAAAGCGGGTCTGGTACAAGTTCCCATCCAGGCGGAGGGAGGTCGGACTGACCAGCCCTTGCACCACCCAAAACAGCTCCGCTAGGGGTGACTTCGCATACGCTATGAGGACAGCAAGGAACTCCTTCCTTGCTGTCCGCACAGCCTGAACATCGGACCGCAAATGGGCCCTATGGACAAGTTTGTCGGAGTCAGATCAAGTCCGACGCCAAAGTCGCTCCAGCCTCCTGCCTACTTGCTTCATCCCCCGCAGTCCCTCAGTAAACCAACGGGCCCTGCGGAGATGAGACAGAGGCAGAGGGCATCTCAGAGCCACCCTGTCAATGGCCTCCTCCAGCACGCTGTTCCAATGCTGGACCAGCTCATCAACAGAGTGACCATCCAGATCCAAGGTTAACTCCCTCAGGACCTCTTGGAACCGCTGCGGTTCCATCAGTCTCCGAGGGCGGACCATCCTAACTTGTCCTTTCCCCCATGACATTAGACTACTGCAACGCTCTCTAAGTGGGGTTACTTTTGGTGACATCTCAGAGACTTCAGCTGGTGCAGAACACAGCGACCTGCCTTCTGGTGGGGATGGGCCATTGAGGACATATAACACTGGTTCTCTGTTCTCTAAACTGACTGCCTATAGTCTGCTGGGCCCAATTCAAGGTGTTGGTGTTTACCTTTGAGACCCTATATGATCTGGGCCCCACTTATCTGCAGGACCGCCTCAACCTCCGTGCCCTGGATCGGTTCCTGCGTTTGTCCAAGGACACCTTCTTGGAGGTTCCCTGGGTCTTCTGGGTGGTGACCTCAGAGAGGGCATTCTCAGTGGCCACTCCCCGGCTGTGGAACTCCCTCCCACTGGAGATCTGCCTTTCCCTGGATCTCCTCTCTTTTTGTAAATCCTGGAAGACCTGGCTGTTCTGCCAGGCTTTTGGTGAGGGATATGGATAGTGGGTGGGGGGAATGTTTTGTTTTGTTTTTTGGGGGTGGGGTTAGTCTGGCCCTGTGATTGTCTATTTTAATTAATTTTAATTATTTCCATTTTATATTGTTTTATTATTCTGTATTTCTACTTCTTGTATGCTGCCCCAAGCTGCAATGCGGCAGGAGGGTGGCACGTTAGAAGTATTGAAATAAATAAACAAATAGATAAATTGAAGTTATTCAGGCTTAGGAAGAGAAGAGGAGGATGGAAAATCAGGAGTACATACTTGCCTTCAGTGTCTTTTTCTAAGTAACTTCATTTGAACAATTAGCAGTGTGAGAGTAGTGACCTTGGTTCAGTGATCACGTTACGTCTCAGCCAGTGGAGGGGGATGGGGCAGGGAATGATGCAGTACTACTTTGGCTTACACTGCTTGACTGAATACTGCAGAAGGGGAGTAATTACTTGGATTTAATTAAATCAAAATAGTTGCTGCGGTTCACATGATTGATCAGAAGCCTACCAAAGCAGAGTATAACTTCAGTTTACTTCTCCTCGTTGGAACATGGCCTCTGACTCACAGACGCTCCACCCTTTCATTCTGAAACCCCTTACAACACTGAAACCATCTGAAACTAAACTCTGACATTTTCAAATAAGTTTATTTTTTATGTGGAAGGGTTTTCTGTTGCAAAGTTGGTTTATCATCTGTTTATTCCATTTGTAGCAATAAATTAGATTAATGGCACACAAACATCCTCAGCAACAAGGACAAGCCAGGAACTACCCTCACTGAACAAAAAATCTTTCTCATTCCACATCTGGGCAGTAACAACAACCTGGACTTTAAGCAGCAAATCTTCTAGCTTTCCCATGATGCATGTTCAGCTGAACGGTCAAAATGCACAGTCCCCACTATAGCAGAATATAGCTGGTAGTTGTTGTTTGTTTTTAACAGCTTTGTTGCTGCTTCTGTAGCTTATCGGGTACAACTTTGATAAGGCAATTTCAAGATCAGGGGTTCAGGTCTGGCATGTATACAGAAATATTATGTGTGTGTAATTACAGATAATATTTGTAAACCCAGAGAGTGAATGATATCTGGGTTCTTTTGTATTTGAAAACTGTAGATTATTTTTTCTAAATATGTTTTTTTTTTTTTGTTGGATTGATAACGTTTTAGTGTATATATAAAACTCAATAAAAAGTTAACTGTTAAGCACAAAAAAATAGGGATGGGCGAACAGATCGCGGTTCGGGCTCAGCCGTTTGGTTCAGCCATTCGGTTTGTTCGCTGGGTTCGACTGTTCGGTTTGGCCGTTTGGTTCGGCCGTTCGGGAAAAAAGAATCACGAGAGGACGTGAAGCCGGAAAACAAAAATTTGAGTGCGTATGGAGCTGTGTGGTGAGTGAGTGAGTGTGTGTTTGGCTGGGTGGCTGTTCGGTTTGTGTGTTTTGACTGTGTTTTGGTTGGGTTTGCCTGTGTTGTGGTGGTGGTGGTGGTGGTTGGTGAGTGTTGGTATATGTTGTGGGTGACTGTTTTGGCTATGTGTGATTGTTTTAAAAAAAATGAAGAAGGCTTCAGTGCTTATTCGCCTGCTGGGGGCCAACTTTCCACTTGAGGAGGACAAGGAGGAAGAGGTCACTGACACTACCCCTACTACAACTCCGGTGGTGGTGTCGAGCTCCTCGGCTGAGGAGCAAGCGGCGGGCTCAGGAGGTACTTCTGGGTTTGTAAACTTTTGTTTTACTTTGAGAACAAGAAAGGCTCTATTTGTTAGAGTGAGCTCAATGCCATGCGGTTGGGTGCGTAGGTGGTGGGTATCAGTCAGGTACAAAGAGTGGGCATCAGCGGGTGATAGCAGATGTCTGCCACAGAGAGAGAGGGTACTTTAGTGTTGTTGGAAATACATTCCTTTGGTTGCATCCCCCCTAAGCACCTCATCCTGTTTGTTTGCTAGAAACACCAGGAGTAGACAGACAGATCAGGGAACCTTTCCCCCATCCTATCTGTCCTGCTCCTGTCAGGACCTGATTGGTCAATCTCCTCCCCCAGGAGATTTCTCATCTCTTTGTGTCTCAGAGAGCTTCCTTCCTCCCTCATGAACACACCAAGTCTTAGGACTTAGCATAGATGTAGGCCTTTCCTAACCTACATGTATTTCCTAATAAAGCTACTTAAGCTTAAGTATGCTTCCTGCCTGCTTATTGATGATTAGCTACTCACACTCCTCTGTAAACTCTGCATTGGGCAAATGGATGCAATGATCTCACAGTCCTTGCATTTCCAACAG
>QEPC01013045.1:67473-107999 GCA_003113815.1 Sphenodon punctatus
ATCTAATATTATATATATCTATCTACACTAAATCTAACTGCTATTAACTATTCTAAATGCTATGAACTAAATGGATTATCTAATAAGTACACTGACCTACTCCTACAAACACTAAAACTAAATCACTAACGCTATCTCTATCACTAAGCTAACTCCTAAAAATGTCTACTATCTCTAACATACAGAGATAGCATATATGTGGGATGGGGGGTGGGAAATCACAAACAACACAAGGAGAGGTACAAAACTGAAATGAAACCTAAATCAATCTAATAATCCTACTCTAAATGAAAAAACAGGGGAAGGGAAGGGAATCTGGGATGGAATATATGGGAGTGGGAAAGGATTCAATGGAGGGGGAGGGAGGAAGGAAGATTTGACACAGGGAGGAGTAAAAACAAAAAAATAACGACAATCTATCTAAGCTAAGCAAAATAAATGAATGAGAATATGGGGTTGGATTGGTGATATGGGAGGAAATTGCAAGGAATTGGGGAGTTGGGAAATGGTGGGAGAGGGAGCCTTCTGAAACGCCTGCTGTTCAGGAACAGGGACTAGCTCAGAAGGTGTTGGGAAGTGGAGAGGCAGACAGTTTTGTTTCTTACTGCGCCCGCCTCACAGCAAGCCCCATTGGCTCTGTGAAGCCTAGCCCGTGGCCAATCGTAGACTGCCAAGTCAGTGGTCTGAGGCGAAAAGGGATGGTGATTGGGCAGGCTGGCTGCTACTCCAAGCCTCTCCACCCCTGGTGCCTGGAAGTCTGCTCCTCAGCTGACTACTCCTCCCTGTCACGTTTGACCTTCCAGTGACACTTTTTTTGCCACCCAAACTCACCCAAACGTGATCTGAACTGACGAAACTGTTTGGTCATTTCGACGTTCGGAATTGAGTTTGGTTCGGTAAGTTCATGTTCACGTTCCTGTTCAGGTTCGGTTGTCCGAACAGGCCGAGTTCAGTCCGAACTCCGGACTTCTGAACCGCATTCGCCCATCCCTACAAAAAAAGGTGAGGATCAGATCTTCATATGACACAGTATTTGAAATTATGGGTGCAGAGCTATCCTCCTTGCTACTTATTAGCTAATAAAATCAAACCAAAATTTCAGCTAGGGCATTTCAAACTTGAATGAGGGATATCACATTTTTCATGACCAGCCTCGTCATTGGGATCCCATGAGGCTTTCTAATGATTCATATGGCAGCAAACTGGAAAAAATATCTGGGGGAGATTGAAATTCAAGATAGCCATTGGCTATGACTTCAGCATCCAATCACTCCATTTAAACAAGCGTTCTCAGGGGAAACTGCCTTTCTTCAGGGTACTGAGCTCATATTTCTGAGATCTGATTTGATTTATCTTGGGACAATGGAGAATGGCTATGATATACATTTTCACAAATATCTGGAAGTGGAGAGGACAAATTGGGGTAATTTAAGCTATGAAGTGTAGTCCTGCTACAGAAACTAAAGGATGCAAAATGTTTGAAGGATTCTATAGTTTTTGTAGTTTCATTTCTGAAAAAAGTAACATAAAAATGTTATTGGTTTTCTATAAGGTGAGAGAGAGTTTGAGAGAGAGAGAAAAAAAATCTGTTGAACGTAAACACAGTATTGCAGAAGCTAAAATTTACCTGCTCATGAGCCCTTTTCATGCAGACACTCTAACACTGATAAAATGGGTGTTACATTTTATTATACATGTTGCAGGGCTGCAGGTGTGCTCTATGGGTGCCTTGCAANTAACACTGATAAAATGGGTGTTACATTTTATTATACATGTTGCAGGGCTGCAGGTGTGCTCTATGGGTGCCTTGCAACATGAATAATAAAATGTAACACCCATTTTATCAGTGTTAGAGTGTCTGTGTGAAAAGGGCCATGTTGTTTACTTCATCTGTTAGCACCACAAAATTGCAGCAAACAAGTAATATTCCCATAATGGCAAACAAATATGTGAGTCAGGTAATTATTTAAAAAAAACAACCCAAACACTGGCCTATTAAAAATTGTTCTGATCTTTAGGAAATTTCAACATGGCAGTACCAATATAATTAAAAATTGCAGAATCCTGACAAGCATTCATTCAAATTTGCATGTGTGAGTGAGAATGCACTTAATTACAAATTACATTCTGTAAATTATTTAGGAGCTGTAAATCAACAAGAGGAAGATGAAAGATTTGGAAAGCAAAGTATCTGAATATTTTTTTTTCTAATGCAAATGCTTGGGAAAAGATTTTGGAAATATTACAATTTCTTTCTAAACACCCATGACTCTAAGGAGTGAGTCATGTGATTCTAAAATCATGGTCATCTTATGGGTGACTATATATTAAGTGCAGCATTACATCAGTTAAACCCAGATGGAGTTTTTATATATAGAAGCTCATGTGCTTGGATATTATCTAGCTTTGAGCCAAAAGAGAATATGCAAATGAGCAAGGCGACTGCAGGTATAATAAATTTCATGGATTGTGTGATTTTCATGCAGACTTTTTTTTCCTTTTCTTCTGGCAGCCATCAGTTCTGTTGTCTAAATGTATAATGCTGCTTGTGGAAAGCCAGCACCCCCCACCCCCCTTCCTCTCTGCTGAATCAGCATTTTTGGAGCTACCACCTCACCACGGACTGGAATGGCTCAAAAGGAACGCACCAGTGCAGAAGAAATAGCACTGCAGAGGAGGGAAACAAATGAAATAGGCAGAGGGAATGGGAAACCTACAGGTGTGGGAGTGCAGGGGGATAACTAGGTAAGGGTATGTCCTGGGGCAGAAGATTGAATTGGCTCCCTCTGTCCCCTCTCCCAGCAAAAGGACACATAGCTGAACCAGAGAATGTGGACTCCAGTGCACCTGCATGGTTGTAATCCCTGTTATAGCTATAGTTGTGGTGGTGAAGAGGGAGGGCAAGGACAGATGGCTTGGTAAGAATTTATTTTTATTTATTTTTATTTTGTCAATTTATATCCCGCCCCTCCTGAGAACAGCTCGGGGCGGCTACCTGGGAGCCGCCCCGAGCGGGAGGGAGGCAAGAAGAAGGGAGACAAACAAGAAAGTGTCTGGTCCTGTAAGTCATAGACCATCCACAAATTCCACTGATTTCAGAAGCAGCCAAGGCAGCTGTGTATTTCACCGGAGTGGTCCACACCCACCTCCCAGGTTCAACCAAGAGCCATGCAGAGTTTATAGAACATAAGAGCTACTGTACTGGCTCAGACTAATGGCTCATCTAGCTCAATGGTTCTCAACCACTGGATCGGGACTCACCGTTGGGTCCTGGTCCTGAGTCCTAGTTCTTGCATTTTAAGAAAGGGTAACCAGGAGTTCCTTTTTCACTTTCTCGGCACCATTCCTGATTTTATAAACTGCTATCATCTTCTCCCTTAGTCATCATCTTTGTAAGCTGAAAAGCCCTAAACGTTTTGGTCTGAATAGGTATGGCAGGTTTTTTTTTCCTAATTCCCCTTTTGACACTCCAGAGCCCCCATGTGGCCCTGGGGAGACCCCCTGCTACAAGGTCTCCCCCATTATTGGGTGTGTCCATCCTCCCTTGGTTCCATCTGTGCAGAGGCTAGAAGTGCTCCTGGATTCACAGCTACACCTGGACTCTCAGGTGATGGCTGTGACCACGGGCACCTTTCACCAATTACATCTGATGAAAAGGCTTTGCCCATATGTCTTTGATTCCACCCATATGTCTCTGATCTTGTCACTATCATACATGCCTTCGTCACCTTGAGGCTAGACTACTGCAATGCGGTGTCCACTGCTGTGGGCATAGAGGATTGCTGTTATTGGAGGAGCTGGCTGCCACTCTGCTCTCCCACGCCCCAGGTATCAACTCCCAGGGCAGGGCCCTGTGGGAAGCTGCAAACTGTCCACTGCTGTGGGGATAGGAGGTTGCTGTTATTGGAGGAGCTGGCTGCCACTCTGCTCTCCCCTCCCGCCCCAGGTAACAACTCCCAGAGCGGGGCCCTGTAGGTGCCATCCCAAAGGGTGACACCCAAAGAGTGTTGGCTGTTAACTGGGCCGTTCGCTGGACCGTGGTGCTCACCCACCCCCAATCTCTGTTCTACTGCTGTTTCTGGAAGAGATATTTATGGATCATCCCTGCTGCTGCTGTCACCGCTGTTATTATTTTTATTTTGTGGCTTTAAGGGGTTTTGGGGGGGATGAAGCAGGTGGGGCCTGAGGGTGGGAGTGTATGGGGAATGGGTTATTGAGGATAGGGCCAAACCCCCTGGTGAGAGGAGGGAAGATGGTCCTTGGGAAGGGTGGGATGGGCCCCCCGGTGAGATGGGGGGGCACCTCCCATATGATGGGGAAGGGGGACTCCCTGTGAGAGAGGGAGTCCCAGGGAGAGGGGGTGTGGGTGGGAGGGAAGGGGAGAGGGGTTGGGGGTGGAGTCCCTGTCGCCGGCCTGTCGGGGCAGCCCATAGAGGGTGGGTATCGAACGGGGTTCTCTGAGGATGGGAGGACTTCCGCAGCTATTGGGGTTGTTACGGGTCAAGGGAGATATGGTCCAAAGGAGAGGGGTGTTTTATCAGTGAGGAGGGCCCATTCCCATCAGTGAGGAGGGCCCATTCCCCCCTCAACCCCCCACGTGGGAAGGTTGTGGGTCAAGGCCAAGGAGACCCCAGGCCTTGGTCTGGTGCTGCTAAACATGGGGTCAGTGGTCAATAAGTCATCTACCATCTGGGAGTTAATCCCGGAGTGGGACGCTGACCTCGTGTGTATTAGAGACCTAGCTGGACAATGAATTGGGTCCTGTTGTGGCCAATCTTGTTCCGGCTGAGTTCTCTGTGCAGCATCAGCCTCGACTGGCCTCCATGACAACCATGGGCCTGTCCCAAATCATCTGTGGCCCCACACATGAGGAGGGACATACACTGGATTTGGTTTTCTGCACCAGCCTTGAGCTGGGGCATCAGTTAGTAGAAGTCAGGGGGTGGAGCCTTTGTCATGGTCTGACCATTACCTCCTTAAGGCGTGCATCCTGGTGCATGTCAGCCCCCAACGGGCGGCAGGACTTATTAGATTGGTCCACCCCCGGAGACTATTGGAACCGGATCGGTTCCAGAATGTTCTGGGGGAGTTTCCCCTGGACCTTGACACCAGCTCTGTCGATGATCTCGTAGCCTTCTGGAACACCTTGTTGGCCAAGACCATTGACAGAGTGACTCCCAGGCATCCACTGCCCTCCTGAGTCTCCCACAGGTTTCCTTGGTTTACTGAGGGCCTGTGGTGTTTGAAGTGGGAGAGCAAAAGGTTGGAGCGACGGTGGCACCAGACTCATGACAAGTATGATCGATTGTAGCATAAGAGCAGTTTAAAGACCTATGCTGTGGTGGTTCAGGCAGCAAAGAAGCAGTTCTTTGCTGCCCTTATTGCATCTCCAAAGTCACGTCCAGCGGAGCTTTTCTGGGTGGTGAAAGGTTTGGCCAGTCCTGCCTGTCTCCGCCTGGACCTGGAGCAATCCAGGGACCACTGTGACCGGTTTATCGAGTACTTTGTAGATAAGATCGCTTGCATCCACCACGATTTCGGTTCTGCAGTTATTGCAGAGGATCATCTTGGGGCTATGGATGCCCCGTCCTGTCCTGTTTTGTGGGATCGGTTTCAGATGGTATTGCCTGCCAATGTGGAGTCCTTGTTGGGATCTGGTCGTGCCACCACTTGTGAACAAGATCCTTACCTGTCCTGGCTGGTGAAAACCAGGAGATGCTATAGCCATTGCTGGCTGGGGTGGTTAGTGCCTCCCTTCGGGAGGGCAGGGTGCCTAAATGCCTGAAGGAGGCTGTGGTTAGGCCCCTGCTCAATAAACCATATCTTGACACTGATGCTCCTGCCAGTTATCGGCCAGTCTCTAACCTTCCCTTTTTAGGAAAGGTTATTGAATGGACTGTGGCACGGTAGCTCCAAGAACATCTGGACCGCACCAGTTTCCTTTACCCCTCTCAGTCCGGGTTTCAGCCTGGGTATGGTACGGAGACTGCATTGGTGGCCTTGGTTGATGATCTCCATCTGGCGTTGGACCAGGGTTGTCAGACCTTACGGGTCCTGCTAGACCTTTTGGCTGCGTTCGACACAGTCGATCATGAGGTGTTGGTGACTTGCCTGCGGGACCGTGCTGGGATTGGTGGGACGGTCTTGGACTGGTTAGTTCATTCCTGGCCAGGAGAACTCACCGGGTGGTCTTGGGGGAGTGTACGTCTTCCCCCTGGGACCTCACGTGTGGAGTCCCGGAGGGTGCCATTTTGTCCCCCCTCTTGTTTAACATCTATATGCCCTCCAAGTGGCCTGCTGAAAAGATGGTGATTCTCCAGAGAGTGCAGGATTTTGCTGTCAAGCAGGACTTATCTAAATTACAGTCAATTAAGATTGCTCCTGTATACTCTCGGCTGAAAGTCTCCTGCTCACTTGAGAAATATCTTCTTTTGATTCAAGAACCAAGGTTAAGGAGAATGGTGACCCTTCTTTGCTTTAATCTTTTTGAGACAGTGTTAGTTAGAGGCAGGAGAGACCGGACCCCTTACTCCAGTAGACTCTGCTCATGTGAGCTTCAGGAGATTGAGTCACTGAGTCATATAATTTTCTGCTGCCCCAAATACACAGTTCTCAGATATGCTTGGATAGATCCATTGTTTGCCAACTCTCCGCTATTTTTGGAAGGAAAGCTAGAACTATTAACGTCAGCATCAGACCATGAGTTTACAAAAGTGGTAGCCTATTTTCTTATGCTGGCTGAGAAGGAACTAAAGGGTCCCAACGAGTATATGAGTTTAGCTACTGATTATATTCCCGCATGCTGCCATCTGATGTATAAATTCAGAGACTGCTCACATTACTCATTTAGTTTAAATGGAGGTGTACTTTTGAGCTAATTATGAGCTTTTTATTATTTTTTGATTGACTCATCAGGGATGAGTTATGAGTTGTACTCGATCCTATTTTATTTGTTGTTATTTATTGTTGTATATAATTTATTTGGTTATAGCAATATTGCTAGGTACAATAAAGTTTCTTGATTTGAACATCTGTATGCAGCTGTTAGGGCAGATCACGAGAGGGCTTCAGGGCATGCAGTGTCATCAGTATGCTGATGACACTCAGCTCTACCTCTCTTTTTTCCATCGACCCAGGTCATGCAGTCTCTTTATTTTCCCAGTGACTGTCGTCTGTGAGGGCTTGGATGAGGCTGAGCCATCTGCATCTGAATCCTGACAAGACGGAGGTGATGTTGGCGGGTGATGGCCTGGGGAGCCTGGGAGTGGTTGAATCTCCTCTTGGGTGGGTGGGGGGTTTCGCCCTCCCATGCTCTCACAGGTACGGAGTCTAGGTGTGCTCCTCGATTCATGGCTCAGCCTGGAATCTCAGGTTGTGGCCATGGCGGGGAGTGCATTTCAGCAGTTACATCTTGTCTGGCGGCTTTGGCCGTATCTCTCAGACTCTGACCTCGCCACTGTCATCCATGCTTTCATCACCTCGAGGCTGGATTACTGCAATGCGCTCTACGTGGGGCTGCCCGAGAGCTGCTCCAGGGGCTGCAGCTGGTGCAGAATGCCACGGCCCATCTCCTTACTGGGGCAGGCCGCAGGGAGCACATGACACCTGTGCTTGGGCTCTGCACTGGCTCCCTATAAAGCACCGGGCTAGGTTCAAGGTGCTGATTTTGACCTTTAAAGCCCTTCATGGCCTGGGTCCTGCCTATGTGTGGGATCGCCTTACTCCCCATGTGCCCGTGTGACCCCTGAGATCGTCCATGGGGGGGGGCCTTTTTGGAGGTTCCCTGGGAGAGATGGGTGGCCACTGATGTGAGAACTTTTTCGGTGGCTGCCCCATGCTGTGGAATTCACTCCTGGAGGAGGCTTGGTTGGCCCCCACCCTCCTGTCATTTCGACATTTGTGTAAGACCTGACTGTTCCGCCAGGATTTTGGCGAGGGGTAGGGTAGGGTGGGGGTAGGGTTTTGGAAGGGAGGGTGAGTTTTGTTATTTTTTAAAAAAAATGGTTGCTTTGTTTTTAAATGTTTTATTGGTAATTTTGTTGTTGTTGTTGCTCGCTGCCCCGAGCTGCCTTTGGGCATGAGGGGTGGGATACAAGTTTTAAATAAATAAATAAATGCACTCTACATGGGACTGCCCATGGTGATGGTTCAGAAGCTGCACCTAGTGCTAAATGTGCCAGCCTTCCTCCTCACTGGGATGGGCCACAGGAAGCACATAACACCCTAGGACCCTGGCTCACCCCCTAGGACCCTGGATGGACCCTACACTTGTCCAGAGACTCCCTCCTGGAAGTCCCATGCTACCGACGAGTTTGGACAGACAGGAGGGCATTCTCAGCAGCTGTGCTGTCACTTTGGAATTCCCTCACGGTGGAGTTTCACCTCAGCCTGAATGAGAAGAGGCAAATATTGCATGTTTTGTTCAGTGAAAATGCAATCTCTGTCAGTATTTTACCAATTTCCAGTGATTCTGCACTTCTGCCATATTTTCATCATTTTCAGGTAGAAAACTTTTCCAAGCGACAAAAACTTCCCAGGAGTTTTTGTCGCTTTTCATCAGTTTCTAGGAATTTTACAACAGTTTTACGGCAGTTTTACAGCACTTTTATGTTTATTTCAAACAATTCCCAGGTTCTTGGCCAACACATTTTCATCTCCACAGCCCCTGGGGGTGCACATGGAGCACATATGTCGCTTGGGACCAGCCTGTAGCAACATCATTGAAGTTGCAAAAATAACAGAAAATGGTAAAAACTGCAGGAAAGTCAGTAAGTTTCCACATTGTGCAAATCTTGGCAAACAGATTTCTCGTTTTTGGCCTAACCAGAATAGGCTCCTATGAGCAGTTGTGGGAACAAAGAACCGAATAGTTCTAAAACTGAGTTGAATAAATTTAGGACAGATAATGTGTGAGGTGTTTTCTATTTGATGTTACAGGATAAATGTTTCCCCCCCCTCAAGAATATGTTTTTTTTTGTCTCCCCGATCCCCCTTTCTTCCTAGTTGTCTGCAGCTGGAGACTAATGAGACATGCTGAAGCCTGGGTACAATGGATAAGATTCTGTCATGATATTTTTTATAAAAAGTCATTACTAGGACATGGTAGAAAAGATTAAAAGTCATGGAAAAGTCATGGGTAAAAAAAGTTCCATTTTACTTTTATTAAATATTTCTTAACATATAATTAGATTGTAAGCCTGGGGCTGGAGGAAAGGGAACCACCCCCATTTCCCTTATCTCACTTAGAATGAAAGCCCCAGAAAGGCGGAAAGGGAAACCCCACCTCTTTCCCTTATCTCTCTTAGAATGAAACCCCCAGGAAGGAGGGAAGGTAGAGCAAGGCACAAGGAAAGGCAGAGGAAATGCTGACATCTCCTCCAGGATGCCTTTTGTAGCTCTAACCCCATCCCCTGCCTCTAGCTGCACCACACTCAGAAGGGGAGGGGTTTGGAGCAACACAGGAGCGCAGCAGCTGATGCTGATTGCGGTATTCATGCTGCTCTTCTGGGCGGCTCTTCTCAAGCTCTGCCCTCCACCTCTAACCATGCTGTGCTCTGAAGGGGAAGGGTTTGGAGAACCCAGGAGACATCAGCATGGCAGCCAGGGCTGACTGCAGTCTCCACGCCACTCTTCTCGGCAGCACTTCTCTTATCCGGGGTGAGTCGGAGGTGGCTCCTCTGGTGTTTTTTAGGCAAAAGTCATGGAAAAGCTGTAAAAGTCACGATGAGGGGAAAAATTCACTAAAAACAATGACCTCCCATCATTACTATGACTAAATCTTAGCCCCAACTATAATTGTATGTCAGTAGTGGTGTGCAATTCATATCGTTTTAAGAAATTATGAGAACTAATGGAGCTCCATTTGTTTTTGTAACTAAGGTAACAAAAACAAATGAATAAGAAAATTTAATTAATTAATTAATTTATTTATTTATTTATTTATAAAATAATTTACTAACCCACCTCTCCTGCTCCAAGCAGCCTGGGGAGGCCTACAATGTTAAAACACATAAAATCAATAAAACAAAAAAATACAATAAATTACAGTAAAAGAGAGGCACAAAACCAAAACCTCCCGCTCCCCATCCCCCCATCCCAACCTACACCTCATCTCCCTCAACAAAAGCCAGGAAGAATAGTCAGGTTTTATATATACGATGGAAGGAGGGGAGATCCAGGGCCACCCGGGCCTCCACTGGGAGGAAGTTCCACACGCTAGGTGCAGCCACCAAGAACGCATGATAGGTGGGTGATGGGTGAGTAATGGGTGGGGATGTGCTTGTCTAGAAACACCCTATGACTCTACATCATTACGATTTTTTCCATTTTATTTTTCCATCCCTTTCCTATTGATTCCTAACATTCAATTTGCCTTTTTGACTGCAGCTGCAAATTGAGTGAACTATCCGTGATCTCTCAAAAAATCTCTTGCCTGAGTGTCAACACTTAATTTAAAACAAGACATCTAAGAATGGAGAACAAAGCAGAAAAGGAAACTGGAAAAAGGAGGGGAGGAAAACAGAGCACAGAACAGAGTTTGAAGAAAAAGGTAAAGGAAGAGAAAATAAAAATGAAGAAAAAGTGAAAATACTAACCATGGAATAAAAGCTAGACCACAATGCATCATTACATTTATAGTCTCAGTACAAAGTCTACTGCATTTCCTTTACTCCTTTTCCATTTTCTTCCAAAGAAAAAGAGAAAAGAGTCAATCTTCCATTGCAACACTGCCAGCCACTGAGCACCTTGATGATGTTCTTTTAATTTGTCACAGGTTTTTTGTCTGGACATTGGACACTCATCACTGTAGTATCTCAGCACCAGTAAAACAGATTAGCAGTAGTTAAGTGTCTAGTAGTCTTCACTGGGCTTTGGGCTCTTCTTCCCTTTAAGACACAGAAAGTTTTGTTTGATGCATTGCACTTTTTTGTTGAGTGGGAAAGAGTTGACAAAAAAAGGAGCAATTTATCCTGTGAATAGGGCCCCTTTCACTCTCTAAAGATAATGGTAAAAAGTTCCATTGGATTTATTTATTTAGTTGGATTTCTAGGTTGCCCCTCCTGCTACTGCAGCTCAGGGTGGCACACAACATATTTAAAACAAAAAGTGAAAACAACAGGAATAAAATTCAATACTAATATAAAAAATAGAATAAGATACTTTCACGGTGGAGGTACAACCCACCCTCCCCTTTCACAACCTCCCACGCATCGCCTGACTCCCTTGCTAAAAGCCTGGCAGAACAACCAGGTCTTACACTGTCTACAGAAAGAGGGAAGGTCTGGGGCAGGCAGACCTCCATTGAGGAGTTCCACAGACTTGGTATGGCCTCCGAGCACACCCTCATCATCATCACCACTCGAGATACTCAGGGGACCCCGAGAAGGGTGCTCCCAGCCAACTTCAGAGGCCAATCCAGGAGACGGGGGGATCCTGCAGATAGGTGGGGACCAGGCCACATAGGGCTTTAAAGGTCAAAACCAACACCTTGAATTGGGCCCAGAAGACTATAGGCAACCAGTGAAGAGACCAGAGCACTGTTGTAATGTGCTTGCAATGACCCATCCCTGTAAGAAGGTGGGCCACTGCATTCTGCACCAGCTGCAGTGTCCAGAATGTCACCAAGGGTAGCCCCATAAAAAGTACATTGCAGTAGTCCAGTCTAGAAGTGATCAACACATAGAAGATGGTGGCCAGGTCGGAGTCCGAGACATACAGCTGAACCCATTGTACCAATGTAACTGGTGAAATATGCCCCTCATCACAGCCACCACCTGGACATCCATGCGGAGCTGCAAGTCAAGGAGCACTCCAGGCTCTGAACCTAGGGATCAATGATAGGCGCCATCACTCCCTCAGTCCCTCCCACCAGTATTGCTTTTTGGGATTCAGTTTCAGATGACTTGCCCTCATCCAGTCCCCCACAACCATCAGACACCAGGTAAGCACTGAGACTGCCAGGCCTGGGTCAGCTGAGAAGGAGAGGTAAATTTGGGTGTCATCAGGATACTGATCAGCATATTGATGACACTGCACACCATACCTTCTGACAACCTCATCCAAAGACTGTATGTATACGTTGAACAGGAGGGGGGGACAGAATAGAACCTTGCGGGACTCCACACATGATGTTTCTGGAAGTTGATGAACAATCACCCAGTACCACATGTTGAGTTCTCCCAGCCAGGAATGAACTGAACCACTTAAGAACAGTCCTGCCGACCCTGGCTTGGTCCCATAGGTGGGCCACCAACATCTCATGGTCAACAATATCAAATGCAGCCGAGAGATCTAACAGGATCAACAGAGTTGACCAACTGTGGCCCAGTTCATGGTAGAGGTCATTGATAAGGCCACAATTGCAATCTCAGTGCCAAAACTGGGCCAAAAGTTGTTCTGCAGGGGAACCAGAAAATGAACATCGTCCAGATGCCCCTGAAGCTGCCAAGCCACCTCTGGTTCAATAACCTTCCCTAAAAAGGGAAGTTAGAGACTGGCTGATAGCTGATCAGGGAGTAAATGTCCAAAGATGATTTCTTGAGCAGAGGCTGCACCATCACATCCTTGAGGCATCCCGGCACTCTGCCCTCCCTAAGGGATGTATTGACAGTCCCAAGGACATCCTCCACATCAGCGGGTGACACTCACTGAAACTGATACCACAAAACAGGACAAGACATGGCTTCCATTACCTCTGATTCTCCCACTGTGGTAAATGCAGCATCGAAGTCGTGGTGAATTGGGGCAATTTTCTAAAAAAAAAAAGTCAACAGACATGTTACAGTGAGCACTGGAAGATTCCAGTTCCAGACAGAGGGAGGTTGACCTGACCAGCCCCCTCACCACCCGGAAAAGCTCAGCTGGACATGAATTTATGGATGCTATGAGACCATAGCATCTATACAACTAGAGGTAAGAACATAAGAAATGCCATACTGAGGGTAATTTCAGATGAAACAATACCATGGTCAACCACAGTGAATCCCCTGTGGTGGCTGTTGGTCCCATTACCTCTGTTTGATTCCCGCCAGATGTTCACCCCAGTGAATCACTGGCGGGAATCAAAATGACCACAATTCTGGACCTTGTGGTGGGATCGGGCCCCAACCGTGATCGCATTGGCCACGATCCTGGATGGGCCGAAGGTAACATCTGTTACTTTCAGCCTGGCTGGATCGTGGTCTCAACCATGGGATGGGATCGGGCACAGTGGCTGGATTGGCTGCTGCACCCGCCCATCTCCTGAAGGGTGGCCTGATTCCTGAGCAGGATCCCGGTGCGTGATTCAGTGTGGCGGGCCTCTGGGCTTGGCACATCTGAAATTACCCAGAGTCAGACCAATGGCCCATCAAGCCAGCATCCTGTCCTCCAACAGTGGCCAATCTTGATCGCATGGGGAAAGAACCAACAGTCACAACGGGCAAGCCATTCCCCGTCCTTCATTCCCATCTCCCCACAGTAAGAAGTTCATTCTGAAATGAGAACCCTCCAAAATGGGTATACCTGTTGAATATGCAGTACCCAACTTGCCATTTGTTGGTCGAGTAATAGGCACTACTTATATAGGATCTGGTGAGTACCAATTTTGAATTCAAAATGGGGTAAATAGTCACTAATGTATTTATTTTAATTTAATTTTATTTATTAAAACATTTGATATCCTGACCCTCCTGCCAAAGGGAACTTGGGGAAGCTTACAATATATAAAAATATAAAAACACACATAACAACACACAAACAACAACATAAAACATCTAAAATAGGGGGAAGAGGGAAAAAAGGGGGGAAACATTTCCCCAGGGAAAAGAAGATGGAGGGGGGGAAAGTTACAAGCCAGCTGTTAGAGAGGGGGCTGGGCAAGCAGAGGGCAGCATAGAACATAGGGCCCTTGGCACAGTTTTCCCAAAGCAGAGCAGACGAGCCACACCAGAAGGGGCCTTTCAAGGAAGTAACTATCAGTTCTTTACATGACCATTATACAGTGGCCATCCTCATCAAAAAATTGGATAGGAGCAGCTATCAGTTGTTCTGGTAGCTCTCCTGGTAGAGCTCTGGAAAGGTTGAAGGTTCAACAATAATAATTTTATCTAAACAGAGAACCCCTCTGCTAGATGGCACTCAGAGAGCTTTACAATATTTAAATAAAATAAAACACTATATAAAAAATCAGTTTAAAACAATTTAAAAGGAGAAGGTAGAAAGGGGAGGAAAACACATGATGGGCCAATCTGCGTAATGCGCTGGAAGGCTCCTTTCTTGAATGCACATGGGTTGAGAAGGTTGTGGAAGAAGTGGGTACTGACCCCTGGTATAAGGGGGTGACTAGCCATTTGGCTAAATTGGGATTTTCTGTACCCTTCTTCCAGTATGCCACTAGTAGGCAGGTGATTGGCTTAATGAAACTCCGTATTTTGGACATTGAAAGGCAATGCCTTAGGGCCATGGCTGAATCATCAAGGGCAGCCCCGTTCTATCAGTACATCTTGCCACCACGGACTGGGGCCCCCTATTTATACTCCCAGCTTAATCCTGTCTTGAAATATATAGTTCGTTGAGATTACAGACAGTTAAAACATCAGTCCTCCTGGGAAGATTACAGGGGATCCTGTGGGAGGAGAGGGGCTTCCTATGTGGAATGGATGTCAAAACCCTAAGCCATTATTTGCTGACTTGCCCCCTGTATGAGGTCCCTCGCCGAGGGCTTTGGGCGAGTATAGGTGTGGGGCTGGACTGGACAGACTCCAGGAAGTTAATTTTTCTCTTGGGTGACCAGGATCCTGTCAGGACCAAGCAGGTAGCCATTTTTTCATGTAGATGCGCTGCAGCCCATTTAAAACTATCAACTTCTGGTATGGGCATGGGTTGACATGTTTTGTTTGTGATATGTTTTTAATGTTTTTTTTAATGTTTGGAATAGTTTATTGTTGACTAATGGGTACTATTCTTGGTTCTGTACCTTTTCTACTTTTGTAATGGCCCTGTGGCTGAACATAATAAAGTATATTTGATTTGACTGAAAATTTCTGTAGAAGTGCCGTAAAAGTGTTGTGCAACTTCCATAGAAGTCTCCAAAAGTCCTGAAAAGTGAAGAAAAATGATTAAATTTGGGTGAAATTTATACTAACTCTACCCATCCAAAAAGGGGTCATCCCTGCCAACTTTCAGGAAGATTGGATAAAGGATCCTGATTTTATTAACAATTTAATCATTTTATGATTTGTACATACATTTCCAGGTGTTGCGTCTTTGTTTTCCATCAAAATTGGATGAACATTGGAATGACTATTTCCCTCACTCAAGGGAGCATCCCTGAAAAATTTCAGAAGGATTGGATTGAAAGGGTCCAAATTTTATAAGCAATATCAGTTTCATGATTTTAACAGAATTTGTAAATTTCCTTAAATCACTTGCAGGTAGGGATTAAGTGACAACTCCTTTTTCCACTCCACCATTTCATTCTGTCATTATGGAATTGCCTGTGATTTTCCACAGCTTTTCTTCCAGCATTCCACTAATTCCAACAGCATTCCTCTACTTCGGAACCTTAGGAACAATCTCAGAAACTGTCAGAACAAACACTATTCCGCTACTTCACAGTGCTAGCAGAAATTGCAGAAGATCGAAACTGTGGAAACAAACATTGTTCCGCTATTTTCAGAATCAGTGAAAGTAGTGAAATGAAAGTAGTGGAATGATGGAAGTAGCAGAATGAAACTAGCGGAATGAACATCTCCATCGCACCACTCTTCTACTGGAAGAGCTTTTTCCAGTAGAAAAAGCTATTGCAGTGGCCTGCCATTTCAGCCCAACTTTCAGGTGTTGATTCTGTTTAAACTATGGAGGTTTTACTAGATGCAGACATCTGCTTTTTGGAGCATTTGTACAGAGAATGAAAAAGACAGGAGGAGGCGGGCAGAGCAGAGGAGGAGCAGGGGCCACAGGCACTGGCATAGGCTTCAGTCATTGGCACACCAAAATCTGTGGGGGCATATGTGGAGGAGAGTAGGTGAAGAGTTCTTCTTTTTTGAGCACCTGAAGTGAGGTTGAAGACTACAGCACAGTCAGTCACACACACAGAGCACTGAGCCAGCCTATGAGCCACACAAGATCTAGCCATGGTAGGGGCTGTGAAGCTTTGCAGAAGCTTATAATTGCTTGCCAGTGCCCACCCCCAAGTCTCCCCTATTGCAGTTATTGGGTACTGGCAAGTTGGAAGCCTGGGAAGCATCTCCAGAGAATGAGCCTATACCAGAAATTATCTTATATTTTTCACAGTGGTACAAGATGGGTTTGTGATGACCATTGGAAAGCAGAAATGTCAATCATGTATCCTCATTCTGTGCTGTGCCCACCCAAAGGCCCCCTGCTTGTTACTAGGAAGTTGGAAGCATCTGCTTAGGAAAGACCCAATAAGAGATTCTCTCATGTCCTTTGTCACAGTGCTGCAGGGTGTGTTTGGGATGCCAGTTGGCTAGCATGGATGTGTCAATCATGTCTCTTGATTGCTGGGATGCTTCCCCCTTCCCTCTGCCTTGCTGCCTGAAGTCCTACTTATGTCCTGAAATTTTCGTTTTTGTCCCAAAATCTTCAGTTGTATTTTCACGACTTATGTTAAAATCACAAACCTTCAAATTACTTATAAAATTGGGTCCTTCTCTTTCTGAAATCTTGCGGGGATGATCCCTTGCATGTGAGGTACACTGAGTCTAAATTAGAGTCTAAATTAGATGCAGAAATCCAACTGGCAAATAGGAAGGACAGACCCTCTCTGTACATGTCCAGTTGGATTTATTTGAAGTCTGCCTCCTACTGGCCTTGGCGGCGATTATCCCCCAGAGTAAAGAGTTCCCATCCTGCACATCCCAGGAGAATGATATGGAGTACAGATGCAATGATTTTATAACACATATAAATGCAACATGTATCCAGTACCCAATAACTTGGGTAACCTAAATCCAGTACCCAATAACTTTACTCTGGGGGATTATCCTCTGGATTATCCCCCAGAGTAAAGAGTTCCCATCCTGCACATCCCAGGAGAATGATATGGAGTACAGATGCAATGATTTTATAACACATCTACCTACTGTAGATCTGAAAGCACATCTTACTATAAGTGTGTTTTTACATAATTTAAGTCTCAGTACTCAACCCAGAGCACAGCCCTGAACACAAGAGCTTTGTGTTGAATACTGCTGCTCCTGTAGTGCAATGGAAAATTCTGCTGTAGCTACAACTACTGATGTCCTTATTGGAGCTGAAAAGAGTTTCTGGGGGAAAAAATAGGTAAACCTGTTGAATATACCCTACTTGAACCAAAAATGATGGCTTGAGTAATAACCAACTCCATCAGGTATACATTTTGGTTAATTCAGGTTGCTCCCCAACCACCCCCTTTATAGGTGTTTTGGTCCCTTTGGTATTTTGGTTACATCATTTTGGCAACATTAAGACTGTTGTGTGTGCACAGTTGCCAAAATAAGGTAAACTGAAAAGCTGAAATAATTGAACCAAAAAAACCTGACAAATCAAAATGGAATATCCCAAACTGCAGAGTATAGCTGAATAAAGCTTAAATTATTACATGCCACACTTGTTTGTCAGCTCAATATGGTACCATTCTCTCTGCTAGAACAACCCAATTCTATTGTCAAAATGTATGAGTCATTGTGGAGCTTCTGCAGACAGCTGCATTTGCCTACAATTTATACCCCACCACTGACATCCCCAAACCTCATTCTTTCCCTCCTACTTAAGCGACTTATTAACATGTTCCCACTAATTTTAGTTGGGTACTCCTAGAGTAAAATGCTACTCAACATGAGTAAATATAGCTGAATAAAGGTTAGATTATTTATGCAAACAATTATGTTTGGAGCATTGGAGTTTACAGTTTATAAAACCAAATTTTCCTCCATTTCCCTTCACTCTAGGAGGGGAATTTTTATCTAAATCATGCAAGCTAGGCATTGGGCAAATGGACATGATGTAAAATCTTCTTAAATGAAAGGCAAAAAAGGCAAGGGGACTTTTTAATTTAGTCTCAAAAGTTTGTATCTTCAAAATCTGGGGAAAGAAAACCAGAATGCCTATGTTTTAAATGGTACTACATAGTAGGGAAAGACTATGCCCAGTCGAGCATTAGGTGGAGCCAGGCCAAGGCAAAGTTCTTGGACTGGGAAAAATGGAAGAAACTGGTCAGTCTCATGTTCTTCTTGGAATGATGAGAACCGACTGACGTGTGTGGATTGTATTTTGAAAGAGGTAGCTATTTGATCAGATTAGAATTAGTCCCTTGCTCCATGTCATGTACTGCATAAGATATCAAGAAATATTTGTGCTTTGCTGAGAGCTGGAGAGAGGGAAAAAAAATCCTACAGAAACTCTACTTTGTGTAAATAAATTCTTGTTTGAATGACCTGTCATGAAGCTGAGCTGTAAACATTATGCATGATCCATAGCTCACTACAGAAAACAACTCCTTGGTGGGAAGGGTAAAATCTTAGCCTGGAAGTAGAGAGATGAAACTGAATTCCAGCACCACAGACTATTCACAGCCTTAGATAAAATTCTGAACTCAGGGAATTTCCATGCTACAGACCTTAGTAAAGCAATTAGACTCATCAATACGGAAGGAAGCAACATTCACCTTCATTTGTCTTGAGGGGACAAAGAAGGGTTGCACAGTACATTGTCATTTCTTATTAAAACAGATAATAAAAACTCTGGGTTGATCCCCTTCTATTCAATGAGGCCTCCAAAACTCATTCAGCTGCAGAGATAACATTCAAGATCACCCTTAAGGCTACATGTGCTCTATACCAAGAGAGTCAAGAAACTCAGAAAAAATGCTGAAAGAAGATTTTTTCCCCAGCTTCTTCCAGATGCTCTTGTTCTATATAACTGTCCTACAGAATCATCTCTGAAAGTTTGGTATGGGAAATGAAAGTCTCACAGTTTGGCTCTATAGATAGATTCAAAGTACATTTCTATTATTTTTTTCCTTACCTTCCTTGTTTTTTTGTTTTATCATGGGTAAAACAAACGAGATAGGATAATAGCCCCCACCAGGTGCTTCTTCATCTGCTTGTGTGTTAGGTGGTCACCATGCCATGCCACCTGTGGAATGCGAGCTGATATGGGCTAATGCGCACCCATCTGGACACTTCCCATCTATTAGGGTACATGCAGCCTCTGCCCAAATATAGATTGGCCAGGAAGCACCAACATGCTGGTCTGCCAGAGTCCTGGATGAAGCACCTAGAGTGGTTTGAGGAGAAAGCACTTACTCCACACTCACTCTTACTGGCTCTTTGTTTACATTTGCATTTGGAGCACTTCAAAAAGGCACTTCATAAAGTGAAAATAAACAAAAATACAGAAGAAAGACACAGCAGGGATAGCTTCCTGTACCCAGGGTTTGCCCGAGCTATGAGCCATGAGAGGGGGGTGATGGTGAGCGGAGTGCAGTACCTTCCCATTTGGTACTGTAACCCTGTCTACTCTGGCAGGGTTGTGGTTTAGAACTGGTGACCTCAGCTCTATCTGCATGAGCTTCTATCCTCTAAGCCAAAAGACCCGAGTCCCTCAGCTCTGAGAATAGTAGGCTCATGAACCTGTGAGTGGTTATTCACCACTCACACCACTAGAGGGGGCCTCTGTGCCAACCCTCTCTGGTGGCTACAGTATGTTCACCTGCTAATCCATGTGAACGGGGGCTGCAGTGGACCGGCACGGACTGAACACGGACTCCATCAGACTATTATTGTCTTGTTTGTTTTTACCCTATATTAACATTACCACGCAAGATATTTAAAAGTGGAAGATCCCACATTTCCCCCTTGACTCCACTGGGCCATAGAGAGTGTTTCCATTGGCAGAAGAGTCACATATGTCAGTGAACCCTAACCATAGTTCGTAACATGCTGCTCTCCAGCTTTGGGGGCCCATGTGCATGTGCAGGCTGCTTACCTTGCCTTACCATTAAAAAATATTGTTGCTGATAGTATTTAGACAAACCAAATGCATGAATGCAAAACCAGGCGGTGGGTGTAATTGGACTGGTAGTAGCAGAGCAGAGTAAGATCTTTGAGTATTTCTGGATTACCGACTGAACAACAACAAAAAAGCAGTGTGATGCTATTGCAAAGAAGGGTAATAATGTCTTCTTAGACTGCATCAACAGAAGCACTGGGCATTTTTACACACACGTTAAAGTTCCGGATTTTTCAATCTTCTGGGTTTACAAGTCCACAAGTAAGTTCTACGAATGGATGAACAGGACGTGGTTTGGATGTTCGGTCGTTTGGTTCAAAACCTGAGTTCGGGTTCGATGGTTCAGTTCAGCCGAGTTCAGTTTGGCTGAACTTGGCGGAACAGTCAAAAATAGCGAAACCGAAACGAAACCAAAACCTAATTTTCAGCCCTTAAAGCCATTTTTCCTGCCTCCGAACTCATCCAAACTCATCCAAACTGTTCGGTCGTTCAAGAGTTCAGTTCTGACGTTCGGTTCAGATGTCCGAACAGATCGAGTTCGGTCCAAACTCCGAACCGTGTTCGCCCATCCCTAGTAAGTTCTGGATTCATTTTTCACACTCACGCTGCGTGTTTTTACACACACATTTCTCCTGGATGTTTGTGGTTACATCCTGAACTTTCTGTGTGTCTAAATCACTCACCTAGATCTTAAACATTCAGATCTTTGAACTTCTGCGTAGAACTTCTTCCAGACCTTGTGTGTGCAAAAAGTAGGGATGGGCGAATAGATCGCAGTTCAGGTTCGGCCGTTCAATTTGGTCCAGTTTGATTTGCCCATTCTGTTTGGTCGTTCGGTCCAGTCGCCACATTTGGTTTTGGCTGCTTGGTTCAGTGGTGTTTGGTTCGGTTCGGGTATTCAGAAAACGGCTATCTATGCAAGAAATGATGTCTCCAGACCCATGACAGTGGGTCCTGGGGCTAGAGTGGCAGCTTCTGAATATTTGCCAAAGCCCTCCCTGCCTGTAACTTGGCCCAAGAACCCTGACAGCGGGTCCTGGGTCTGGAGTGGCTGTTTCTTGGTGCGGTGGAATGACACACCTCAGTGCAAGGAATGATGGCCCCAGACCCATGACGGTGGGTCCTGGGGCTAGAGTGGAAGCTTCTAGATACATATTAGCCACAGCCCTCCCTGCCTGTAACTTGGCCCCATAACCCTGACGGTGGGTCCTGGGGCTGTAATGGATGTTTCTGGGTGCGTTGGAATGACATCGCCTGTGTGCGAGGAATGATGGCCCCAGACTCATGATGGTGGGTCCTGGGGTTAGAGTGGCAGCTTCTAGATGCATATTGGCCACAGCCCTCCCTGCCTGTAACTTGGCCCCAGAACCCTGATGTCAGGTCCTGGGGCTGGAGTGGCTCTTTCTTTTTATATATCTATCTATCTCTTAATTAAATGGAATATCCTAATAATTAACTACAAAGGCCTTGTCCTACAAATACACTGTATCTCTAACTATCTCTATAAGTAAGATAACTACTATGTATATCTTTCTGGTAAGTTTCTATTAAATAACTATCTATCTATCTATCTATACAATATTACACAGGGGGAAACACAAAGAACACAGGGAGGGGTACAAAACTGAAATGAAAATCAATCTAATAATAATCCTACCTTAAATAAATCCAAAACTTAAAACAGAGGAAGGGAATCAGGGATGGAATAAGAGGGAGAGGGAAAGGATTCAATGGAGGGGGGAGGAAGGAAGGAAGATGGAACACAGGAAACATAGGGAGGGGCAAAAACAAAAAATAACACCCAAATCTATCTAATATAATCTAAATAAACGATAATATGGAGGTAAATGGGTTGGATGGGTGAAATAGGATGAGGATGGCAATGAATTAGGAATAGGAAGGAACAAAAACTGCTGGGAAAGAGGGATCCTTCTAAAACGCCTGCTGTTCAGGAACAGTGACTAGCTAGAAGGTGTTGGGAAGGGGGGAGGCAATGAGTTTTGTTTCTTGCTGTGCCCACCTCACCGCAAGTCCCATTGGCTCCGTGGAGCCTAGCCCGTGGCCAATCGCAGACTGAGAAGCCAGTGGTCTGAGGTGAAAAGGGATGGTGATTGGGCAGGCTGGCTGCTACTCCAAAGCTCTCCACCCCTGGTGTCTGGAATTCTGCTCCTCAGCTGAATCCCCCTCCCTGTCACGTTTTGCCTTCCAGTGACACGTTTTTGCCACCTGAATGCGATCTGAACTGACCGAACTGTTTGGTCATTTCTATGTTCAGATCTAGTTCAGTTCGGCCAGTTCATGTTTGGATTCGGGTTCGGCCATCCGAACACTCCGAGTTTGGGTCGAACTCCGAATTTCTGAACCACGTTCGCTCATCCCTAGTAAAAGGTTCTCCTGGTAAACTGCTTTGCTCCAGGCAGCTGTGGCCACTTGGTTTTGATGGCAGCCTGTCACATCTACAGCTGTGGTTACTTTAGGCTGCCTCAGGGCAGTGTGTGTGTGTAAAATGAATCCAAGCCTTACTTGTGGAATTTTGAGCCCAGAAGACTGAAAAATCTTGAACTTTAATGTGCTTGTAAAAATACCCACTGCCCTGAGGCAGTTCCTGGATGCATTCTTCACACAAACACTGCCGTAAGGCAGCCTAAAGTAACCGCTGTCAAAGTGGGGAAGGATGCCCTCAAATAATCCTCCCCCAAATCCTCAAAATCCTTGGGGGGGGCAGAGGGAGGAGACTGCCCAGCAGAGGTGGTTGCCCCTGCACCACTCCCAGCAACACCACCACCATCATCATCATTGTTGGGGCTCCCAATAACCCCCTAGTGCTTCAGGAAGGTGTGGGGGGTAGTGCTGCTGCTGCACAAACACCCCTTGCCCTTGGCTCCCTCCTCCAGTACCATTGCTACAAATGGAAGGCTGGGGCTCCCTGCCTTCCACACTAGATGCTAGGGATGGGCGAACGTGGTTAGGATGTTCGGACTTCGGACTGAACTCGGTCTGTTTGGATGTCTGAACCGAATGTCTGAACTGACTCTCGAATGATCGAACAGTTCGGTTGTGTTCGGAGGAGTTCGAGGGCAGGAAAAACATCTTTTGAGGGCCAAAATTAGGTTTCGGTTTCGATTTTGTTTCGGTTTCAGTTTCGCTATTTTTGAATGTTCGGCCAAGTTCGGCCAGACCAAGCTCGGCTGAACCAAACCATCAAACCCAAACTCGGGTTTTTAACCGAATGACCAAACATCTGAACATCCAAACCGCGTTCTGTTCGTCCATCCCTACTACATGCCACTCCCAAGATCTCTGCTGCAGCCTGTTCCCCTGATAAGACCTGCCGCCTTGAGGGGAAAGAAATCAGATCTCTTCAGCTTGGGTGATGGGCTGCCAGCAGTGGCAGAAGTGGCAGCGTTCTTGCTAACTCCCCCACACCCTCGCCCTCTATCAGGGCCACCTGCCCCAGAGGCTGAACTAGGAGTCCGTCCCTTTCTCATTGTAAATGTACAAAAAATGGCACAAAGAAGTAATGAATGATATACACAAAACCTAACCTAATCCTACTATCCTATAATCCTAATATAATGAAATAGACTAGCCTAAATATCTATATAATATCTCATCTCTATACATATGTTGTACACAACTAATATCTATCTATCTATCTATCTATCTATCTATCTATTGTACAGGGCAGGGCAGGGCAGGGAAAGGGAGAAGGTATTTATTTATTTATTTTAATTTTATTATTTATAAATATTTGTTAGCCACCCCCTCATGCCTACAGCATCTCGGGACTGCTTACAGCATAAAAACACACAATAATAAAATTAATCAAAACAATGTTTTAAAAATACAACCCCCTCACATAAACACTCTTCAAAAATCCCCCCCCCACTCCACCCTCCCACCCTCCCCTCAGAAGGCCTGGGCGAACAGCCAGGTCTTGCAGGCTCACTGAAACGTCAACAGACCTGGGGCTAGACAGGCTTCCTCCAGGAGGGAATTACAGAGCCTCAGCTTGGCCACCGAGAACACCCTCACCATTGTGGCCCCCAGCTTTACACGGGGGACCTCCAGAAAGGCGCCCCCGGTGGACTGCAGGGATCTCTCTGAGGCGCGGAGGGCGAGGTGGTCACTGAGGAATGAGGGACCCAGATGGTACAGGGCTTTATAAATCAACACTAGCACCTTGAATTGGGCTCAGTACGCTATAGTCAGTCAGCGCAGAGTACGGAGCACAGGTGTTATGTGCTCCCGTGTTCCCGTCCCCGTAAGGAGACGGGCTGCCGCATTCTGCACCAGCTCCAGCCTCTGAACCAGAAACAAGGGAATATCCACGTAAAGCGTATTGCAGTAGTCTATCCTTGAGGTGATGAAGGCATGAATGAGGGTGGCCAGGAGGGGCCTGGAAATGTATGGACACAGCCTCCGTACCAGATACAACTGGCGGAAGGCAGCCTTAGCCACAATCTCTACCTGCCTATCGAGCCAGAGTCTCGAGTCCAACACCACCCCCAGACTCCGGACCTGCTGGGGTACAGGAGGGTGGACCCCTCCTACCAGAGGACCCAGTAGCTCCCTCACCCTACCCACCACCATCACCTCCGTCTTATCAAGATTGAGGTTCAGTCTGTTCTGCCGCATTCAATCTGTTGCGGCCTCCAAACATTGGGAAAGTAATGAGAAAGCAGGACTTGGGTCAGTTGAAAATGAGAGGTACAGCTGAGTATCATCAGCATATTGGTGACATCGCACTCCGAACCCTCACAAGATCTCCCCCAGGGGCTGCATATATACATTAAATAACAGTGGAGACAATGTCAAACCCTGCGGAACACCACAGATCAAGGCCCAGGGGCTTGATGTTTCAGCCCCCAGCACTACCCGCTGGCTTCTCCCTGAGAGGAATGAGCAGAACCACCCTAGGACAGTCCTGTCCTGACCCACCAGGTCTCTCAGCCATCTCAGCAGCAGCCCATGGTCCACGGTGTCAAATATGGCCAAGAGATCTAGCAGGATCAGAAATGTTGAACATCCTGCATCCATCTCCCAGCGGAGATCATCCACCAAGGCCACCAATGCCGTCTCTGTACCATAGGCGGGACGGAACNGGAACCCAGATTGAAAATGGTCAAGGAAACCAATGCTGTCCAAATGTGCCTGGAGCTGCAGTGCCACTGCCCATTCAATAACCTTCCCTAAAAAGGGAAGATTAGAGACGGGTTGGTAGCTGGCTAGTGCGTCCACATCCAAAGATGGCTTCTTAAGCTGGGGGTGCACTACAGCTTCCCTGAGACTGGGTGACAATCTCCCCTGCTGAAGGGATACGTTCACTACCCTCGCCAACACCGTCCCCAATGTCTTTCACCAACCAGGACAGGCACGGATCTAGTTCACAACTAGTGGCTCTAACAGACCCCAGGACATTCACTGCATCAGCTGGCATCACTTCCTGAAACCCATCCCAGAAAGATCGACCAGATGGTGCCTCCATAACCTCATGCCCCTCGCTTACTGCTTCCAATCTGTTGTCAAAGTTACTCTGGATCTGAGTGATCTTGTCTGCAAAGTAGGTGTCAAACTCCTCACAGCAGGCCTGGGACAAGTCCCCAACCAGGCGGAGGAGGCCAGACTGACCAGCCCCCGCACCACCCAGAACAGCTCTGCTGGATGCAACTTTGCAGACGCTAAGTCATGCTATGAGGGCAGCAAAGAACTCCTTCTTCGCTGTCCTCACAGCCTCAACATAGGACCACAAGTGGGTCCTATGGGGAAGTCAGTCAGATTCAGAGCGAGTCCAATGCCAGCTTCGCTCTAGTCTACTACCTACCTGTTTCATACACTGCAGCCCCTCAGTAAACCAAGGGGCCCTGCATTGGTGAGACGGAGGAGAAGACGTCTCGGAGCCACCCTGTCGATGGCTTCCCCCAGCAAGGTGTTCCAATTCTGGACAAGCTCATCTGCAGAGTGGCCGTCCGGGTCTAAGGTTAAGTCCCTCAGAGCCTCCTGGAACCGCTGCAGTTCCATCAGCCTCCAAGGGTGGACCAACCTAACTGGTCCATTCCCCTTCTGGGGGAGGTGCGCTAAGAGGCTGGCCTGTAGGAGATAATGATCCATCCATGACAAGGGTGTGACACTCACATCCCCCACTAACGGGTCACCCGCCTCAAGGCCAGAACAAAAGACCAGGTAAAAGATAGAGTAAATGAGGAAGGAAAGGAATTGTTAATATGCAAGGAGGGCTAGGGAGGATTTTTTGTGTGCAAGCACCAGTTCTGTAAAACTCAACCTGACAAGCAGAGAGCTCTTAGAGAACAGAGAGCAAACACATGGATCGCCCATTATAAAGGTTTGCAGTGCCCTCCCCCACAGTCCCCCGATTGGTTGTGAGAGGCAGCAGGCATTGAGCAATCACAGAGTGCCATGAGACTGCTGGGGCCTGATTGTGCTGCTTATTGGCCAGCGATACATCCATCAGATACTGCGTAGTTGCTCGTTCCTCCCAACACAAGGCACAGTTGAAGAGTTGAAGCCTCTTTAGGACTCCGAGATGTCTGCTCCCTCTTCCCCTCTCCATTTCCATCCAAAACAAAACTGCAACTGTCACTAATAATAATGACAGCGATAACTATTATCGTTATTCTTGGTTGTCGTTTTCGTTATTGCAATAACGATAATGAAAATGACCATTGTCGTTATCGTTATTGTAATAACGAAAATGACATGCACACCCCTGGAGAGCAAGCAGCTATCCCTTCATTCCAAGTTCATCCCAGCTGCATACATGCATAAGAAAGAGCAATAGAAAGAAAAGAGAGCATATCAGTGATTCCTTCCAGCACAGCTCTACGATTGGTTTCAAGATGAAAGTATACATATCCAGTGTGGAGAAGGAAAATCGCACCTCTATCTTTTAAGACTGAAAACATCACCTGGGCATAGATCTTTTATTTCCAGTCAAAGACAGTTTTTTAAAGACAATTTTCAATTATATTTTTGATTTTTTTATTATATGTTAATTGACAGTATTAATAATGCTTTCGTAACTTAGTGAGAATTCACAAAAGGTAAACATTTACACTGATCTTTCATTTGCATTTTTCACATCGGGCATTGTACATGGGGACAAATTCCTATGGTGTTTTTAAATAAGATGCTACCATGCATAGCCACCCAGGAGCCACTCATCCGACCGCCTGTCTGAAGGTGGTGCACGGGGATGCGTGCTCCCATGAGCCATTCAGAACCTACTCATGGCCACTAACAGCACACTGGCAAGAAATCCAGAGTATTCCGTGCAGGACAAGCTAGCATGTGGCAATGTGTGCCCACATATCCCCATCCCATATAAACTGGGGTGGCCACCCATGTCAACAGACAGGTCCTGAGGTCATAGGCACTGTGGGCAGGGAACACAGCCTTTGCATGTCACAGGAACTGGCCACAAGCACTGGGGAGCCTGGTTTGGAACATGTCAATTTCAAAGACCAGCCCAGGATATTTCCCCCACCCTCATGGTCCATGGCAGGTCGAATGCAAGACAGCTGCCAACGTAGCCACACTGGGATCCGCCCATTATAATACCTCCATACCCACTCCACCGGAGTGGCTGCTCCACAGCTGTACCCCTCGGCAGCCATGAACCTGCTGCCTTCCTGACTTACTCATTAAAAAAACAACCTAGTGTGCATACTTCTCTCAGCTAATATGTAAGCATGACACCAGGAAGGGAAAGGTGTGAGGTAGGGTTAGGCTGAGAGATTATGACTGGCCCAAGGTCACCCAGTGAGTTTCTGGCTTAGACAAGACTTGTTCTGGGGGCCAATACGTAAAGTGTATTTCACAGAGTACAAGGTCAGATGGAAGCTGTCAGATCAGATAATCCACCTCCTGCAGAGTGCAGGGCATATGGTTTTTATCAGAATCCCTGGCCACAGCGGGACTAAACCGTTGATCTGTTGTGATCAAGGGAAGATGCTCTAACTATGCTGCCACAGCTCCACCCAGATGAAAAAGGCACAGGGAAAAATATTGGCCTGCTTCTGCCTCTTCCTCCTTCATCATCAACCTAGTCCTTGCTTTCACTGATTTGGTTTGATCTCCTGGATTTTTGACACAGCATGACCTATACAACAGACTCTATTTATGAACTCTGACTCTGGCACTCGGCTTGAGATCTGGATTGGCCATTGACTATGCTCACTGATCATTCCTTGTAGTTTTTTTGGTGTCTGGACAGGCACACGCCACACCCCAGAGGCCTGCTGATAGCTAGACATAGCAGTCCTTCCTACCATCCCCATGTAAAATCCAAAGCCCTAAATTAGTTAACAGCAATATAGACTTTGGAAAACTGAATTACAGTGTAACACAGGCAGAGAATGGGAAGGAGTAGAGCTGAAACAAGTACCTGAAAAAATGTCTAAATCCATTGAATTTCTTGCTCCTGACCCAACCCGCCACCTTTAGATACTAATTGATACCTAATTAGTGCCTGACAGGTTACTCAATGACCCAAGCAATTACCCAACTTCCAGTCCCAAAATACCAACTTCTGGTATCAATTTTTAAAATTTCTGTCCCAATTTCTTGAGTTTCCATCCTGATTTTTGTTATTTTTCCAAGCCTATTTACTGGTCAGCAATTGGTAAATTGGAAAGTCGATACCGATAATTCCTTATCTTTAAGGTATCAGGTATCCAGTGAGCACTTGAATTGTGAATATTACCCATGGATAAAAAATTGAGTACCTGTTTAAACTCTAGGAAGGACCATGATGCACCAATGCCATAGGTGCAGCTACAATAATTTGGTGAGACGTACTCATGTATTATCAGGTAAAATAGTGAATATGTATATGCAAATGCCTCTTAGGAAGCAGAACAAAAGACATAATAGAATACACAGTCAATTACTTTTGAAGAAGATTATCCCTGTAATAAACACACTTCATATTTATCTGACCCTAGGGAAATGGGGAAATAGCCTCCCAGTCCTTTTGTCAGTCATGAGTAATACGTATTTAACAGGAATCTTAGAAGAGGAAATTTTAAAAAGCATGATAAATCTGTTTCACTTAAGACAATAATCCCATAGCACGATGGCCAGTTCATTCTAATGTATAGACAACATTCCCTCCGGAAATCTGTGTGGAGGAAAGAGGGCCTTGGGAGGGGGTAGAAGGATATGAGCACAAGCGGTGCAGTTAGTTGAATGGAAACACTAATTAAGATTTCAATGCCACAAAGCGGTATTTCAGTAGTTGAGCTGGAATACATTTTACAGGAACGCAATCTCATTTACTGGTTAGGATCTCCATGCAGGAGACTAGATTGTGAAGATTTAATCAGTCTTAGCTGAGACAAGAAACACATAGGGCCCTCTGCAGCCACAAGAGATTACTAAATCTATAAAACGCTCTTGGTCTACCGCAACCTTCCCACCTGTGACAGTAATTATGATGCCTGTCACATACTTGTATTGCTCTTTAAAATGGTAGTAATAATATTAATGGAATTAAAACAGCTCCCCTTATCTGTAAATGCAGCACTTATTTCCATGCTGTTGAGATTATATCTGTTCCTTTGTTATAGCTATAGGTACTGTAAATTTCCTAAGACATAACAAATACAAAGATCCAGCTCCTTAGAAAACGAGTTGTGTTCTTATTAGTTTTCCAGAAGGAGGTATCCAGGCATAAAGTACATTACCAAATGGTGCATGTGCCTCTTACATAAGGAGATCTGGATGTTGTCCATTAATATTACTTATTCATTTTTAAACTGATTGAACAAAGTTGAGCTGGCTGGTTTTGTAGAAGTCTTGGGACAGCGATCCATCGCTTCTTGGACCACAATCCATTAGCTGTCAAAATTTCTCATGCAACACTATTCGCCCAGTAGAATACTCCTCCTCCCCCCTCTTACCTCGTGGAGAAGGGTTCTTGTTTCTGTCCCCTCCTAGTGTAGGGATAGGAGGGTTTGCCATGTTGGTCCCAAATATAGACAATAGAGACAAATGACATTTTCAGACAAGACACTCTGCACCCACTACCCACCCACCCAATATACATGTTTAAGGGCTGTAATGTTGACCTATGGATGCCCTGTAATATGTGGGTAGGAGGTAGGTGGGTTGTGAGTGGGGAGTGTCTTGTCTGAAAATGCCAAAATAGTGGTCCAATAAAAGATATCACATTATTACTTTGTCCCTATTGTCCCCTCCTAAGCAGAGAAAGTGAGGACTGGGGGGGGAGGGAGGGAGGCCTGCAGCACAAAACTGGAAAGTGGGCATGCCTGGTGGTTCCCTAGCAACCTCCGCCTATGGTGTGAAAAGAAATCTAGCCCGGCAAGACATCTGTGTCTCCATTGTGGATCATTGGCCTGTCAGTCACCGTAGCCACAGAATCCAGCCAAACAGCTTGCATGTGAGCTTCACACCAGTGCGGAAGAAGTAGGGTGGCCAGATATGCAAATTTTAGAGGACAGTTATGAGAAATACAGGTTGCAGGACTGCATTGGAGCAGAGTCAGCAAATCACCTGGGGCATAGCAGCAGGCCATGCCTCGTCCCCATCTCCTCACTGCCAAGAAACTGATAGGCACTGAAGGAGGACTCTATTGAACTGGTGGCTGGTGGCAGGACCAACAGCAGCTGAGCCAAGTAGGCTCCTTGGGGTCAACCAGTGCCTTCCCCAGGTTTGAGGCTACAAGGGAGAGCAATCAGTTCCCCACTAAAGGGTATGATATGCCATGCCACCAAAGGGAGGGCCCAAGAAGTCCCCTACATGTCCAAGGAACCAGTTGGACCCAAAGGACAGTGAGTCTCCATCCCCAGTCCCCAAAAGGGGGCTAGAGGCAATACTGCTGTCGGTCCAGGACAGGATGGATGACAGGGAGGAAAGGATGCTCCAGCTGGAGTCAGGGCCTAAGCAATGGTCCTCCTCAGCACCAATATTCCCGCCCTGCCTCTCCCTTAGAATTTCAATGGGACACCTGAGGAGGAAATAGGAGCTGTAAGGGAGGGACAAGGAGACTAATCAAACCCATCATTTGTTTTCTTTACACTACAGGGATGGGGCTCCCAATCCTCAATGTCCTGTGGGGGCAAAGGAGTTAGGAGAAGATTAGACACTGGAACCCATACTCGATTGCTTGGATGTCTTCGAGTGGAGAATAGAGGGGTTTAACCAGATGGAACAATAACCAGCGGTGCCCAAGCCCTAATGGGTTGAACAAGGGGATGCGGTGCCCTGGGAGTTTGGGAGTAAGTATCAACTGGATGGGAATGGAGGAGTTGGACCTGCATAGACTTTATTGGGACTAATTGGTCTGAGTTTCCTGGCCAGGGTGGGGTGGGGCACTCCCCCCACCCCCTCTGCCACTGCCAGCGGAATCCATGCCCTGTGAGTGCCCAGGCATGGAAAGGGGTAACTTGTTGCTATAGCAGGTATTTTCAGCAGCCACCTGCACTAGTGCTGAAACTTGGTCCTCAGTTTTCCCTGGAAAACTCCAAGGATCAAAGTACTCGACTGTTCCAAAGTTTCAAGGAATGACCCCCAAAACTTCAGAAGTTGGAAAATTCTTGGCAGAGTACAGGGAAGGGGGCTGAAGGCCAGTGCTAAGCTCATGTTCACTCTTCCCTGGAACCCACTGGCCAGGGAGAGAATAGGTCAATGGGGACCAGGAAAGGGGAGCCAGGGACCTAGCAGGGGCTTGGGGATGGGCCCCTCCTATCTGTGAGACTGCTTTACTCTCCATGCCCTGGATTGACCCCTGCAGGTTGCCCTTCTTGATGTCCCCTGAGTGGTACAGGGGGCTACAATGGAGAGGGCGTTCTCTGTGGCGGCACCCAGGCTGTGGAACCCCCTTCCAGTGGAGGCCCGGGTGGACCCGGATCTTGCCTAATTTTGGTGACAGTGCAAGACCTGGGTGTCCCACCAGGCCTTTGGTGAGGGAGGTGCGGGAAGGGTGGTGAGGAGGATGGGTTTTTAATTTTTTTATTCTTATGCTTCCGTCTTATGTATTTTATGTAAATTTTAAAATATTTTGATTTTTGTAAGCTGCCTCAAGCTGTCTAGGCAGAAGAGGCAGGATATAAATAATGAAAATAAAATAAAATAAAATAAAAAAATTAATTTATTAATAAATAAGGGGGTGGGAGCCTAGTGGGGGCTGAGGAATAGAGTGATCACCCACCAGAGGGGTTCTGGCGACATGTGGCTTCCTCCAGACCATGCAAGTTTTTTGTGTTTTTTTTTAAAAGAAAGCTGGGCATGCTCAGATGGGCTGAATGGCCCCTTCGAAGCATGCTCAGACCTTTCCAAGATGACACTGGCAGCATCAACATGCTGTGGGTATCATCTTGGAAAGGTCTGAGCATGCTCAGAAGGGGCCATTGGGCCCTTCTGAGCATACCCAGCCTTTTTTTCTTTTTCTTTTTTCAAACTTACCTGGTCTAGAGGAAGCCACGCACTGCTGGACAACCTCTGGTGGGTGAGTACTCTACCTCCTCAGACCCTGCTAGGCCCCCACCCCCTCTTCCATGGTCAATTCCTTCCCTCACCCCCCCAGATCCCTCTGGCCCCTTCCCTCAAAAATTACTAGCGAGTATTCATTAAGCACTCAGGACCGGTCCTTGGAACTCAGGCAAATACTTGTGAGTATTTGTTTACTACTCGATTCAGCCCTACCTGTGCCCCTATCAGCGACCATCTTCTGCAGGCTACAAGGGAAAAATATGGAGGGGAGAATATCTAGATATATTTTCCCTGCTATTTAGTGATCTGATCCCCAACATCAGTGCAACATTAGAGAAAAAAGACAGCGAGATTTTTAAGTGTCCCAAAGCAGAGCACAACTGGGTCAATAGAGAAGGCTATACAATATTCCACTGAATCAGGCTCCAGGTTTTCCTGGAGGGTGGTTTGGAGCTGGTCATATATGGTGACAAAGGGTGATTTCAGACGTTACATTTTCAGCATTCACCACAGTCAACCTCAGTCAAACGCGGGTGGTGGTGAAAGAGCCGTGCACATCTGTTTGCACGCATCCAGATGTTCACCACAGTCAAACGTGGCCCGGGGTGAATCCAACCATGCTTCGTAAGGTCAGGACAAGAGGAGGTCCAGAAGTGTGGTGAATGTTCACCACGGCAGGGGTGAAAGAAATCTAACGTCTGAAGGGAAACCCCCGGCCGCGGTGAAAGGAAATGACCATGGACCGTGGTGACGGCACGCAGCATCACTGCCAGGCAACCAACAACAAGTGGCACATGGAGGGAGATTTAAAGGGCAGTCAGATGTAGGGGAACATGGTGGAGAAGTCGATGGAGAGGAGGGAGGCGGAAAACATGCGAAGGATGGAGTGAAAGGGCAAGGAGGAGGCGCAGCAGCAGCAGGGGGAACCCCAGAAGAAGATAGGGGGTGCAGCTGGGAGCGGGTGGGTCGGGACAGGGGAGAGGGGGGGGTGCGAGAATGGGGGAAGGAGGGAGGGACCACAGCCACCAGGATCCTAACCAGCAGCCCCCATTGTACCCACGAACAGACCAGCAAAATGGCACGCGCCCCGGAGGAACCCGAGACCGGAGGGAGTCAAGGACAGGCGGCGGGGGCCGTGGAGGAGGAGGAGGCAGCAGTGGGGCCGGCACCCAGATGCCGGTATCACAGGTCAGTGGGGGCTCCAAGAGACCCACGACCTAATTGCTATCTGGGCAACTTGAGAGGCAGGTCAAGCTGGCGATCAATACCCGGAATGGACAGGTGTTCGCCCAGATAGCCATGGAGATGAGGGAGGCCAGATACGACCGCATGCCCACACAGTGCCGGACTAAGATCAAGGAGCTCAAGATGGGCTATAAGGACATGATGGACAACAACTGGCACTCTGGGCGGGCGACATGGGCCTCCCCCTACCTGGATGCACTGAGCCAGGTGCTCCAGCGCAAGGATTCCATTGTCACCTAGTGCCTGGTAGGAGGGGGCGCCCAGGAGGAGTGACCCATGGATGAGCACACACACACCCTACAGTCGGAGAGCCCCGGGAACGGTCGGGCAACGGCAATGGAAGCCCTGGAGGAGCTGCCAGGGACCTCGTTCACATGTACCCAGCACACCCCAAGTCCGACTGCCGGCAAGGGCACGCATGTCCCAGCTGACTCAGAGGAGGGTGAGGGTGAGGAGGAGAAAGTCACCCTGCACCTCACGGCATGTCACACCGGGGACTGGGCAGACACCAGCCCCAGCGACCGACCAGCCTCAGAGAGAACGGACATGGAGGGAGCAGGTAGGGGCAATGCAGGGCACACATAGGGACCACAAGGGGAGGGGGGCACAGGGGATGGAAGGGGATGGCAGCAACCCCCCACCCCTCTGGTCCCGGATGCTGGGAAGGGGCACGGGCAGAGGGAGCCGCACAGGAGCCAGCAGTGCCCGTCCCGGGGGGAAGGAGCATCCTGAGCATGGGGACAGGAGGGGGGGTAGGGGAACAGCACCCCACATGCTTAACCGACCCCTCTATCACCCTACAGAGCCACACTGGGCATGGGAGGGCCACGGCCGGGGGCTGGCGGTACCCCCGGCCCAGAGGATGCGGGACCACTGAGCGTGGGAGTGCAGGTGCTGGGAGGACCTAGCACAGGAGCTGGTCACCACCAGCACGCAGAAGACCGAGGAGATTATGGAAGCTGTCCACCAGCTGGAGGAGGGGACCACAAGGGTCCTGCAACAGGTGGAGGGGAGGGACCGGGCGCTGTTGACGGAGATGTGGAAGGACCGGCGGCTGATGAAGCGGGACATGGACCGTCAAATGGAGGCACTGCAGGCACACTCGGACTGGCAGGACCGCCAGTCCGAGGAGCTCAGCCGTAAACTGGACCGCTCACATCCCTTCTCCTGCAGGCCGGAGCCTTGAGTGCCTTCATACTGGCAGCAGCCCCATTGTGTGCCATGCCAGCTCCCAGACCCATGCCCCCTCCACCACCCCCAGCCATACCACAGGCCCTGCCAACGCCGCAACTGCACCAACAGCACCTGGGACCACGGATCCGGGGACCCGTGCCCCCACAGCTTGGACACTAGCAGCCGGGCAACCAGGCAACCAGGCCCCGATACGACTGCAGGCGGTGCAAGGGGGATGGACAGGGGGCCCCCGGGGGTGGTGGTCGGGGAGCAGGGACAGGGGCCCCGGCTCTTCCAGATAACAGCACCTCCTCCTCCACCTCAGACGAGGGGGACTCTGTAGCCTTGGTCATCCCTGTTGGCAGTGGACGGCCTAGGGGCAGCAGGGGATGGTGGAGGGGCAGGACAGCATAGGGGATGGGTTGGGGAGGGGGAAGGGCACAGGGGCACACAGGTGTACTGGGGTCTGGGGCAGGGATGGGGAAGCACAATAAATTGTATTAGCACATCTAACCATGCCCGAGTGCTTTCTTTCCTACAGGTGCATACACACACACACACCCGGTCTCACAGACGTCCCACACCAGGCACGACTCAGTTATGTTCCCCACACCAAGGTACCAGCTATGGTCTGACGTCGGGGGTACCCTGAGCAGGCCCCCAGGGTTCGGGCCTCTGCCCCTCCATGTGCATGCGTGTGCAGTTGTTGCTATCTCCACAGGAAGGTGTGTATGCATGGGGCTGTCTGGCCTTGCATGCCAGCAGCTGTGCGCTGAACACCCCCTTTGCATCCCTCCACAGTAGACCCATTGTTCCCATCCAGTCATTATCTGTCAGCCTTGGCAGATCCTGTCTACATTTCCAGCCCCCCGGCCAGCATCCCATGCTGCCCCCATGGCCGCTGCGGCTCAGACCCTCCAGGAGCTGTACCATGGTGGCTGCATCCCAGCCTAAGGTCTTGCTCAGAGGCTCTTGGGGCTCTGTGCATGCCTGGACCACACGAAAGAGCATGGGCCTGTGCGACCTGTGGTGTTCGCCCATCGTTCAGCACAGCCTGTGTTCCCTACCCACCCGGCCGGATGCCTGTTGGTGTCTGAGCTTTGGTATGCTGTGCTTCGGCTATATCATGACCGCTGGTGACTGCCGCATGCACAGTGAGGAGCTGGGGCTCGCCCCCTTCCCTGAGAGGCACTTACCGGACATGCTGGGGGGGCCTAGCAGCGTGGAGCCCTGCTGAGGTGGCCTCCACTCAGTATGCATGTGCCTTCCCAGAATATGCGACCTGCCTGTGTGAGGGTGGCCCTACCATGGCCATGTCCTACTTCATCAGTGTGCAGGGCGACCGTGAGTATCCGCGCTCCTGCGGGGCTACCTACTACCATCTGCTGGAGCTGTCCCACCTGTCCTGGCCCCCTGCATCTGATTATAGCTTGCGCTCCCTCCGGGACGGAGCTGGAAGCCCTGTCAGAAGTGTGTAGCCGCTCTGATGTGCAACTTGGGATGAGCTGTGTGGATCCCTTCAAGTCCTTCTACCTGATCTGCTTCCACATGGCCGGTCACAGCTTCTGCCGGGGACTGTGGCAGTGGCCCCGCTATGTGCACCTGCTGTCAGTACCAACCCCTCCACCTGATGGGAACCCCTGAAGCTGGGTGTAGGGCGCTCCAGGCCCATCTGTCATCCGGCTGCCTCCTCAGCACCTTCATTCCATCAGTGGTCTGGGTGCTCATGCCACCTCCTGCTGCCTCTTCCGGATGGCTGGACCCCCTGGGACATGCTGCCACCCGCCTTCCTGTCACCCCCTCATCTGGGACCTACTGTCACCACCCTGGACCCCTCCATGTGACCTCCGTGGTGGGCCGTTGTGGTGATACCCTCCCTCCCGGACTGGGTCCTGTGCCCCCCTTGCTGCTGCCCCTTCTCCTGCACCCTGGCCCCATGTGGTCCTGCTCTGTATGGCTCTGCACCGAGCCGGTGCCGCTTGTGTCCTCAATAAACACCTGTTGCACTTCACTGCGCCTTGTGTTGCCTTCTGTCTCCTTGGACTGCTGGGTCCCCCTTCCCCTTGCCCGCTGAGGTCCTGCCCCCTCTCCCTCCTGGTGGGCTGGCCATGCAACCCCTCGCCCCCCCACCTCCCGTGCATCCAACAGGCCGTGGGATTCCCTGTTCCCCCCTGGTGTGTGCCTCCCTCTGTCCCCCTGCCTGGCTCCCCTTTGTTGTGTGGGTGTGTTGCTTCATGTGTGTGTGTGCGCGTCTCATTTTGAAGTGCACGCGCCTTCTGTGTGGCTGCTGTTTGTGAGCGATGCTCACACTGCTTCTCCCTCCACCCCCTCCCTTCGTGTTTCCCTTCCCTGGGCGGGGCCCTCTGCTGTCTTTGGCTTTGTTTGCCCTCAGGCTGCCATGTTTGCGTCCGTGTAACCCCGGTGCCTTGTGGGGCTCCCACCGCATCACGTCTGTTGGGTTCCCACGGCCAGGTTCACTCTGGTTGACCACCCCTGTCACATCTGTTGGGGCCGCATGGCTCACCACGGCCCGTGGTGATGCAATTGACACCAGGGTGGAATTCACTACGGTGAATCTCAACGCATCACATCTGAAATCACCCATAGTATGACTTAGGGAACCCAGGCACCTGGGTTCAATATGAGGCACTTAGACAGCGGACAGCCATTAAACCCAGTTTACATAGGGACTTCTATGCAACTAACCTTTGGCTTGAGTGTATGAGCGACTGAAGGAGTGGTCCCCGAGTGGACAGTGGGCATGTTTTAGCAAAAGGAGGCATATGAGTGCTTGGGGTCCAATGAACATAGAGGTGGTGCTGGCAGGGCAGCATGTTGGGAGTATAACAATGTGGGAAAATGTTTTTGTCAATTGTGTAGGTTTTGACACATGTGCACCTATTGTTCAGGCCTGCACATAGCATCTGACTGTTTTTAGGGATGTGCAAACAGAACCGAGTTCTGAAATTAGGGGATTAGCTCCCCCAGTGTCTCTATTCATATACAATACCAATTACAGGTTACACACACAGTTCCACAAATCCACAGTCTTGCAAAATTTGGCAAAACCACACATCAACCCAGGCAACCTCCACTGGGTAGGGTTAGTCCTTCTGTTGCCCTCTAGCTGAGGAAGAGCTCTCCCTAGCTCCTGCCTCCCTTCAAGCTCCCCATGCTCTGAGCTCTGCTCAGACTTTGATCTTTGGGCTGGCTCCACCATAGCCATTCACATCTGGTTCTACTCAGGCATCTTTCAGGCCCAAGAAAGACTTTCTTAAATGACCAGAGGCATAGCAGACATGCTCAGGGGCTCAGCCATTCAACCTGCAGGACAAGTGCAGGTCCAGGTCAGGTGGGATGCATCGTCTTTCCCAGCATGTGAGGTCTCACTAGGGGGCCTCAACGGGAGGAACTACTAACATCACTATCCCTCAGAGTTGGGCATCTTGGGGGTGAACTGGGTGTAGGTGAAGTCTAAGGGGCTTTGCATTATGATAGATAGATAAATTTATTATGGGTTTAGCTTTCGCTGTACCCAAAGATACTTAATCATAAAAGTACAACATAAGATACATCCTGATTAAACATGTCACTCAATTAACTAGTTAAATGATATACCATACTGTAAAAATAAATCAGTACCCAATTATGTCACGTATAAATACCTTAATAGAATAAGTCACTACCTCAATTCATTAACATAAGTAAGTAAAAAGAAAAAAGAAACCATAATTCAACTTGATTAAAACACATAAATAGTATAAAATACAATGGTTATAAAATACAATAGCCAATTACTTAGTTAATATACAATAAGCCAAACTACCACCTTGGATTTAAGACAAATAAAATAAAATAAAGATCCTAGGTCCATAAAATCGCCATGCATATAATAATAACGTATTCGCTAAACTGTAAACAATCCAATTCAACAAAGCATATAAGAAGACCAGGACCTCTCAGAGGATCAATAGCCAATAAGCACAAGGATCAGGACTTCAGACTATGTACTTCAATCCTTCGCTTTACGGCCAGACTGACAAATGTGGCTATGGCCAAAATCTCCTCTCTGTCCTCCAAAGTCAACAGATAAATAAAACGTTCATCCAGATTTAGCTCAGGGTATTTCCTTAAAACAGGTTCCAGCCAGGTTGATCGCAATGGAAGGTAAAAAGGACAGTGGAGCAAGAAATGTTCAGTTGATTCTATCATGGCCGGGTTACAGAGACAACATCTTAGACTATATGGTATCTGCTTATATCTGCCCTCCAATACTGCTGTTTGTAAAAGGTGAAACCGTAATAAAGTAAACCACCTACGAAGTTTACGATTCGAAAGGGCATCCAAATAAGCTTCAAATTTAAAGTGCTGTTTAATCTCAGCGAATCTTAGAGCCACTTTCCAGCCAGCCACACCCTCTTGCTGTGCTATATCACTAATCCTAGTGAGCAATTCAGTCCGGACAATAGCCAGGTTCCTTCCCAAAAAATAATTGAAGGAAAACCCCCAAGTCTTAATCAAGGAACCCAGATACAACAACCATGGATATGACCTCAGGCCAGATTCAACCAATTCCTCCCTCAAACATTGGAGTGCAGGGTCAGATTCTGGACGCACCAATAATCCAAGCCAATACCATATAGTCTTAGATTTGACATATGTTGCTATAGAATAAATGCCCAATTCAGCCCGCAAAACAGCCCCCGAGATACCCCTTCCCACACCAAGGAACCTTCGCAGAAACTGATTCTGCACTCTCTCCACTATGATAATGTTTGGAAAGGATGTAATCTCCAGGCCAAAAGCAACTGACGGAGGTACCTTGGCCTTATACACATGCATAAGGTCTGAAACAGAAACACCTTTTGAAATATATGCAGCCCTACAGAGTGCCCTAGCCTCCTTCTGAGCCTTAGTTGCTCTACTCTGCAAATGGGCATTCCAAGTTGCCCTATTACTAAATGTGATGCCCAGATAGTTAAATGAAGCTACTGTAGCAAACTCCCCAGCCTCCGTTTTCCATTTCTGTGGGTACTTCCGTTTCCCCAATATCATTACTTTGGATTTTTGCGCATTAATTTCGACCCCGTTAATAAGGCAATACTGGTTAAACTGATTTATAGCCCTTCGCAGACCAATATCCGTCTGGGCCAACAGCACGAGATCATCTGCAAACTGGAGAAGATAAACCTGGGCGTTCCCAACTTTAGGTGGATGAGTATCAGTCAGTTTAATATATGCAGGTAGGTCCGAAATATACAAATTAAAAAGGAGGGGAGCCAATAGGGATGGGCGAACGCGGTTTGGCAGTTCGGAGTTCGGCCCGAACTTGGCCTGTTCGGACGACTGAACTCGAACGTGAACATACCGAACACCGAATGGGGAAATGGCCGAACAGTTCGGTCAGTTCGGTTCCTGTTCGGATGAGTTTGGGTGGCAAAAAAAGGTTCACTGGAAGGTCAAACATTACAGGGAGGTGTCAGTCACTGAGGAGCAGACTTCCAGGCACCAGGGGTAGAGAGGTTTGCAAGAAACGAAACTAATTATCTGCCTCCCCCCTTCCCAACACCTTCTGAGCTAGTCACTGTTCCTGAACAGCAGGCGTTGAGTAGGATTTTTAGATTGCTTTAAGTTTCATTTCA
>QEPC01013045.1:108305-138178 GCA_003113815.1 Sphenodon punctatus
TTAGTGATTTAGTTTTAGTGTTTGTAGGAGTAGGTCTGTGTACTTATTAGATAATCCATTTAGTTCATAGCATTTAGAATAGTTAATAGCAGTTAGATTTAGTGTAGACAGATATATATAATATTAGATTAAAAAATAAATTAAAAAACCCCATATAAAAACCAAAAAAACAAATAAAAAACAAAAGAAAACCATATAAAGACCAATAAAAAACCAAAAAAACATATACAAAACAAAAAAAACACCCATAACAACATTTCCCGAACAGCCGAACGGCCTAACCGAACGGCCTGTTCGGATGACCGAACCGAACAGCCGAACCCGAACTCGGTGAACGAACCGAACGAACGAACCAAACGAACAAACTGAACACATCCGAACCGAACACAGCCGAACCGTACGGCCGAACCCGAACCGCAATCTGTTCGCCCATCCCTAGGAGCCAAGACACACCCTTGTCGCACTCCTCTTCTAATGGGGATTGTGTTGCTAAGCTTCATATCAACTCTTATCCTAGCATCGTTATTTGAGTAAAGTTGAATAATTGCAATTATTACCTTTTCCTCTACCCTCAAAGATTTGAGCTTAGCCTAAAGTCTTGACCTAGGTACAGTATCGAAAGCCTTCTTTAAATCCAGAAAGGCTAAATAAAGCCTCCCTTTTTTAATCTTCAGATACTTGTAGATCAGATGCTGTAAAATGAAGCAGCAATCAGTGGTGGCTTTACCTTTACAAAAGCCAAACTGCTCCCATGGGAGGGCTTCCATTCCCTCTGCCCAATTCTCAAGCTTGTCGAAAAGAAATTTGGCATATATCTTCCCAATTGTTGACAATAAACTTATTGGGTGATAAGAAGCCGGATCTCGAACATTTCCCTTTTTAAAAATTACAACAATAATACTTTGTGTCCAGGAGCCTGGGACCATTCTGGAATTACTCAAATAGCAGAAAAATTTGGAGAGCAATTGCGCCCACCATCTAGGAGATGCCTGCAGAACTTCTGCTGTAATGTTATCTGGACCCGGTGCTTTGTTCCGTTTAAGAGCCTTAATAAATTCTAGGACCTTGCTTTCTGGAAAGTCCTCCCTCGCCCAGAAAAAGTCTTGTGATAAACTTGATACACTCAGCCCCGCCAGGGTAATATTCCTATCAGCATATAATTCGCCAAAGTAGGCCTCCCATTCAGGGAGGGGAATTCCCTGACCTCCGCCTTTCTTCCTTGGATTTATTATTGAGTTAAGGCCAGACCAAAACCCACCCATGTTCTTAGATCTTAGGTCTGTACTCATCTTGGCCCAGCACTTGGCATAATAGCTGGATTTCTTGCCTTTTAGTAATTTCAGGTAAGCAAGTCTCTGGTCATGGAATTCGGCCCACGGATGGGTGGAAGGATCTTTCACCCATTTCCTCTTTACTACCCCAAGCGCACGTTTAGCCTTGACACAATCTCCATCATACCAAGGATGATGTTACACCTTAGAATACTTGCTAGATCTACACATAACAACATCCTGGAGGCTCATTACCAGATCATCATATGCCCGTACTATAGCTTGGGGGTCCTTGGGGTTTTGAATGACTGAGACCAACTGCCTAGTAGCCTCCATACTACAAAAGCCATAAATTCCCTCTATAAGTTCTACCAGAGTAAATCTCCTCATTTTAAAACCTACTTCAGAAGGAATCACTGTCCCCTCAGGTATACTATTATAAATGCCCTTTATTGGCACCACTCGGGCTACATGCTCACTTTTGGGCCTAATCATCCTTATTAGTTTCCCATACCTATCCCAGAAGCCCACCTCTATTAGGCAAAGATCAACTTTACTTCTACCTTGTGGGCCAATAAACGTGAAGTCCCCCTCTCCATCCTCCAGAGCATCATCATTCAGTATTAACAAATCGAATCTCTGAAGCAGGGCTGCTAATAATCTTCCTGAATCATTGCCCTTCCCATCCACGGGACTAGGTAAATGGGCATTCCAATCGCCCACCAATAGCATAGTTAGCCAGGGAAATCTCTCCTGCAGATCCATTAATTCCTCCTCCAGTGCTGCCCAGACATCTGCCTTGTAATATCGAGACGAGATCGGGGAAATATAGACATTGACTAAGATAATTTGCTCCTCCAGCCTAGGGCCCGACTTCAGCAGACCAATCTGAAATTCAGCTCTGGGGGAAGAAAAGGGAAGAAAAGAGCCCAAAGCTGTCGTTGCAACAAAGATAGCTAAGCCCAAAGATAGCTAAGCCCCCTGAAACCCGTCCCTTAGTACTGTCCTTCTAACCACCAAGAAAAAACCCTTGATAACCCACTAAATCCATCTGCTGATCCTGTCTGATCCAAGTCTCCTGCAGGCAAATTATGCCCAAGCTTGTTAAAAATCGCATACAGTCTTTATCCATTAATTTAGATTTAAGGCCTGCGATGTTCCATGAGATCAACTGAGTAGTCGTCTCACCCCGCAACACTATTTCCCTGCTTAAATTAGTTCTTCCTAAAACTTCACCTCTGCTAAGACCACCCAAAGCTAAGAGAGGACTGTCCTCTCTCTGTCAAGCCGAATGGTTATCCATTTCCACAAGAGTCAAGTTTGCATCACTAACTGCTGCATTTTTACTTTGATGAAATATCTCTCTCACCAGTTGGGGTACAATCTCAGCCACTACAGCTATAACGGATTTAGCAGGGGGACCCTGCTCTTCTAACTGAGAATGATTCTTTAGATCATGCAACTCTTGCTCATTTTCAAGCCCAATTAGATTATTCGTCAACTTTATCTTATTTACTGCCTCGCCCAACTCATTTGGGTCAAGATATCTAGCAGATGTCCAGGCCTCCCCACTATAATCCACCTTATACTGAATATTGCCCCCCCTAGGTGCTGGAGCATTATACTCTAAGGTCCTTATAGGAATGTCACTACGAAGCACATCCAATTTTTGTATGAGGCTATCTTGGTCAATCACCGGGAGATTATGAAAGGCCGAGGAAACTGATAGTACCTCAGTCTTTCCTGTTTTATCAAACAAGAAAGCTCCCAGATTTTGAACGAGGAGATGCTGGCTTAATAAAGAGCCAGAACTTCCATCTGACTCAACAAGGTTCTCTTGACCAGAAGCTGCCTGACAATCCTGAGGTTGCCTAGAAACATTGCCTGCAGGCCTTTTATCTACTTGCATCAAAGTAGCCTCCTCTTTACTTTCCAAGTCCATTCCTTCTTTCTGCCCTACCTTCAGAGGGGCCTTTCGCATTGACACCTTTGCCCGCAGTCCCTCATCATCTCGGGAGCTACCCGCCGATGCCAGAGGCTGCTCCTGAATGACCATATTATCAACATCTAATTTAGGGATCATGCTGCTACCGGCAACTTTACCTATTTCTAAATCAGTTGTCTGATCTTGAGGGCCCAACAACACCCTATTTGATACAGAGAGCTGAATGGGGGGAGCCTGGTTACCCAGCAGCTCCACACTTCCCTCTGTCAGGTAACCTCTATCTATAGAAACCCCTCTAGTAAGAAGACTTTTCCGGGCTTTAAACATTTGAGTAGAGAGTCTTGGTGATCTAAATATTACCCACCGGCACACATAATTACATGAATCAAACAGCTGAATCACATCTACCACCTCTTTTGACTCAACTTTCATACACAGTAATTGCGCAAGATTTTGGGCAACATCCGTTGATTCTTCCCATTTGGGGATAACCCCATTGGGAAGAGGGCAGGCCTTAACCCACATAGCCATAGGAGAAAATTGCCTAGTCTGTGAAAATATTTTAGCTCCCCGGCCTAATGCCAACCTGGCCGTTCTTTCCCTCCCTATAAGTATGTCAGCTGGAGGTTCAACCTCTACAAGGGGTTGACTTGCCCGAGGGCAAGAAAACATAGAGTCCAGTTTAGATAATACTTCAGTCAACTGCTTTCTAACCCACAGCAAAGAATTGTTAACCTCTGACATATTGGAAAATAGGAGGCTAACAGTCTTACTAATCAGGTGGCACTGCATCTTCAAGGCCTCCCCTGCTGGCATATCACAAGGTACAGATGGTAAGTCAGCTGGTTCATGTCCAGAAGGATCCCCTGCTGAGGCAGCCCCCTCCTCCAAACACTGGTGGAGGGGCTCCACAGACTGACCCTCCTGATCCCCCAGTTGCTGTAAACACTGAAATTTATTAGTCAGCTTCAATGGGGTAAGTATAGTCTTAGAAGCAGAGGCAACCGTAGGACATTTATGCCTAGGGGTATCACAAAGGCTAACAGGCGAGTCCTCTGCCCTGCCCCTCTTTTCTGCCATGATGATATTTGCAGTTACCAATACCCCAAACCTCTCCCAACAAAAAATGAAAAAGAATCAGGCGTGTATCCCCACCCGTGCCACTGACACCCAAGGCCGATCTTTAGGACGCCCACATGCAGCTCTGGAAACAACTCGCAGGTGCTCGCATCCGACTCCAATCCTCCCGCTATTGCCTATATGTAGACAGTCCACAGACCTGGTCCCCCTCAGCTCGACTGCTGCCGCTTGTTACAGCTTCCCCTGGCTCTAGACCAACTACACACTCCCAGCAGACATGTTCCCCAGCGAGACGGCACTCTCTAGCTAGACCGGAAGTCCTTCGGCTCCTCCGCCATGTAGCTTGTCCTGTGTCTTCTGAATTCTGAAGAGGCACTTCCGCAGCCTCTGCACTTAGAGCCTGGTCCATTGCTGGTCTCCCACGCTGTCTGTGAGGTCTCAAAGTCCTGGATCCAGTAATCAATAAAGCAGGAGATAGGTGGTTAGAGCGCAGGTGGTGCTTGACTCATGCCAAAACTGACCGACTGCAGCACAGATAACCTTTGTTGTCCAGCAGAGCAGGCAGGTGTATAGCATTGTTGGATATTTTTTCCATTCCACCTGTCTCCCAAAGAGTTCCAAGCCAGTTGACTAGACGGCTAAAGCGTGACTTGGATGTTGGAGTCTAGAGAGAGACTGTGGTTGCTGTCCTGGTCCGACAGGGGCCCTTTTCTCCACTGGAGGCTTGTGGGCTGCTCCTCTCCAGCAGCTATGTCCCTTTGCATTATGAAGGCTGGACCTGGGCTAGGCCTTGGGGCCTTCTAATATTAGTTCGCAAGTCCCACTGCACCTGGAGTTTTTTTTTTGGGGGGGTGGATACCCTCCTAGAGTATTTTGGTTCTATTCACTGCATAATAGAATCATTAATAGAGTGGCCTTTTAACTCCTTAAGTAGTGTCCTTATACCCCTCCCCCTCTATTACCTTGGGGAGGAGGGCCCTTGTCACTGCTTCCCCTTAGGTGGAGAGAGTGAGGCCAGGGGCAGGACTGCAGTGTTAACCTGGCAAGCGGGAAAACCTGGCAGGATTGCCTAGCAACCTCCACCTGTGATGTGAAAAGAAGTCTCACCCTGCAAGATGTCTGCCATTCCATCTTGGATCCTTTGTCTGCAAAGCATCATGACCATGGGTGAAGACACATCATGACCAGAGCAGGACTCATGAGCATGTACTCACCCACCACTACCAAATATGCAGCACTGTGAGTTAATCTGGCCACCAATTTGGGGCTGAGAAGGAATTGTTTTTTCAGGGGGCTCTGATTGACTGTGAGGAATCTGGGGTTGGTTTTTTTGGGGAGTGGGGAGAGTTGCCTTCTCACTGTGTTAGCATTAATTAACACTCCAGTGAACCTGGATCCACAATTTGTCTTTTTGTTGTCGCACTCAGTGGTCCAGTGGATAGTTGAATCGAGAGACATCTCCTTATGAGATGGGGATGGGGTGGGGAGGTGAGCGCTAGGAAAGGAGTCAGTCCAGCTATCAGCTCTTCCTAGGGGCTAGGGGGCTCAACCATTCAACCTGAAGGACAGGATTGGTCCCACGTAAGGTGTGGTGCATCTTCTTCCCCTACTTGTGAGGCGTCATTAGGGGGCCTCAACAGGAACCACTACCACCTGCCCTCCAGGTCAGGCATCTTGAGGGTGAAATAGGGGTAGATAAAACCTAAGGCGGCTTTGCATTAGGAATACTGGACCCAGACTGTACCTCAAGGCCTATTGGTATTAGTTTACAAGTACCACTATACCTGGGTTTGTTGGAGGGAAGTACCACCACCACCCCAGACAGTTTTGGTTTTATGAACACACTGGTTTTATTAACAACACCTCAGCAGCTTTCTTATCTGCTATCATAGTGTCTGCAAAGTCTCATCTGGCGGAGCTGTTCTGGGTTGTGAGGGGACTAGTTAAACTGGTCTGCCTCTGCCCAGAAATGGAGTCATCTAATGCCTGCTGTGACATTTTTAGTAATTACTTCAGACAAAATTGATTGTATTCACCACAACTTTGGTGCAGCCATATTACGGGCAGAGTCAGAGTTTGAGGTTATGGAAGCTCAGTCTTGTCCTGTCCATTAGAATCAGTTTCAATCGGTATTTATTTATTTATTTATAAATATTTTTAGCCACTCCCTCATGCTTACAGCATCTCGGGGCAGCTTACAACAACTAGCAATACAATAAAATTCTATAAAAACAATATTTAAAAAACAACTTCATCAATAAATTTTAAAACAATCCCATATCCACCCCCACCCCCTTCACAGCTACCCAACCCTCCCCTCCTCCCCTCCAAAGTCCTGGGCCAACAGCCAAGTCTTGCAGGCTCAGCGAAATGCCAGCAGACCTGGGGCCAGGTGGGCTTCCTCTGGGAGGGAGTTCCAGAGCCACGGCCCGGCCACCGAAAATGCCCTCTCCATTGCAGCCCCGTCTCACCCGGGGGACCTCCAAGAAGGCACCCCCAGTGGACCGAAGGGATTGCTCTGAGGCATGGAGGGTGAGGCGGTCTCCGAGGTACAAGGTATCACCCACCAATGTGGTGGAGGTGTTTGGGTCTGTGAGGGCAACCAGTTGTGAACTGGATCCTTGCCCATCCTGGATGGTGAAAGCCAGCCAGGAGATGCTGTGGCTGCTACTGGCTGGGGTTGTCAATGCCTCCCTTCGGGAGGTAGGATATTGGAAGTCCTTAAAACTGCAGTTGTCCAGCTCCTGCTTAAGAATCCATTTTTGGATATAAACTCACTCGCCAGCTATCCCCTTTTAGGGAAGGTTATTGAACGGGTGGTTGCTCTACAGCTCTAGGCTCATTTCAATATAATTGAATTCCTGGACACATTCCAGTCAGGCATTTGCCCTAGGTATGGCAAGGAGACTGTGCTTATGACCTTGGTCAATGACCTACGGTTGGAGATTGACAAGGGGAATTCTGCCCTGTTGATTCTCTTATATTTTTTGGCAGCCTTTGATACCATTGATCATGAGGGGTTGTTGACATGATGGGCGATTGCTTGTTGTCTTCTTGGGGCATCCCCTGTGGAGTCCCATAGGGTTCTATTCTGTCTCCCCTCTTGTTCAATGCTAAGTCATTCGGAAGTTTGGGGTAAAGTGCCATCAGTATGCTGATGACACCCAGCTCTACTTCTCTTTTCCATCCGACTCAGGCCCTGCAGTCTTGGTGCTTACCTGTTGTCTGGCTGCTGTTGGGAACTGGATGAAGGTAAGCTGATTTAAAGTGGATTCCAGACAAGACCAAAGCAATGATGGTAGACTGGTCTTTGTGGACTGGAGGGGATTGGAACTCCTCTTATTGAAAGGGTCCGGCCTCCTCTGGTCAATCAGGTTCACAGCCTTGGAGTGCTTCTGGATACCTTGCTGAGCCTGGATTGTCAGGTTGTGGCAGTGACCAGGCGCGCTTTCCACCAACTGCATCTGGTGAGGATGTTGCGGCCTCTTTCATCACCTCGAGGCTAGATTACTGCAACATGTGCTATGTGGGGCTGCCCTTGATGACTGTTTACAAGCTGCAGCTGGTGCAGAATGCAGTGATTCACCTCCTGTCAGGGTGAGGAACCGTGAGCACATTAGACCAGTGCTCCAAAGTCGGCACTGGTTTACTATAGTTTTCTGGGCACAATACAACATGCTGGTTTTGATCTTTAAAGCCCTAAATGGTCTGGGCCCCACATATCTATCTGAGAGATTGCCTGTCCTTTAGGGATGGGCAAATGCAGTTCGGAAGTTCGGAGTTCGGACCGAACTTGAATAGTTCGGTCAACTGAACCAAACGTGTGAACCAAACTCGAATTTGAACGTTTGGTTCGGATGCGTTTGGTGAGTTCGGAATTGAATTTCCATTGGTTTCAATGGAAAACACATTATCGGCTGTAACTTTTTTTTTAATGCTATGTGGCTGAAACTTGGGGTGCCTATACCTCCAATGGAAAGCATTATGTGTACCACATTTCAAAACGATTGGATAAAGGAATCCAATTTTAGAAGCAGTTGAATTATTGTATTTTCAATATTCTATGTATACATTCTTAGCTATAACTTCTTTTTCTCACATCAAATGTATGTGAAACTTGTCCTTTTTATACCCCTTCCCATATTTACTACCTTTGCCAAGTTTCAGAAGGATTGGAAAAAGGGTCTTGGTGGTATAAGCAATTAACATATACATGTATGTCTGACTATAACATCTTCGTAGTCCAACCAGTGTACATGAATGTTGTCAGGGCTATATATTACACTTTCATGATTGTCTCTGCCAAATATAAGAAAGATTTTATAAAGGGTCCCAATTTTATATGCCTGTACAACATATGTAGAGAAGGGGCCTATGTCTGGAATTCTCTTCTGTCACTGTGATATAATATCGGTTTGTGATGCGAATTGGCCAACAGAAATGTCAACCAAATATCCTCATTCTGTGCTGGGACCATCCCAACGTATCTCCCCCACTTGTTTCTGGGAAGGCAGAAGCATCTGTTTAGGAAACAGTCAATAGAAATTCTCTTATGTCCTCTGTCTCAGTGCTGCAGGATGTGATTGTGATGATAATTGGCCAGCCTGGATGTGTTTAAACTATGTCTCCTGACTGCTGGGATGCTATCTCAGAAGTCCCAGTTATGTTGCTTATGCCCGCCACAGGGCCGCCCCCTATGCCCACCTCGAAACCACTACCAATTGGTCCTGTAAAGCTAGAAGCTTGCAGTAATGTGTTTGGCCATTGAATGTGTCTGTCAGTCTTTGGGGTTGCTCCACATCCTTCCTCCTACAGTCTCTCTCCCCCTGCCATGCAGGGTGCCTGCCTCTGACTGGCACTGAATATGCTGATATTCATCTGAATAATGATCTTCACAGGGACAACATCAATTGCTTATATAATTGGGTCCCTTTATCAAAATCTCCTGTACATTTGCTGAAATGGCAGGAAAGGTATTTGATACATTCTTGTCAAATATCCTGTAAACAGAATGGAATATCAAAATGTAACAGCTGGAAATGTATTTTCAGGTTAATGTCTTATACCCTTGGGACCCTTTATCCACTCTTTCCTAAAATTGGCAGAAATATTAAGCATATGGAGGGATGTAATATGCACAAGTTTCATGAACATTGGATGCAAGATAAAGAAGTTGTAGTCATGAATGTGTATGGAGCTTTTCTTAAAATCACAATATTCAATTGCTTCTGAAATCAGTTCCCCTTATGTAGTTGTTTCCAAGTTTGGTACACATAGTGCGCTCTATTGAGGGTACAATCTCCCTAAATTTCATCATAATTAAATAAGAAACAAAAATGTTATAGCTGAAAATATGTTTTTCAGTTTTCCCCCTTTATTTCAAAAAACAAATGTCATTTTCAGTTCCAGATTGCACCAAACTAAAGACCGAACTAAGCCTGATTGAATGTAATATGGAATCTAAACTCAAACTTCGACCTGAACCACCGAACGACCAAACAGCTGAACCTGGTTCTGTTTGCACATCCCTACTGTCCTTCCATGCTCCACTGCAGCCTCTGTAATTGGACAGGAGGGCCTACCTGTGGCTAACATATGTTAGTCTTATTCATACAGTGAGGGCTTGCAGAGGGGTGTTCTTGGTTGCTGCCCTGATGCTATGGAATTCCCTTCCCCCATAGGTTTGGTTGAACCCGAGACTGAGCATCTTCTGCAAACTGTGTAAGACCTTTCTCTTTGTAAAGGCATTTGGCAGGCAGGGATAAGGTGTCTACTGGGTGAGGTGAGGTAGGGTTGTGAGGGGGGGTTTGAGTGGGACATGGGGAGGTGGTATTGGGTGGTTTTGGGGGGAGTGTGGGATGGTTGGAGGATTTTGAGGAGTTGTATTCTGTTTTTATGGATTTTATATTTCTATATATGTTGTTAGCCACCCTGAACTTTTAGGGAATGGTGGGATAAAAATGAAAGCAAGAAAGAAAGTAAGAAAGTGAGTTGTGTCCTTGCTTTTTTCTGCAGTGTGGTGAAAAATGATTGTAGTACTTATCATGGACAGATAACTTATTATGGACTGTGCACATCTGTACAATGTGGACAGCTTCAGTCTCCACTGGCTCTACAGATATCTCTGGGTAAATGGAAGATGTGCTAGGGTATGAATGTAATGGGAATGTGTAAAGAATTCTCATACAGAACATGTACATGATGCTTATCTCCTTGCCCTGTATCTCCTGGATTATCCAAAAATGGCCATGAAACCAACAGATTCCAAAGTCTGCTTTGCTATCATCAAAATTGTTTCCTCAGACCAGCTAACATGGTCTCACAGATCACCAGTGGTCTGAAAATCAGAGTTTGAGTATTTCAGCTGAAAAATTGTTGTGGATTTAGTATTCACAGGTATTTTTCACATTTTTTGATAGCCCTGTAAGGCTCACGGGGTGAGTGATGTCCAGGATATGGGTGGACATGGGACTTCAGGGTAATGGGGGTCAGGGTCAGGGTTGGGAGGCACAATGGATGCAAGGCGGTGGAGAAAACCAAAGACTACGGAGGGGAAGGGGGTAGGGAACAAGACCAGGATTGGAACAAGGGAGCAAGAGACAAGGAAGAAAAGGTACAATTACTGGGGAGCACAGACAAGGACCAAGAGGGAAGCAAGACAAGGATGGGAACAAAATAGAGAGCTAGAGCTGGGAACAAGAACACAAGTGAGGCAAGAGAGTAAAGACAAAATCAGAAGTGAAAGTAGGCCTGCAATGACAAATCATGGTGAATGCTGTTTCCGTTAGAAACAGGTCATTCACCTTCATTCGCATGACACAGAAACTTACCAGCTTTTCTGTTGTTTTTACCATTTGTCATTACTTTTTGAGAATTGAGCAGAGCTGCTACGTGGTCAATCCCAAGCCCCATGGTGTACCCCTGAGAAGACAAATGTGCCAACTAACTGCTCGAAGAGTGCCAAAAACTGTTATAAAAGTGTGTAAAATTCCTAAAAAGTTCCCCAAAATGATGAAAAGTCCTGAAAAGTGATGAAAAGTGACAGTTTGACAGGAAATGAAGGGAAATGATGACAGGCACTGATAGTGACAATGGTGGAAGCATGGAACCACTGGAGACTGACAAAGTACTGATGAATACTCGTAAGCGGTCCTACAAGGTTAATATTTCCCTGTGGAATGGGAACACTTGCTCTCATCTCAGCCTAATTAAGAGTATGTTGGTCTTCCCAGTTTTCTGTTGCTACCAGCATGCCTTGGCATCCAACCAGGAAGCTGGGAGGCAGGGCATGGGCAAGACTGACAGGAAATAGGGTGGGCAGGCAGGAAGCATGGATGGAATAGCTGGGCCACAGGAAGGTTGAAGTAGTAGCGCTGACAGGCTGGCCACCGCTAAAGAACCCCAGAGGACAAGGGTTAAAGTCTGGGGCCTGACAAGCCCTTTATATGCCCAAGCACCATAAGCAAAAATGCACATTTTAGTTACACTTTGGGGAGGGGGGTATTCCATTACAGAATGGGGGGTGGGGGTGTATTTCTGTTGCATTATTTTTGGCAATTGAACATTCCTCTTTCCTTTACAGGTACATGATGGGTCTAGGAGCTGCAGGAAGGTACATGCAGCCGGTGGCTGCTGAAGGACAGCACCTAAGAGAGCAGACTGTTGTGCGGCTGTTCGAAGCTGCAGCACAGAAAGAGACAAGGACACATTAAGCCAGGTTTAGAAGGTCACACTTTTTCATAGCATATTCAAACACCCGAAAAACCAACAGGGGTGTGGGGAACTCCAACCCCTGAAAAATCTGGTCCAGGCATCCCAACCTATTAACAGCTGGAGGCCCTGTGGTACAGCCTGGGTACAACCTCCTGTGAACCAAGCCAATACACACTTCTCCCATCCTGGCACAAGACACCTGGGTGGGGAATGCCTTCTGTGTGGGGCTCCTAGCGAGACTCCCAGGAGCAGGGGTCAAATGATGCACCATGTAACTGCAAGATCACACATGTCCTCCAAATTTTAAATGGCTGCACACGCTAAGGGTCAAGCACCTGGCTACTTCCCCGCCCAGGCACTGTCCCTTTCCCTATCTCATATGGAGATGTCTCGTAATTGTTAGCTGGGTCCTTCCCAAAAAAGTCAAGCCCCCCCCCCCCCCCCCCGCCGACCATTGACTGTGAAGTTTAAAATCAAACTCACAACCAGCCTTTTAACCTATTTAATGCAGAAACAGTGGAGAAGTCAAAAAAACCAAACCCAGAACCTCAAGGCCAATCAGAGGTTCTGGGGAAAATTCCTTGTTGGCCCCCATACAGGCGACTCACACATATACACACTGTTGTGGCCTTCTGGAGCATCCCCTCTCCTTCCTCTCCAAGTAGAGTGACTTCAAAAAACACTCTCCCCCGAGAGGGGTAGGACAGAATTGGTGACATTTAAGGCACGGGGCAAGACGCTGTGGGCACTGAAGAGTACTGATACTGTTCATGCTTTTAAGGGACAAGGAGGAAGTGTGGGAGAGTGGAGTGTGCTTGGACCCTTTGTATGAGGGAATTTTGGGAGTGAGAGGGAGGGGTTGGTTTCAGGTGGGTTAAGGGTTATGTGATGACCCCTCTGTGAGAGGGAGGAGTTGGTTGTGGTGGTGAAGGGTTAGGTGCTATGCTACCCACTCTGTGAGTGGGGGTTGGGGAGAAGGGCTACCAAGGGAGGGCGGAAGAGAAGACTGTAATTTTAATTTGGTCTTTGAAATTTGTGTAATGTTTAATTTTAAAAAAAATTTATTTCTTTATGATTATTATTTATCTGTTGTATCCTTCAGGAGAAGAGCAGGATCTAAATCAACAAATTATTATCATTATCATTATCACTATCATTATTAATAATAATTAATAATATGCAATAGTGCAAATATTGCCAAAATATTTAAATTGTAATACCCAAATGACCAAAATACTGAAATAGCAAAAATAAAACAAAATGGAAACATAAAAAGACAAAGTAGTGAAAAAATGAAGCAGCTTCCTTACAGAGTGGAAGCAGGCATCAGTTATTACTGAAACTGCCGTTTTTTGTTTGAATAATGCAAATTTGACATGTTTACCTGTTTGTTTCATCTCTATTTAGGTATGACTGTCTTAGGAATATAAATGATCATAAACCAATATTATTTGGCCAAGGGCTTGCTGGACTAGTGCCCCAGAACAAAACACAATAAATCTTCTCTTGTGCTTACACCCTCCATTAAGTGCTCCACCTCCGTGACTAGGTGGTCATTGATTCTGTTTACATATGTAAAGACAAGGCAACTGGCACGGACCACAAGGCATTCCAAAAGCCTGAAACAGACTCTGTGAGAGAACTTTAAATTGTCATGCTTCTTGCTGGACTCTTCCCCCACTGAAAAATAGTTTTGCTTTTTAAATGGCTTTAAGCCCCTCCCACGGTCAAGATCACTTCCTATGGGATGAAATCTGGTCCCTTCCCCACTCTGGTAAGTTAAGCAGGGCATGGGCCTAGCTGGCCCCTTTATAAGCTCCTTATTTAGGTTAGTAAGCAGCTATGCCACACAGAACAATAGGTAAATATTTTCAGAATATTGTTCTGGCCTAGAAATCTTGCTCTAATTTAATGTATATGCACAATAAATGAGACATATGTAAACCCAGAGTGAAAGTGTGGTTGGCTGTTTTTACACAGCCCCCCCCCCCCTCTGCTGGGTGTGCTGTGTGGGGGCGTCCGTGTAAACGTGGCAGCAGTGGGTTGGGGGATGGGTGTGCGCCCAAGCAAACAGCGTGGGTGGAGGTGCGCACAGGCTCCCGCACAACTCCAACCTCCACCCATCACCCACCCACGGAGCCCTCCCGCAAACCAGAGGTAGCTCCATGGGTGGAGGTGGGAGTTTTGCGGGAGCGCACCCACCACGGCAGCACACCCATCCCCCTACCTACCGCTGCCTGTGTAAAAAGGGCCATTGTTATGTTGGTCCTGAATATAAGAGATAGAGACAAAGTAATTTAGATAATATCTTTCATTGGTCTAACTTCTTTTGGTGGGAGTATACAAGCTTTTGGACCACAGGAGGCCATTTCTCAGGCATGCAGGAAGTCCTGACTCAGATAGAAATTCAATATACTAAAATTCACCAACATATCTCTACCCCTACACCTCTATTACCAATCATTACTAACTGTAGAAGCAGTTAGGAAGGGGCGGGGGGGATCTGCAAAATGATACACGCGATACTTACAAAATAATATTTTGATTCCTTCCAGGTTAAAAAGAAAGCATCTTTTTAAAAAACCATTTGTGAATCAAGGCTTCAACTTTTTCCTGTCATGTTAGGAATGAGTAACCAAGATCCCCCGTATTCTGATCAAACAAGGTTTATGCAAACTAGACTGTCTACAGAAAACTCAATGCATGGCTTTGATGTCATTTAATTGGGTAAAAGAAACTGGATTCATGCAAGTAAATTCATAGGATATTATTCTTTCTTGGCGATCTAATGAAATTTGGATTTTATATATAATACACATGATTCAATTCTGAGATTTTATTCTGTATAAAAGAAAAATGCGATTGACCGACTACATGCCAGCCAGGTCTGACCTATGACTGAGAGAACAATGTACTTGCATTTATTTTAATCCAAATTCACCCATAATTTGAGCATCTGTCTCCCAACGAATTCTGGAGGAGTTCCAATAATAGACAAGGGCGAAATTTAACCAGCTAGCACAGAGGCTTGATCCTGAAAGCTGCTGAGCAACCTAATGAGATGCTAAGAACCCCCATCTCTCACTGAACTCTATGGGGACTGAGAATACCCAGCAGTTCCCAGAGGAGCTCGGTACCTTTCAAGATTATGCTGCACATGAAATCACTGCTTTTCATTTTCAGCACAGGTACGTATGGCCAGTCTAGGGATGGGACCAAGGTGTCTGTGAAGCCCTCAGAAAGTTACAAAAGAATCATCAGTCTCCTGCTCTCCTTATCTTGGGGGGCAGGTGGAATGCTCCCACCACGTCCAGCTTTCTAGCACTAGTATAGAACCTGTCATGCGATATTAGGTGATGCTGGGAACAGAGAGGGCAGCCTTCACCAACCACTTGGCAATGTAAGTTCTTAGTGCGTGGGGCTAGTGGGCAGGAGCTAAGGTTACTAGCAATCAGTAAGTTTCCTTGCCCTGGGAACTTCTCAGTGCTTATGGGCTTCCCACTTACCCTTACGCCCCCATGCCTCCATGCCCAGTCCCTGCCTGCACACCGAGCCCCTGCCCCACCTATCCTGCAGCTACTTGTCACTTCTGACTTTTTTTATTAGCACAACCTAAATCCTTTAAGGGTGCATGATTTTACAAAGATTCATACTTGTATGTATGCAAATTAACACTGACAGAGTTTCTTACCTGGAAGAAGTGGCAACCCCTGCAGAAATAGAATCATTCTGCCCAGGATGGCAAACTCCGAAGAGATCATTCTGGCCAATGGTGTAAAAACAGAGGGTGCAGAAGATGTGCCCTCCCCCCACCTTCCAATTTGTGGTATGGAGGCCTTTTCCATCTGAAGCTACCACCCTCCTATCCTTCAGGTTTCTATAAAGACCTCTTTCTGTAGCAGTGGAGGAGGAGCTGCCAGACCTTCAGGGACCAGGTCTTTTCCACCTGGAGATGACCACTCCACACCCCTCCCTCTGGTTTCTATAAAGGCCTTCTCCTATGGCAGATGGTTGCTGAAGGCCAGCATCAAAAGTCACTACTCATTTGCTGGCTGTTCGTGGTTAGAGCTGGGTTAGTATAAGAGTTGAATGGCTTATCTTTTATTTATAAACTTTATACTGGTGAGATGGGATGGGTGGACAACAGGGGAGGGAGAAGGGTGGGAGTTTGGGATATGAGAATGGCTTTGTTAGGGGGAAGGCTGGCATTTAGAGTAGAGTGGGTAGGAATTCTAAGACCGCATCCTAATCAGGAGGGGGAGACTGTGGGAGTGAGAACAGAGTACAGCTGCAGTAGGTAGCACAAGTAATACCTGAATTTTTGAGCACCCCCAGCATAAACCTGACAGGGTACCTGGCCCCCTATTGGGTACCTAGTGCCTGAAAATGCAAGTATTACTGGGGCATCCCAGGATGCCAGTCCCAGCACCCACAGCTCCCTGGACTGACTCACCACATTGCTCTTCTGCCTGGCTGCTACTACCTGCTTGCTGCTCCTCCCTGGCCTGCATGCTGCTCAGCTGAGCAGGGAGCTTTCCCACTTGGATTTTTCTGAGTGGGAGAGGAGCAAGGAGACCTCTTTCCACCTGAGTGGAAAAGGAAACCCACGACGGTGTGTGTGTGTGTGTGCATGCTCCTCATCCCCCTGCCCCACCCCCGCTGCCCCCACCCCACTCAGAAAATGGCAAGCGGAGAATTTCCTGCTTAGGTGAGCAGTGCACAGGCTGGGGAGGAGAAGCAGCAAGCAGTGAGCATCGACTGACCAAAAGAGCAACAGCCCAGCGGTGAGGCGAGTCAACCCAAGGCTGGGGAGTTGGGTAGTCCATCAGGTCACATTCGGGTACCAGTTGGTGACTGAACCAGGGCTGAAGCAAGAGTAGGTGTTCTTGTTCCATTGGGAAATACTGACCTTTCGGGAGTGCTTTCAGTCATTTGTGGGTATTTCCCACCCATCGGTATTGGCGTACACCATTTCCCATCATTTTTTGGTAATTTCCAGTAATTCCCAGTATTACAAAAAATACCGATAATACCAGAAATTAATTACCTCAAAATACTGATAATACCAGAAATTACCAAAAATTTCCAAACATACCAAGAATTATCAGAAATTACCAAAGTAGTGGAAAACAGCGGAAAACCTCAGAAACTGACAAAAATGCCAGTAGATTTCCTCCTCATGTGAATGAAGGCAAAAGAGCCATTTCCAGCAGAAACAGCACGCATAGAGATTTTTCATTTCAGCTATCAATGAATGTGACTGGGGCAAGTTGTTCACCCCAAATTTGACGAGGTGCCCAACTGGCTGGGGTTATTAGGGAGTGATTATTATTTGTATTATGGGGTGACAACGATTTCTAGAAGTTGTATTAATGGAGGGTTAATGCTTGTCTTGTGTCTTTTTTTTTCTTTTTCTTTGTAACTCGCCTGAGCTCAGAGGATAGGGTGGGGCATAAATACAAAATGAAATGAAAAAAATGAAATCCTCTTATAAAATGCTTATCCATCCATATCACTGCTACATCTCTTCTCAACTCGGGCCCTTTTCACACGAGACTCCCCCACCCATCTCCACGTAGTTTCGCTGTGTGGAGATGGGTGGAGGAGTCCGTGTGAATGCCGTGGGGGATGGGTGGGGTTGCGTGCGCACTCCCACGCTACACCCATCTCCACCCATCACCCATGCACAGAGTAATGGGCTCCAATGCCCAATGCTCCGTGGGTGGAGATAGATGGGGGTGGGGGTGCACTTGTGGGAATGGGTGCACACCTATCTCCACACACCGCGGCTGCACATCCATCCCCCTCACCTACTATGGTCCATTTAAAAATGGTCTCAGAGAATTTGGGCAGTTAATGGATGGAGTTTTGGAGACTGAAGGGGCAGAGCTGTTCGACCCAAAGCTAGAGCTGAAACGGGTGCTAACTTTCATACCCTCAGTTAGTACCTGCATTTTTGGGTAACACATCAGATATTCAGTTGGTTATCTGGGTACTGATCGGATACCTGGAAACCCCAAAAGTCAGTAACTTCCAGTAGGGATGGACGAACAGAACGCGGTTCGGCTGTTCGGTCCAAAACCCGAGTTCGGGTTCAATGGTTCAGTTCAGCCGAGTTTGGTTTGGCTGAACTTGGCTGAACATTCAAAAATAGCGCTACCTAAACCAAAAAGAAACCGAAACCGAAACCTAATTTTTGGCCCTGAAAATATGTTTTTCCTGCCCCCGAACTCATCCGAACTCATCCGATCATGACCGAACTGTTCGGTCGTTCGAGAGTTTGGTTTGGACGTTTGGTTCAGATGTCTGAACAGACTGAGTTCGGTCTGAACTCCTAACATCCGAACCGCGTTCTCCCATTCCTAACTTCCAGTACCAGTTTTTCAGTTTTTTGATTTTCTGATTACCGATTGGTATATTTGGGTCAGAAAACTGAAAAATTTGGATGGAAATTTAAAAAAAAAAAATCAGGACCAGAAGTCAGTTTCCTGGGAAAGAAAGTTGACTTTCTGGGACAAAAAAAAAAAATAGGCACTGGAAGTTTAAAAAATCAACACGGACGATGAAAAATTTGTAATTAAAGTCAATATTTTGGGACCAGAAGTCAACATTCTGGCACAATGGGTACCCAAATCAAGTCGCAATTAGATAGTGATTAGTACTCAATGTTGTTGTGTCAAGGTGGGTACCAGAAATTCATCAAGTATAGCCATTTATACCGGTCCCTTGTTTCAGCTCTAGGGCTGACGTTATTTTACTGATCCCCACTATCACTCCTATATAGGGGTTTAAATTTCTGGCTACTATAATCAATCAGGATAGAGAACTGGTAGAAACACAAAGCCTACATCATGTAATTGCTTTATCCCGAAAATGATGCTTTTATGATGCTTTCTGAATTTTGCACAAAGCTTTAGAAACCGTACTTTATTCTTTATACCCGGCATCCTTCTGCCTGCCAGCAAAATGCACCTGATATTTCCAAATCAGATAGCATTCCCTTCAGACAATCCAATAGCAAAATATTTGTCAACAAACCTTTCTAAGCTCATTCTCTCTCCTCACATTTTATTTTTGTTAAAAAAAGGCTGCTTCTGCTTCTACAAAAACAAGGCTTATGTGCAGACACTTACAGAGAAATTGAAAGCTACTACCTCATAACAGGGGAGGTGAAAGATGTTACAGTTGCTATAATTCACAGAGCAAATTGGTTGACAAGGATGGGGTAGAGGGGGTTCAAATGCACAGTAATATCAGGTTGGCTAGGAGGTCACTGTTCAAATTTATGCGTGGAAAATTATACAGACATAAGGAAGCAACCCTATTTTACCATAACAGTGCCTGGGTAGAGTGAGATCTCTTGAGAGATTTATGCAGAACCATATCTCTAAAAAGATGAAAAGAGTGTGCTGTCCTCAGAATCAAAGCCAAGGAAAAAGGGAAAAGAAAAAAAAGAAAAGAAAGCCAAGCAGCAGAGAGGACAAAACACCCCATCATTCATACGACAGTATGTGAAAGACCTGAAGGAATTTCCAGAGCTTTCACTGAGATCAAGTTAAAAATATCTGGCGGAATTAGAAAAAGAATCTTTAGCTTCTTTCAAACAAATCCTAATTTTCTTGATTTCTTTTAAAAAAGGAAAAAGAAGAGATTTAAAGAAAAATCTCCAAATATACCTCTGGGTCCGTCCCCCCCCCACACACACACACACACTGGAATCCACTAAGCAATGCATTACAGCAAACATATGACTTACTCTTTTTTGTTTCTTTCTTTCTTTTTTTAAACTCCAAGCTTTATATTTGTTGAAAGTTGTCATTTTGCCACAGTATTTTGAGACCAAGACACCTTAAAAGCTTGCAGAGAACCTTATCGGAGGCCCTAATAAAGAAATATCTTTCATTCATATTTTAGTGCTGAGACCTTGAGATTTCTTTCAAGAAAAAAAAGCATGGAAATAAAAGATAACGGCAGGGTGCAAAAGAGGAAAATAAAAGGCCCTGCACCCCAATCTTCTTAATATCCTGATAGTAAACAAATCTATAGTTTGCTTTTCATTAGTTTTTGTTTTACACTCTTTATTAATGTATTATTTATTATTACAATCTCTCCTATCTCACTGCTTCTGTATACTTAGGGCCCAAGCTCCAAAAGGACAGTGCTGAATCCAGGGATGCTCAAGCCATGTTTAAAATGATAGTCACTGCTAACATGAGAATGTTTGATGGACACAAGCTGATCCACTCATTAGAAAAAGGAAGAAGTTACCATAATTAAGTGGTGATGTTCATTTAGATATAACATCATTTTCAAGGGCTGCAGTTCCCTGCACTGCAGGTCCTATGAGTCGGTTTGTTCTGATTATTTTGCTATTTTTCTAGTTCATTCATCTTGGGCCCCATATGTTGGGGGCCCCTGTGGATGGAGTGATGGTCCCTCCTAAATATAAGAATTTGACCCATAAGCCATTGGGCTTAGCTCAGCAATTCTCAGGATTAGTGCCTCAAGTGGCACTTCAGCCAACCATCTGTGGCTCTTTGCTAAGGAGGTGGTTCCAGAATGCCTCAAAGTCACTCTCCCTTTGCTACTGCTTTACTTCAGCTGATTAAATTAGGGGAAGACCGAAGAAACAGCAAGCAAGTGACTATGGGTGCTTGCCCTCGTTACTGAAGTGGGGAAAACTTACATGTTGTAAATTCACAGTGAGGAAACAAATGTGTAGCTCTGAATGTGGGCATGGTGTTAAAAGCATCATCAGCTGCATCTCGTGTTGTTTGTAATCACAGATGACAGGGCTGGACACCCAGTCGCCAATCAGTGAAGGTGGTATGTAGCAGATATATGACTGGTTACTTCTGTGTAGTCCTGTCTTCTGACCAGTCAGATGTACTACTGTGCTATCAAATTGTTCTCTCAGAGCAACAGCAGCCGTGACTATAGAGTGAGTAGAAATCTGTGAGACTCTGCTGAAACTTCTCTGCCTCACCCTCCTCAGACAATGAAAGAGGGTTTCAAGGAGCTCTGGGAGTACATGTTGGGGGATAAGTCTCTATCTGCGTATGTGCATGCTTGTATACAGTCAGTCTTGCTGCCTTATAGACAAGTTGATGTTTCCTTACTGAAGGACTGGGAAACCATTCTCTCTGTGTGGGGCATTCCTGTATTTTGTAAAAGTCCATGGGGTTAATAGTGGCACATGATATTTGTATAGGGCTACAAAAACATTCTATATACTCTTAGGGTATTTTCAGACATGACGGGGCCAGTACTGGCCCTGTCACGGAATCACCAATTGATCCCCCACCGGGATCAAAACGTCACGGCCAACAGATGTGCCAGCTGATCCTGGTGGGGAATCGGGGGAGGGGGCGCACAGCCCCACCCCCATGCTCCCTAGGCCACCCGCCCCCTGGGAGATGGCCGGGCGCCGCAGCCAATGCGGCCACAGCGCCCCCCCCCACACCCCTCGGGGCATTGACCATAGCACGAATCAGCGGCAGGCACGGCTGCTGATTCTGGGTCGAGGTCAGGGGACAGACGTGACGATCCCGTTGATCACGGGTGGGAATCTCATTGACCATGCAAACGGCCATGGTCTAGACAGGAAAGCCGTTTGGCTGGTCAATGAGATTCACGTCCGTGATTCACGGGGGTGAACATCTGGCGGGAATCACCTGTCGGGCCAACAGACGTTACCGTCCCTTGTTCATCATGTGGGTATTCACCGTGGTTGAGCGTGGGATCGTAACGTCTGGAAATACCCTTATTTGCTAAAGGCTAGGGAACACGCTGCTTTATTGTTTAAAACAAAAAAGCACAGACTCAAAATTGTGGAGCATAAATGTGTCAACAGCTCCATAGAATATACCTGATATCCTTCATTTGCATAATGGACCTCCCTTATTCTGAACACCATGGCTCCATGGAACATAATTGGTGTCTCTAATTTCAGCAGCCCTCAGCTCTGTAGTGTCTTTTACTTTGAAATGTTGACCTGGATGCCTTAAGTCACGGACTGCCTCGTCTTCCGTGACTCAAGATGGACCCTCCGATCCACTGGGGGCACCTATCTGGAGGTCCCCTGTGTAAGGCGGGGACCCACCATGGAGAGGGCATTCTCGGTGGTCGGGCCGCGGTTGTGGAATGCCCTTCTGAAGGAAACCCACCTGGCCCCGGGTCTGCTTGCCTTTCGGTGGGCATGCAAGACTTGGATGTTCGCCCAGGCCTTTGGAGGGGAGTGGGGGAGGGAGGGGTAAATGGGGGAGATTGGTGGAGTGGGGAATTTGGGAGAATTGGAGGGTAGGGTTAGGGTTGGGGGGTTTTACATTTTTTTAAAGTGATGTTGGTTTTTAATGTATTTTATTGATTTATTGTATTGTTAGCCACCCCAAGATGCTGTGGGCATGAGGGGGTGGCATAAAAATGTTAAGAAATAAATAAATAAAAATAAAGTCTCCATCCCTTACCTAGATACTACAATAAAAGTTACATTATATTAATGCACAATTAGAAGGTACATTTTGTACATTACAAAATACCCTTAAACATCCAAACCTTCCACAGCTCCCCACCAAACCCACTTCCCAATTTCCCAACCCCCCTCACAATCCTAACCCCAAACCCCCCAACAAATCCACCCCTATCCAACCCTTTCCCCACCTACCAAATGCTTACACAGAAAAGTCTTATACTGCCTTTTGAAGATGCTCAGGCCTGGGTTCAAATGAACCTCCATAACATCAGAGTAGTGACCGAAAACACCCCCTGCAAGCCCCCATAATATGGACAAGGCTAACAGATGATACCCACAGAAAGGTGCTCCCTGCTGATTGAAGGGGCCACAATGGGACATGGAAGGACAGGCGGTATTTCAGATATGTGGAACCCAGACGATTTAGGGATTTAAAAGTCAAAAACAGCACCTAGAATTGTACCTGGAAAGCTATACGGAGCCAGTGTAGACATTGGAGCACTGGTGTAATGTCCTCCTGGCACCTCATTCCTGAAAGGAGCTGAGCCTCCACGTTCTGCATCAGGTCCAAACAGTCATCAAGTGCAGCATCAGATAGAGCGCATTGCACTAATCTAGTGCTGAGGAGATGAAAGTATGGATGATGGTGGACAGATCTGAATCAGAAAGAAAAGGCTACAACCTCTTCACCAGCTGGTGTTGGTGAAACATGCTTCTGGCCACCACTACAACCTGAAAATCTGGGCACAGCAGAGAGACTAGAAGCACTTCAAGGCTGTGAACCTGAGTGACCAGAGGTGGCTGGACTCAATCAATAACAGGAGTCCCAATCCCCTCCAGGTCACAGTGTCAGTGGGGAAATACTGATCTCTTATGAAAATGACATAGTTAAGCACACAGGATGGCTCATATATGGTGATGTTTATATAGCCCAATATATATATATATATATATTGGTATAGAGTAGTAATAATAGCATACTTACACAGAATAGGTAATGATATTAAACACAGTATATATGTTTTGAGTTTTGACGTACTTTGAAAGTCAGGCTAAGAAGCTGAAATGAACAGAGAATCATGGGATGGTTGGGAATAAAGATCAAATGAGCTACAGGGAAATCTTATCAGGGCATCAGGCAAACTCGCAGAAGGATTGACACCCCAGCTGGTGTGTGTCATTTCGCATGATACAGAAGTAGAAGAGATCAAGGGAACAGTTATGGATGGATGATTCTCTGGGACTCAGAGGCGTTGTTAGAAGGACACCGGAAATTTAGGAGACAGCCATAAAACTTCAAATAACCTATGAATGAACTTTGGGGCTAAAAATGCATATGCAACAGGGATCTGAGTCAGATTGGAGTGTGTCATGATAGAGGGGTGTCACTCTGGGTGGGAATATTATAATGATGTAATTAACTTGGAAAGGTATAAAAGATATCGACCAATGTAACTGCCTGTCTGCTGAGAGGACACCAAGGCTGGTGGTGTGTATTCAACTCACCAACATCCCACAGAGGGATGAATAAACTCTACACCGCTAACTGCCTGTTTGTATCTGTGCTACCTGCATACGTGCCAACTACTACCTAAAGGGAACCTGACTCAACACACATTGCCAGCCAGCTATCATCACCTCAGTCTTGTCTGGATTCAGCTTAAACTGGCTCACCTTCCTCTAGTCTCCAACAGAAGCCAGACATTGGGTAGACTGCAGGACCTAGCTCAGATGAAAAAGAGGTAGAGCTGGGTGTCATCAGCATATTTGTCATCAGTTTTAAGGACGTCTGATACTCTACCCTCCCAAAGGGAGGTGTTGATAACCCCAGCCAGCAATGACCCCAATGTCTCCCGACTGACTTTCACGACCCAGAATTGGCAAGTATCTAGTTCAGAGCTGGTTGTTCTCATTGCTCCAAGCACTTCCCCCTCATCGGTGGGGGATAACAATTGAAACGTATCCAGATAAACAGGACAGGACTGGACTTCCATAACCCCAAACTCTGATTCTGCCATGAAAATGGCAGCACCCAAGCCATGGTGAATACAAGCAATTTTGTCTGCAACGTAGTTAATAAAAATATCACAGTGAGCAGATCACTACCATCACAGCCAAGACATAGTCCTTCAAAAACAATCTATGCCACAATCAGATGGCTTCAGCACAAGTTGAGCACCACTTGTACTCCAACCGCCTACCAACCTACCTCAGTCACTTCATGTCCTCCTTATACCAGGGGGACTTGTGCTGCCACAGTGGTGGCAGCAGTCACCTGGGTGCAACTATGTCTGTCATGAGGGGATCATGGGATACGTGTAAAACACGTATATAACATATATGTAAAGAAAAGTGTTAATGCAACATGTATATAATGTAAGCTGAGAACTGAAAACTCAATGCATGTATGCAGTGCAAACTGAGAACTGAGAAGCCATTACATGAATGAAATTGTGAAACCAGGAAACTGCTTAACACCTTCTTGAGGCACTGATTAACAGCTATTGGGTTGCAAATGTAAGCAGACTGAGGACGTGACTGGACCCACATCTCCACCTGTGCAGGAAAAGAGACAAAGAACCATGAAAAAGTATTTAAGGGGGTGAGACAGCATGAAGAGAGAGCCATCTCATCTTATTAACAGTTGAAGAAGGACCCAGCCAGGAGTTATGGAAGGAGACAAGAAATGGAGAAAGGACATTGATTCTGTAAAACCTCTAAAGACTTGTGCCTTGCTAAGCTTTACCATCACAGCTGAGATATGAACTGAATATTCTTTGGACTTTGATTAGGGTAAGTCTAGTTAGGAGACAACAAGTATAAGTAGGAATGCATTATTGGTTATATAATTTTGATTTACTGCATTCTAGTATAATCTAGCACTGCATTATTTATACATTACATACATTCGTGATTTATACATTAAACTTCTTTTAACTAAGCCTAGTGTGGTTAAGTTAATCCCTAACATTTGCCTGACAAAGTTTGGATAAATTCTGTTTTCAAACACAGACGAACCTAGAGATAAGAGTTTTATGCTTGGGGAACTCTGAGGCTTAAAGATGACAAAAGGGTTAACTCATTGAAGGCTGAATCGGTTCTGGAGCGACCTGATCTAGTGGGTTCTGAAAATGAAGGGAAACTGAGTCACAAACAACCTAGAGTTGGGTAATGAGACTCCAGTCCCATGACAGTGTCAATGGCCATGGTCAAGATGTCATACCAAAAAGTGAATAGGTCATGGACAGAGTAGCCGCTAAGGTCAGTAGGTAAATTTCCCAGAGAGCTCTGGAAATCAATCAGATCAATTAATCTCAGGGTGCAGACCAACCTAAAAGGTCCACCACCTCAACAAGGGCATAGAAGGGCCAGGATCTGGGCTTTCAGAAGGTAACGGTCCAAACATGACAACGGATACTACTAGACAATCATGTGGTATAAGAGTAATCAGATGACAAGTGCCTACTATAGATTAAAGACCTTGTTAGTACCTCTCCCAAGGTACTAATGGAATATTATGACAATTCTGTAAGGCTGAGTTTCATGTCTGCATCCTTCATTATGCTAACCAAGTCCAGGTAGTTAGTGACTAAAGATGGGCTGACATAATGAAATGGGCATCTAGAGCTTAATTCCACCAAACAAAAGGAAGATTTTGAATACATGATACTTGTATGTAAAGCAGGAACAGGTAGTGGGTTTATTATTTATTTGTGGATATCGTTCATATTTTCAAGTAGTCCTTCAAGTACTCAGTATCATCTACAACCAAAACAGGTTCTTGCATATCCATTTTTGGAGTATTCTGGTTAGGATTTTTTGTTTTGTTTTTGGGATCAGTTATTATAGTTTTTCAATCAGCTCAGTATTTCAGCTACATCATTTTGCCAATCATGCATATATGATAATGCTAATATTAATGAAATGATATAACCAAAATACCAGAAAGAACGAAATGCCAAAATAACTGAATTGGAGGAAAAAATAATATGAAAAAAAACCAAACACAAACCAACCCCACTCCCAAAAAATACCCCAACCTGAAATAACCAAAATAGATCTCCAACAGAGTGTAAACAAATATTGGTTATTACCTGAGCTGCCATTTCCAGTTCAGATGAAGTATACATGATGGAGTTACCCATTTTTTCAGGTACTCATTTAAAATGGCTCAGACAGGCAAGCCTGAGTTACAATATTCAACATGGTTCAGAACATTCCCAAAAATCAAGGTGGATACCACAGCGGTTGTTCTGGTTGAGATTTGTCCATGGTGTATACCAAAACCTGCCATCACATAGTGGTCATTCAGCGGTCTCACAAAAAAAATCCACCATATTTAACATTAAGTAATAGACTCAGCAGCTTTGGTGGTATGCAGCCAAGGACTGGCCTACTCTCACCCCTAGAAATGGCCACTTCAACTGAGGGTAGGACTTCCACGTGCCTAGTTTTTCCAGCTGACTCTAGATAACTTGGAGAAATCAGGGCTATACTAGAGTCCAGATTTGACTGGATTTAGGTCAAACCCAAAAGGAAAGTAGTAAGTAATACAGGTGAGAGTTAAGTGCACTAGCAGGAAAGCTTAGAGAAGCTTGCACTGCTATAGCACCTGCTATAGAGAGAAAAAGGAACTCCTTCTACAGTGCTATTAACTGAGTATGTTTCAGGAACATTAATTCTCTTGAAAAAAAGAAGAAAGGAACGTTTTCTTCTTATGTCATTAAATCATCTTGTTCTTTGAAGATGCTGCTGAGAAAGTATATTGATATTACACAGCAAAGAGGAAAAAAACACATATGAGTAATATTTTCTAAACCTACACTGTAAAAAACAACCCCCTCTTTCATGATAAGTATAAATTTCTTACACAACTAAATGCTGCTTGTAAACTAAGAAGCAGCAGTGGCGGTTTCTATAAATGGGCGGCCAAGTGGCTGCCCCCCAACTCTCCCCAGGGCTGGTCAGTAGCCCTGAGCCCCCTTAGTTCACACACCACTCTGCTGCATCACCACACAAGCTGGCCCGGCCCCCGACACTTCCCGGCAGCCGCCTGTGCATGTGCCCGATCTGGACGCAGTGCATTGAGTCTTACAGTCCTCCCACGGTGGCATGTTTAATGCTTCTGCCACTGCTTGCTTCCCGCTGGCTCATCTCCGCTCCTCCCCCCCACGCTCCCTAGGCTTCCTCTGTGGCTGGCTGTGTACTGTGTGGGACAGGTCACATTTAGCTCCACTCTGCCTCCTTCTCTCCTCCCCCTTACCAGCCTTAGTGAGGCTGGACTTGCAGGCTGCATCAGGGAGGAGGCAGGGCTTGTGTGTTACTGGGAGGAATGGGTAGCTCAAACAACAACAGAATGAGAGAGAGTGCATCCTTCTGTTGCCGTCTCGCTGCTGCATGGCTCTCTCTCAGGGCAGGGAGGAGGGGCTTGTGAAACCTAAAGCTGAGTTCCATGAGTGGAACTCAGCCAAAATAGGTGGCAGCTGGGCACTAAGCAATAGGGGCGGGCGTGCCGGTAAATCCGGTATCCGATAATGCCGGTACTGGGTGTACCGGCATTATCGGATTCAACCCGGTAAATCCGGTCCCGTTACCGGATTCCGGGTACCAGATTTTTTTACATTGCAGCCATTTAAATGAATGGCTGCAATGTAAAAAGTCCCACCAAAAAAGTAAAAAAAACCCAACCTCCCCGAGTCCAGGCTGTGCGGGTGGAAGGGGGGACACCCCCCCCCCACCCTGCCCAGCCTGGATTTTTGTTTAAAAAAAGACTCAGAGGCGAGCCCACCCCCCAGCACCAGCGGCCGCGGCGTCCCCGCAGCCGCCGGTAAGTATGACCCAATCCCTGGGGGGGGTGTTTAACCCCCCCCCACCCCCCAGGGATCACCCCTACTAAAGTTCATAGCTTGCTTACCTTGCGGAGCTCCGGGTGCGGCGGCGGCGGGCGGTCCGGCGGCCTCAGCGCCGGCTGTGGCTGCCGGCGTCAGAGACGCTCTAGGCCTTCCGGGGAACTTCCGGGTTTCCCCGGAAGGCCTAGAGCGTCTCTGACGCCGGCAGCCACAGCCGGCGCTGAGGCCGCCGGACCGCCCACCGCCGCCGCACCCGGAGCTCCGCCGAAGGTACAGTCAACTTGTAGTAGGGGTGATCCCTCGGGGGGGGGGGGGTGTTAAACCCCCCCCCCAGGGATCGGGTCTATACTTACCGGCGGCTGCGGGGACGCCGCGGCCGCTGGTGCTGGGGGGGGCTCTTTTTTAAAAAAAAATCCAGGCTGGGCAGGGTGGGTGGGGGGTGTCCCCCCTTCCACCCGCGCAGCCTGGGAGGGGGAGGGGGGAGGAATTGTATTCCATTGATTTCAATGGGGACACAGTGCCCCATTGAAATCAATGGAATAAAACCGGTACCGGATACCGGATTTAATCCGAGAATCCGGTTCTTTGAGAACCGGAAAACCGGTAAATCCGGTATCCGGTAATTGCCCCGGGGTCCCAACTCTACTAAGCAATACCACCCATTTTTGACACTAGAGGGAGGTTAGGTAGTCTGGGGGTGGGGGGAGGAGGTTCAGGGGAGGAGCCTGCCTCAGCGCAGCTAGCCAATCACTGGCCAGAGAAAGATTGCCGGAGGAGCTGCCCACAAACCTGGCCTGATCTATATGCTCATTGGTCACAAACTATTGATGAGGTAACCACAGCAGCACATGCACATTACTGCTGCAGCCTGCTACTAGTGGCATTGGGGAACTGGACAACACTGCTGCTTAGAAACTGGTAAGATTGAAAATTCCCAGACCCTGTCATGTTCAGACCCTTTGCTTGCCCCTGGCCTGGCCACATGGCTAGCTATACGCTACTGCTGTTTCAAATGTCCTCTGCTGATTTCCCTCCCCCCCGACCCCCAATTGTCTGATGCTTTCTGGTTTTTGATTGCTGGTGAGGGAACCTGGGTGGGGGCTTGTCACATGTAATAGTTTCTCTGCTTGAGTTTCCTTGGCATTTTATATGCAATTTGGAAGCCTGTGCAGGCACACTCGGGGCCATTTTGTGATTCCCTCCCCCCCAAATCTTGTACTTTCTGTGTAGGAGAAACTTCAGGAAGTGCTTGCTCTTAACACTGGGAGCCTTTTTCTCACTATTCTGTAGTTTTTAATATCTTAAGGGGCTTTACAGCATTTCCAGCTTTTGAAGAGAGGTGTAGGTTTTCATAGGTATGTGCTGCTGGGACTCAAATTTTTTGTCAATCTAATTTACTCTCTAAAATGTATGTAGAATCTACAACACCAGACAACTACCCATAGAGAAAAAGTGGTATCCATCCAACTGTTACTGAAGATCACCTACAGATGCAGGTAACTTCTTTTCCCATGGTGGGGTTCAGAAAAGTGTGTTGGGGGGGG
>QEPC01013045.1:143998-161367 GCA_003113815.1 Sphenodon punctatus
GCTTATTGTATACGGCAACGGTAACGATGAAGGAAGCGGTGATACACACACATTTCACATCCGCGAATTCTTGTAGCGAAAATAATGCAGAATCGCGGAGTATCGCGCGAAATTATGCGAGGCGCAACCAGGGATGCCGAGGTTTAGGAATGGAATCGCGGAGCGGTAACAGCTGATTTCGCATCAGCCCTACCCACCATCAGGGTTCTGGGGCCATGTTACAGATAGGGAGGGCTGTGGCCAATACCTAGAAGCTGCCACTCTAGCCCCAGGACCCACCGTCATGGGTCTGGGTCCATCATTCCTTGCATAGAGAGCCTTTTTCAGAACGCCCAAACCGAACAGGACCAAACCGAATGGCTGAACCCCGATGCGGCAAATAGACCGACGGCTGAACCAAATGGGCGAACCAAACCGAACGGCCGAACCTGAACCGCGATCTGTTCGCCCATCCCTAATCTCTGCAATTTCAGGTAGTCTTTCTGAATTTCTGCATTTTCATCACAGTACCCACACACAACAAGATGGGACATGGATAAGTACAAGTGAATGGAAAAATGGTAAATTGGTTACTCACTAAATGGCACAAAACAGGAAACAGGTAACTTGGTAATGGAAGACTGGTAAATTTGATAGTGAAAAATAGTTACTTGGTAAAATAAAATAGTAACTCATTAATTTTGGTAACTCATTGGGCACCAAATGGTTACCATCAAATTCCCCACCCAGCTGAGATGGTTTGAGTACACTATTTTGATGGATTTTTGCGTGTACATGTTTCCGCTGTAGAACTGGTGCTCACACCTGCACCAGAAACATGGATGATATTTAGAAGGGTTGGTGGAGTTATTCTACCAGGGCTGTTCCCACTCCCACTTTGCCATCTCCTGCTCAGAGCTTATTTAAGGCCACTTGCCCATGTTACTGTGCTGCCGAATCTCCCCGTGGGGAAATCTCATGGTGAGGGATCTTACGGCACACTGTGCACGTGTGCGCTTGTAATCAGTCACGTCCAGCGACTTTTTTCCTTTCAATTGTCAGGGTTGGATTATAAGCCCTGACAATCAAAAGAAAAAAAGTCGCTGGACGCAGCTGATTACAAGCACCCACATGCACAGCACACCATAAAATCCCCCGCTGGGAGATTTCCCCACCAGAAGTTTCGGTGGTGTGGTACAATTGGGGGCCAGAGTTGCAGCAGACTGCAACTGCCAATCAGCTGTGTAGTACCACAAATCACCCTCAGGCTAACCCAAATCTGGTAGGACCTAATGCATCAGGGTTTGGTCAGGTGCCCTCTCAGCCCAAGTCCTTCAAGCTTGGGTCAAGTTGGACTCCCCACCTATAGAAAGTCCCACTTTCACAGAGTGCTGTGATATCACAGCACTCCATGGATGTGTGATAATGTTGGAATGGGGGTGAAATTAAACATTGCCTTGCCCTTTTACTGATGTGGCCCCAATCAGGGCCATCAGGGAAAACTGAGCATTGCCTTACGACAGCATGGCTGCATCAGGCTTGGGTCAAGCTCAAGTCAGGTTTTTGCCCAGATTTCCTTGCTTAATGTATTACATAATTATCTTTAGTAAAACTACATAGGCACAATGGCACAGTGAGATTGTGACATCTAGTGCAGGGATGGACTGGCTCAAATGGCCTGAGAACTTGAGGTGTCATGGCACTATATGCTAGGGTTGGATCCAAGGCAAGAGCTATGAAGACTAACATGCAGCAGTGACTAACCCTGCTACCTGGCTGAAACCAGGCCCCTATGCTAGGCCTTCTCTGTAGTGTTGCTGCCACCAACTGCTGATGGATGAAGTGAGGTTAATGCTATGAGGAGAACAGGAGGCAAACGTGCCTTAGCAATGCTGCCTAATCCTGTCCCTGGCTTGGTAAATTTGAGGGGGAGGTTTTGCTTCCCCTACAGTGTAGATGTAACTCACTTGTTTGAGATAGCTGGATTTTATTTTTATAAGATTTTTCCCTGATAATTCAGGCATGTGTGTGCTCTGGTCACTCCCATTCACTTCTTGTGGCAGTTTTTTATTATAGGCTTTGTTTCTTGGTGGATTTTTCTGAATGCTTCAGTATGGTGAATTCTGCTTTGGTGCAGGGGGCTGGACTAGATAACCCTTGAAGTATTTATTTATCTATTATAAACACTTCTATCCTGCCCCTCTCGCACAAGGCGACTCAAGGTGGCTCACAGCAATAATCACAATTAAAAAATAATCAATATAAATACAAAAAGTAAAAAATAATAAAAACAGAGCTAAAAATGTACAATGACAAGTTAAAAAAAAATCCAGCCCCTTCCCCATGCCCATCCCACCATCCCCACCAAATGCCTGATGGAAGAACCAGGTCTTACAACTAAGTCAGAAGGTGAGGAGATTCGAGCTGAGGTGATTCTCCACTAGAAGGTCATTCCAAAGTGACAGTGCAGCTGCTAGGAACACCCATTTGCCAATCCAGATCTGCCGTAAGTGCGAGACTCCAAAAGGGTACTCCTAGACAACCGCAGGGGCTGCCCAGGGACCCAATGAGTGAGGTGATCTTTCAGGTAAGCAGGGTTCAGACCTTTTACGGCCTTAAATGGTGAAAAGCAGCACCTGGAATCAGGCCCACAAGTCAACAGCCAGTGCAATGCTTGGAGCACTGGTGTGATGTGCTCCCTGTGGCCCATTCCAGTCAAGAGACAGGCCACCATATTCGGCACCAGCTGGCAGCTTCCGGACAGTCTCCAGAGACAGCTCCATGTAAAGCGCATTGCAATAGTCCAGTCTCAAGGTGATGAATGCATGGATGATGGTGACTAGGTCTAAATCTGAGACATATGGGCGGAGTCTCCTCACCAGACGTAATGGGTGAAAGATGTCCCTGGCAACAGCTGACACCTGAAGGTCGAAGAGCAGCTGCAAGTCCCAGAACACCCTCCGGCTCTGCACAGATGGAACCAAAGGAGGCAGAACACCCCAAATAATATGAGTGTTTCCCTCTCTCAGATCACTGACCCCTCCAGCCAACATCACCTGCATCTTATTGGAATTGAGCTTCCGTTGGCTCGACCTCTTCTAGTCCCCCACAGCAGTCAAACACCGAGATAGCAAGGAGACAACAGGGTCTGGGTCAGATTAAAATGTGAAATACAGCCGGGTGTCATCCTCATATTGATGACAACTAACTCCCCAGCTGTGTATGACCTCCCCAAGTGGCTTCATATATACATTAAACAGGAGAGGGGACAGAATGGAACCCTGTGGGACACCACATGAGAGAGCCCCAGGGGATGATGCACAATTCCCTAGAACCACTTGCTGTGATATGCCATTACGATAAGAATGGAACCATCATAAAATGGCTCCATCCACACCGGCCAGGTCTAGCAGGCAGGTCACCAGCATCTCATGGTTAAGTGTATCAAAAGCTACTGACAAATCCAGTGGAACTAGAAGGGTCATATGACCCCGTATCTTGCTCTACTAGGAGGTTGTTGACCAAAGTCACTAATGTTGTCTCCATGCCATAACGCAGACAAAAGCCTGACTGCATAGGATCAAGAAAGCTGGAGCTGTCCAGATGCACCTGTAGCAGCTGGGCCACTACCCATTCAATAACCTTCCCTAAGGTTAGAGACAGGCTAGTAACTCACCAGATCATCCACATCAAGAAATAATTTCTTGGGGAGGGGGCAGACCACAGCATCCTTGAGGAAGTCCAGCACCCTCCTCTCCCACAGGGAGGTGTTAATTACCCCAGCCACCGCCGGTCCTAACGTCTCCCTAGTAGCCTTAACCAACCACGATGGGCAGGGATCTAATTCACAAGTTGTGGTCCAAACAGACCCCCCAGGTCATCAGGGAAGTATCTATCAGCCTTGTGACTCTAATGTAACTCAACACCAGTTCCAAGACCGCACAGTTACATCTGACTGGTTTCCACTGGACTGGAAACTCCAACTTCCCCAAGCTATCAGATGCAAGAAACTATGCCAGATTGAGATTTATAGCATCTTGTGTGGATGAGGCCATGCTTAAGTATCAGACAGCTAAGCACACTATCTATCATGCTTATCGATATGGTCTCCTTATGTTCCCCTTGCCTAGCTGATGTATTCACCTTTTACCTCTTGTCTTGTACTTACATTCTAATCTCTCTGCAGCAGGGGTCATTTTTTTCTGTGTTTGCAGTATTTAGCATGGGGGTCGGAACCTTTTTCCTCCCATTGGATGCTATGAAAATTAGTACACACTCCACTGGAATCATGACCATATGACCCCACTGGTCAGTTAGAAAATTAGGTGGGTGTGTGCAGAAAGTAATATACTCAGGATGGAGGAAGGAAGGAGAGGGTTCAGATCATGAACCTAGGTCATGGATTCATCCAATATTTGTCAGTTTCCAACACAAACAACTTGAACTATGTAAGGTACAAAGCTACTTTACTCAAAGGTTGCAAAAAAAACCACCCCTCCCTAAAAATGAGTATTTATTACTCTATCCAAACTAGTGCTGAAACTCCGTCCTTGGTTTTCCTCATGAAACACAGAGGACTGCTGTATTCAGTCTCAATTTCCCAAGTTCCAGAGGTCCGAGGAAGGGCCCCAGAACTACAAAACTCGGACAAACCTCAGCCAAGTCCAGAGAAGGGGGGCAGAGGGCAGGGAAGCAGGGGCCAGTACNTGAATTCTGCTTTGGTGCAGGGGGCTGGACTAGATAACCCTTGAAGTATTTATTTATCTATTATAAACACTTCTATCCTGCCCCTCTCGCACAAGGCGACTCAAGGTGGCTCACAGCAATAATCACAATTAAAAAATAATCAATATAAATACAAAAAGTAAAAAATAATAAAAACAGAGCTAAAAATGTACAATGACAAGTTAAAAAAAAATCCAGCCCCTTCCCCATGCCCATCCCACCATCCCCACCAAATGCCTGATGGAAGAACCAGGTCTTACAACTAAGTCAGAAGGTGAGGAGATTCGAGCTGAGGTGATTCTCCACTAGAAGGTCATTCCAAAGTGACAGTGCAGCTGCTAGGAACACCCATTTGCCAATCCAGATCTGCCGTAAGTGCGAGACTCCAAAAGGGTACTCCTAGACAACCGCAGGGGCTGCCCAGGGACCCAATGAGTGAGGTGATCTTTCAGGTAAGCAGGGTTCAGACCTTTTACGGCCTTAAATGGTGAAAAGCAGCACCTGGAATCAGGCCCACAAGTCAACAGCCAGTGCAATGCTTGGAGCACTGGTGTGATGTGCTCCCTGTGGCCCATTCCAGTCAAGAGACAGGCCACCATATTCGGCACCAGCTGGCAGCTTCCGGACAGTCTCCAGAGACAGCTCCACGTAAAGCGCATTGCAATAGTCCAGTCTCAAGGTGATGAATGCATGGATGATGGTGACTACGTCTAAATCTGAGACATATGGGCGGAGTCTCCTCACCAGACGTAATGGGTGAAAGATGTCCCTGGCAACAGCTGACACCTGAAGGTCGAAGAGCAGCTGCAAGTCCCAGAACACCCTCCGGCTCTGCACAGATGGAACCAAAGGAGGCAGAACACCCCAAATAATATGAGTGTTTCCCTCTCTCAGATCACTGACCCCTCCAGCCAACATCACCTGCATCTTATTGGAATTGAGCTTCCGTTGGCTTGACCTCTTCTAGTCCCCCACAGCAGTCAAACACCGAGATAGCAAGGAAACAACAGGGTCTGGGTCAGATGAAAATGTGAAATACAGCCGGGTGTCATCCTCATATTGATGACAACTAACTCCCCAGCTGTGTATGACCTCCCCAAGTGGCTTCATATATACATTAAACAGGAGAGGGGACAGAATGGAACCCTGTGGGACACCACATGAGAGAGCCCCAGGGGATGATGCACAATTCCCTAGAACCACTTGCTGTGATATGCCATTACGATAAGAATGGAACCATCATAAAATGGCTCCATCCACACCGGCCAGGTCTAGCAGGCAGGTCACCAGCATCTCATGGTTAAGTGTATCAAAAGCTACTGACAAATCCAGTGGAACTAGAAGGGTCATATGACCCCGTATCTTGCTCTACTAGGAGGTTGTTGACCAAAGTCACTAATGTTGTCTCCATGCCATAACGCAGACAAAAGCCTGACTGCATAGGATCAAGAAAGATGGAGCTGTCCAGATGCACCTGTAGCAGCTGGGCCACTACCCATTCAATAACCTTCCCTAAGGTTAGAGACAGGCTAGTAACTCACCAGATCATCCACATCAAGAAATAATTTCTTGGGGAGGGAGCAGACCACAGCATCCTTGAGGAAGTCAAGCACCCTCCTCTCCCACAGGGAGGTGTTAATTACCCCAGCCACCGCCGGTCCTAACGTCTCCCTAGTAGCCTTAACCAACCACGATGGGCAGGGATCTAATTCACAAGTTGTGGTCCAAACAGACCCCCCAGGTCATCAGGGAAGTATCTATCAGCCTTGTGACTCTAATGTAACTCAACACCAGTTCCAAGACCGCACAGTTACATCTGACTGGTTTCCACTGGACTGGAAACTCCAACTTCCCCAAGCTATCAGATGCAAGAAACTATGCCAGATTGAGATTTATAGCATCTTGTGTGGATGAGGCCATGCTTAAGTATCAGACAGCTAAGCAAACTATCTATCATGCTTATCGATATGGTCTCCTTATGTTCCCCTTGCCTAGCTGATGTATTCACCTTTTACCTCTTGTCTTGTACTTACATTCTAATCTCTCTGCAGCAGGGGTCATTTTTTTCTGTGTTTGCAGTGTTTAGCATGGTGGTCGGAACCTTTTTCCTCCCATTGGATGCTATGAAAATTAGTACACACTCCACTGGAATCATGACCATATGACCCCACTGGTCAGTTAGAAAATTAGGTGGGTGTGTGCAGAAAGTAATATACTCAGGATGGAGGAAGGAAAGAGAGGGTTCAGATCATGAACCTAGGTCATGGATTCATCCAATATTTGTCAGTTTCCAACACAAACAACTTGAACTATGTAAGGTACAAAGCTACTTTACTCAAAGGTTGCAAAAAAAAACACCCCTCCCTAAAAATGAGTATTTATTACTCTATCCAAACTAGTGCTGAAACTCCGTCCTTGGTTTTCCTCATGAAACACAGAGGACTGCTGTATTCAGTCTCAATTTCCCAAGTTCAAGAGGTCCGAGGAAGGGCCCCAGAACTACAAAACTCGGACAAACCTCAGCCAAGTCCAGAGAAGGGGGGCAGAGGGCAGGGAAGCAGGGGCCAGTACGAGGACCCTACTCCCACTTTCCTAGTCCCCACTGGCTGGAGAGGAAATAGGTTAGCAGGGAACAGGGAAGGTGGGGTAGTGCCTTAGTGGGTGGCCTAGTTCGGGTTTTGGTGTGAGTTACCTTCCAAAAAGGTCCCACGCAATCAGGGGTGGCCTGAGTATCCACAGGCCCAGGGCAGAGGAGAAATGAGGGCCCAGTCTCCCGCCAGTGGCTTTGCCAGAGGTTGGTGGGCCTAGGAGTGCTACCCGGCTCAGGGGGCGCTACCCGGTTCAGGGGGGTGCTACCAGGACCTGGGCTCAGGATGGGCAGAGGGGCCCATCCCCAAGCCCAGCCACTTAGGGGGCACTTACCTTGGCTTCCGTATCCGCCCCTCGCCGTCCTGGGCCCACTCGCCGGGGCAGCTCCCTGCAGCGGGCTCCAGCGGCAGTGGGCGCAGCAGCAGCAGATTAAATCTGTCACCACCTGCCACCACTAGAAGTTGCAGGGAATGTGGGAGAGGTGGGGTCTCTGCATCTCCCTCACTTCTGCTAGCGGCTGCCTGCCCCCTCTGCTCTCTGGCTGTCCCAGCCAGGGGGAATGAGGAAGAGGCAGAGGCCCCACCTCTCCCACATTTCCCCTGGCTGAGACTGACAGGCAGTGGAAGGGGGGGCACAGAGTGTGGGAGAGGCGGTGCCTCTTCCACTCCCTCACTCCGTGCCCCCCAGGGAGATGTGGACCAACCAGTCAGTCAGCCAGGGGGCCCCACGTGGGGTTCCCAGCTCTCAGCCACTGTCAGGATGGGAGCTGGGGACCCCAAGTGTGCCTCCCCCTCCCCCCGGAGCTGGACCCAGGGCAGTTGCCCCAAGTTGCCCGAAAGTAGGACTGGCCTACAGACAATGCATTGTCTCTTCCCGGCTTGTACGTTTGAAAGTAAAAAACACAAACAACAAGTGAGCATGCTCAGAAAGGTCCTAACCCTTTCTGAGCATGCTCAGTTGTTGTTTTTTACTTACAAGCTGGGAAGAGACCACACATCACACAGGACCCCTCTGGAAGGTCAGTAACCCTCCCCCTCATCAGGTCTCCTCCCTCCTAGGCACCCTACCCCTAACTGCCCCCCTCATCTCCCCGGCCTTGTAAATGTGTGAGTATTCTCTGAGACTGTTTTTATATGAGTAGGATTTCTCCTGCATTTTAAACATGCGGTGCTGGGAAACCCCCACAGGGAGGCTGTGAACTGGATTTTAAAACTGTTTAAAACTGCATTTTAAACATGCGGTGCTGGGAAACCCCCACAGGGAGGCTGTGAACTGGCTCTTCTATGAACTGGAAGTAGCGCGGGTGTCATTAGAAACAGTGGCGCTCTGCAAGTCCCAGGTGTTTTGAGATGCGGTGTAGATAAGAACTTGATTTTGCGGTCTTATCTACGCAATGTCTCAAAACACCCAGGAATCACAGGTCACCACTGTTTCTAATAACGCCACGGTGGCTTCTCATTTACAGAGGTGTATTTAGAGCCCTCCCGCATGGGGTTTCCAGCATCTCTTGTTTAAACTGCAGGAGAAATCCCGCTCGTATAAAAATGGTCATAGGGTCCAAAGGGTTGCCCAAACACTTGGGACAACTCCTCAGACCCTTGGAGAATACTCACTAATTATTATTATTATTGTACTCGGCACAACCCTAATCCAGAATAATAAAAATATCACGCAGTAATTGCCAGGTAACAGGAATGTTACCTCGGTCCAAATATAACCAAGCATAGCAAGCTCAACAAAGAAGTAAGGTTATAGTCACCAAAAAGTCCAAACAGAATTGGGAAGACGGTTTCCAGAAGATGGCAAAGGGCTGAGGAGAACTAAGCAGGTCAAAGTTCTCGCTGTAGCAGCAGTTTGTAGGTTTGCTGCAAGAACAGGGAGATGAGCTTTGGAGAGATTTATAAGCATCAGCTTGAGGGGGGCCCAGGTGCATTGCTTAATTAAGTTCATTAATCATGACTGGCTGAAGCTCCTGGGCCAAGTATGCAGGCACACGGGCGTTGGGGGTGGACTTCTCTGCCCAAATATACACCCCTCCCAACACATTTCTGCCCTTTGCCAATACACATCACTCATTTCTCTGCATTGTCCTCCATAAACACTCCCCCCAACACTTGGCTTCCCCTTCCCAATAAAAACACTTCTCAACTGCCCTCACTCTTGTCTGTCTGTGTGTACACATCCTTCATCCATCAACCTTGCTTCCCTCATATACAGCATCCCAGTACTCAGCTGTCCCATTTTCCGCAACCCAAATGAAAGAATGTAGAGAAAACAGGGGGTTCAGAGGCTGCAAGGTACCCCCTCACCCACTCCTGTCCCCAGCTTCAGTGTTTATCCCAACCTGCACAGGAAGAGGATTGGGGTTGAAAGACCAAGACAAAGTGTGGGTGCATGGAGGCTACGTTGTAAACAAGCACAATGTGAGACTGTACAATGTCTTTACTGCTAACAATGGCAAAGAAGTTAAGGTGGGAGCAGGAACTTTTCATTTCCATGCTTTTTGGAGCATGATTAATTTTGTAAGGGACTTCACTTCTCTCTTAAACTGAAGGTTTTTTGAGTATATAATTTCCCTGGTTTTTGATTGGCAAGGCACAAAAAACTCTCTGCCCTAGCTCCCTGGCCCTAAATGACCCCTGCCCTGTCCCCTACACCCCCTATGGCCCTCTTTGCTCCCTGAACTTTCCATGGCCCCAAATGACCCTGCAACTTGACTCAGTGCATTCCCCAGAGTTCCAAATGACCACGCACACTGCCTCCCTGCATCCCCTCACTCCAAGTGATCCCCCTGCAGAAGGTCCCCAACCCCCAATGCCAAGTGACCTCCCATCCAGATTCCCCACCCCCACAATTCCAAGTGACCCCCCTGCACCAACTCCCCAGCTCCCCCATGCAAAGTGACCCTCTGCATCAGCTTTCCAACCCCCAATGTCAAATGACCCTCCACACCAACTTCTCAGTCCCCCCCCCAATTACTTCCCTGTGCCAGTGCTCTACACCCCCCAGGGCCCAAAATGATCCCCTCACCCTACCTCCCTACACCCCCATGACTTCAAATGACTCCCCCACACTGGCTCCCTGCATCACCTCCTAAATGACACCCCCACACTCCTCCCTGAACCCCCATGGACCCAAATAATATGCCTCCTCCCCTGCTTCTTAAGGCAAGCCTCTCTGCTCAGGCACAGTCCCTCCTCAGGGCAGATCCCAGGTAACCCACAAATCTCTCTACTCAAAGTCTCTTTAACAGGTCTCACTGCTCATAGTATCTGTGGGCCAGACATGGTGCCTCCTGCAGCCCACTACACCCTTCCACTCAGGCAACTCTCCCTGAGCAGGGTTTGTGAGAAGCCAGAGCCCACTTCCCAGATTCTGTTTCTTCAGCAGTCTCTGGCAACTCACCCTATTCATAACTCTTTCAGCACTGAGCCTACAACCTAGTTCAGGCTGTGAATCCCGGGCTAGTTCTGCCTCACCTGTTCCCAGATGGCCTTTCCATTAACTCTGGAAACACACCTCCTTAAAGATCCAGTTACCCACAGGGATTCTTCCCTGTTACAAAGTGATCACCCCACGCCAGCGTCCCAACCTGTCCATGCCAAGTGACCCTGCGCCAGTTCCCTTCATGACTGAAAGTGACACCCACACCAGCTCCCCAGAACTCCACCCCTCCTCCCCAGTTGACTAACCCCCAGGGGATTAACCAAGACACACGGTGTGGAAGGGTCAGATGGGGAGGAGTAGCAAGAGACACTTCAACTGTGCATGTTTGACATTTTGAACTCTGCATTAACTAATACAGGAAATTCAGAATCTTATCACTTTAAAACTATCAGAAGGTTTTTGAAAAAAAGAAAGAAATGGCATAGCCCGGAAGGCACTCTTACATTTCCTAGTGACCCTCTTCACTCCCTAATTTCTTGCATTTTGGTTTCTCTGTCCTTGGATTATTTGCTCATCATTTGGAACTGGCTGGAGATGCAGTCACATGTCTTTTGATGCACAGTAGCTTGGCATTGGTGCTTCAAAATGGTTCGATCTCTCACCTAGGCTCTGTGACCTCCCACTGAGGGGAGGGCAGTGATAGAGGAAGGGGTGGGTGTACTGTCTCACACTGTGATTGGCTCAAATGTGGTATATAGAGTTGTGTGAACAGAATGGCGTTCGGATGTTCGGTCGATTGGTTCAAAAACCAAGTTCAGGTTTGGTTGTTGTATTTGATTGTTCGGTTCGGTTGAGTTCAGTCCCCTGAACGTTCAGAGGAGTTCGGACCATCCATGAGACTTGGGGTTCTCCAGGGACCCCCAGCTGTGCCCGTGGTGGCATGGCAGGCCATCAGAGACCCAGAAGCAGCAGCAGCAGCAACAGAGACTGGGAAGGCTTGGCGTTTAGCACCCTGAGTCTGCTCGCTCTATGCTGGCTGGGTTCTCCATTTCTAGTCACCATCATGGCAGCTGGTGACTTGCTGATTGGCTGGATATGTGAATCATCACTGGGCAAGTCTATTTGACCAATTTGAAGAAGTGTTGGTTGAGATCTGGTGAGTATGATGCCAGCCTGCAATGCCCGGCCCCGTATGGGTGCCATGCCAGCCACTAAGCCTTGGCCGGGCCTCTTCCCTGTCTGCAACTTAGACCCCAGAACCTTGACAGCGGGTCCTGGGGCTGGAGTGTCTGGCTGTTTGTTGATGCAATGGAATGACAGCTCCCTGTGAGCGGAATGGCGGCCCCAGAACTCTGAGGGTGGGTCCTGGTCTGGGGCTGGAGTGCCTGGCTTCTGGATGCAGTAGAATGACAGCCCTCCCTGCCTGGAACGTAGGCCCCAGAACTATGATGGTGGGTCCTGGGGCTAGAGTGGCTGTTACTTGATGTGGGGGAATGACAGCTCCCCGTGGGCAGAATGACGGCCCCAGAATGCTGACAGTGGGTCCTGGGGCTAGAGTGGCGGCTTCTAGGTGGAGTGGAATGACAGCCCCTCACTTCTTGGAACGTAGGCCCCAGAACCCTGAAGGTGGGTCCTGGGGCTGGAGTGGCTGGCAGTGGCTGTTTCTTGATGTGGTGGAATGGTATATAGCCAATGAACAATACTGCAGTAGCACCAGCAAACCAAGTACTGATTACTGAGGAGCTGTTGGAAACTTGAGCCTGAACCTCAGGTCGATCTGATACTCGTGAATAATTACAATTAAACTTCATTTCTGCCCTAGTTCTCGCCCACTTGGCCAGTATAGGGGATCTTAGGCAGGAGATTTTCCATGAATAAGCTCGCTAGGAACTTAGCTCTGTTTGCACTGGGCCTTTTTTAGTTGTCTGGATCCCTATGCTATTAATAATGGATGTTGCCAAGTTTATTCACCAAATTGACTGCATGTCCTTGTCTCACTGGTGAGGGTAAAATGGGTATTCACATATCAAGGATTATTAGGGTGGGGGTATTTTGTTTTCATTTTGGTATTTTGTTTACATTGTTTGGCACTATTAGAGCTATTGAGCCTGTATAACAGTTGAAACAAAGTAACTGAAATACTGCAATGACCAAAAAACTTAAACAAATACAAAAATAAGCTGAAATACTTAAATAAAATACAAAAAATCCTCCAAATAAATGAAATAATTGACATGTGATATTCAAAATGAATATCTTACAAAACAGGACACATTCTGTTTCATTGGAACCTATTCAAATACAGCAAATTTTCCAAAAACAAATTGTTTTGTGGAATATTTGTTTCAGTCCTAACTTTCATTCCCTTCCCTAAAATGAAACCCTCGCTACAGCTTTACAAAAATGATGGGATAAGCTGTAACATTTTGTTTTATGCCTTGGGGAAAACAATTGCACAGGACGACATTAGGTATCTATATGTAAAAGGTAATCTCTGTGTAGGAAAGACACCAAAAAATGAGATAGCTTGTGTAGCAAGCTGTGGATTTTGTGGTCAATTTTACACCCATTGAATCATGGAAAACACAGTGGCCTGTATTTTCCTTTAAGCCAAAAAGGGAATATAATTGAAAATAATTAAGCAGGCAACCACTATTTATAGCATAAACAGCAACGTTTACAAATTAGAGCAGCAACCTAAACTACCCTTTCTACCTGCTACTGCAACAGCACAGATGGATCACCTTTAGCTTGCTACACAAATGCAATGCAATAGGGATTTGTATAAACTGGTAGCTATTTGGTGGTAGCGTAAATTCTGGCTCTAACATACTTTAGAGATAGCCCAGAGCACTTAATAAAAATGAAAGAGGGGAGTTATAATAAAGTGGCAGTATTTTGGTGACAGCCCCAAATATTTAATTTTTCCTCTAGAAGCAAATCACCAATTCCCTTGTTACCGTGGGGCTTGGAAGAGCTGGTTGTAACAATCCTGGACATATAATTCCACACACCCTCGCCTGCGTAGGCACTAATCCCATTTGCAGTATACTGCCTAAGGAGCTCGGATTCAGGTTTGTTTTGCAGACCTGTGGATTTGAGTCGGAGCAGAAGTACAAATAAAAATATTTCTAGCTTTTCCAAATTGGTTATTTTATATGGGGCATAGTTTGTTCAAATACCAACATAGCATTTTTCTGTGTTTCCTTTATGTCTATTAGTAAGCAAATTGGTTCTTTTATATGGGGCATAGTTTGTTCAAATACCAACATAGCATTTTTCTGTGTTTCCTTTATGTCTATTAGTATGCAAACAAATTTTCATTCTCAAGGTTTTAAATTTCCACTGAATGTGGAATATGCAGCGAGATTCATTGGCGAAATACGTTGGAGGAAAGATGATTCAACTTTTCTGGTGCTAGCTGGGAACTCAGGATAAAACACAGATGCGTACACCTCAGGAATATATGAAAGTATCCCAAATAAAGAGCTGTCTCAGTTAAAGGAAAGACAACCTTAGACACAATTTGAGTTGAAATGGGTAATGGATTCATTATTTTCAGATATCATTTAGATTCTGGGTAGCCATTCAAGTACCCAAATAATATTTGCAACCAACATGAGTGCTTGTATATCCACTTTTTCTGGTATTTCATTTCATTTTTGGCAATTTCACAGTAGTGTTAATATTCCTGAAGTGGCCTAACTGAAATACTGAAACAACCAAACCAGCCAGTGTGTTGTAATGGTTAAGTGCACAACACTTGGATCGGAGGCAGGGAGATACCCTGTTTCAAGTCTCATCTTAACTAGAAACTCACTGGGTGACCTTGGGCTAGTCACAATAGTTTCTCAGCCTAACCTACCTCAAAAGGTTGTTGTGAGGATTAAAAGTTGTGTAATATGTAAAGCGCTTTGAGTGCCATGGCAGGGGGGTGCTATATAAAAATAAGGATTATTATTAAACTGAAAAAACCCTACCAAAATTAAAAATAAAATAACTGAAATCCATCCAATGAAGCATATACAGATATTGGTTATTACCAAAAATGACATTTTTTGTTTGAGTAGAGTATGTTCAGAGGGTTCACCCATTTTTTCAGGTACTCATTTAAGTTTTAGTCACAATTATATGATATTCGTAATTTAAATAATTCACAAGAGAATTATTTTTGCTGTGATTTGTTGCATAAGCCCTAACTGGAAAGAAATATTTAATCATATCACATTATAAATGCCCCCTCCCTTCATACCTTCAAATCCCTCCTCAAGACCCACCTCTTCCGCTCTGCTCTCTCCGACTCCTCGCTCCCCTCACCTAACTCCTGCTGATACCCTCCATCCAGTACAATGTGCTACCTGAGGACTGTGTACTCATATCCTCACCACATGAACCAACCAGCCATCATTCTCAATGTAACCAAGCCAAGCACGTACACCTGGAACCTCACATCTTCGTGAATGTTACTCTCCTTGTGTCTCACTCTGTTCCCCTTCCTTCGTCTCCACACCCCACCCCACCCCCGGCTCTCAGATTGTAAACCCTAGGGCAGGGACCATGTCTATTCAATGAATTTGTAAACCGCCAAGTACATTGCTTGCACTATATAAATGCTTGGTAATAATAATAATTAATAATTAATTTAAAAATGTTAAAATTCATCACATGAAATTTCAGCCAATTTTTTACTGCTCCTGTGACTGGGATACATAGGACTGGAATTTCTCTTTTACCTTCCACTGAAGGGGCATTCCAGCTTTTGTTCCACTTCTCTGCATTGATTGTCTTAACTAGTCCATCATTTGCAATTTCTAAGTTAAGGCGATTGCTTTGAAATGCAGTTTTCATTCATCATTTGAAATATTGCATCCTAGCTAAATGAAGTGATGTCCCCCATTAAACTACATAAATAGCATCTGGAAGAACTGTCCCCAGACTTCAGTTGCATTGAAGCAGAAATCCCAGTTATTAGTGGTCCTAGTAAGTGGTTCAGACTGTACAAGGTATGCCTAGGTTCAGTTCCTCCTTTTGCCACAGACTTCCAAGTGATTAGATCAGTTCAGTCTCTCAGTGCCTTAGGCCCTTTTCACACAGGCACCCCTCCCCAACACATGTGTTGTGGGGGGGGGGAGCCCGTGTGAATGCCGCAGCAGGTGCGGGGGTATGGGGGACGCCCGTAGGAACAGCGCCCGCGGTGGGTGGCGGTGCGTGAGCATTCCCGCGCTCCACCCATCTCCACACATCATGCACACATGGAGCAATGGGTTCCAATGCCAGTTACTCCATGTGCGGAGATGGGTGGATGTGGGTGGAGATGGGTGTGCGTCTATGGGCACGAGTGTACACCCACCACAGCCCGTTGAAAAATCCCCATCTGTACATATGGGGATAGCAGAAGTTTGAGTGAAGGAGGAAAATGGTGTCTTATAGGATGCCTGGGACCAGCAAATAGTGCAGAAGCATTTCACAGAATATTCTCACTGTTTTTCCAACTGAGAAATTCCATTGATACCTTGCTAATCTTTGTAATTAGGGTTGATCATTAAGGCATTTCCTTTTCTGTCCATAAAATCTAGTGCTTTAAAAATGTCTACGGCATTGCCTCTGAGATCATTGAACAAACCACCCAAGACCTAAAATGGACCTGTGTATCACACAGGACTTATGTAACATTGCAGTTTATTAAAAGGAGCTATCAGTTATCCTGTCACTAGCAAAGTGGACAGGTTATTCTGCACTATTTGCTTTTAATGTATTACCATGTACACAATTAACCCTCAGTCCGTACAGAAGTCAGGTGTAAAACTACACTAATAGTGACACCTTCTGAACTTTTTCATCACATGGTTTGCTGAGTGTCTGGCCATTGTTTACAGTTGCTCTTGGCAAGATGACAAAAGTGCACTGTTGACAGTTGCTCTTGGCCAGCGGACAAAAGCGCATACACAGTTTTCTTGTTTGCTAGTTCTTATGTGCTTGAATGGGATTGTGTGCATCTGGGGGATATTGGATTGAAAATGGCAAAGTTTTGAATACCAACTTTTGCTTGTTACCCATGTTGTCCCACCATTAAATTTTCCTGCCACTCCAGCAAACGTTCCTATACTCTTTTTCTCTTTTGTCAATCTGTTTGACTTGTGGACTTAGGATCTATTTTAACCTCTAGTGGAGAAATTGGTTTCCTCATCTCCCTTCCCGTTACAAGCCATACAGGGGCCTACACTTAATAGAATTTATTGAAGTGACTCTATAACTGTAAAGTTAGAAACGGTGTCTCTTCTTCACAAATATACTCTATATACACCCTTCTATCCCTCACCATTGTCTTGGAGGATAATGCTGACTAATTGTAATTTGCCAGAAGTCACACTTGTCCACGAACAATATAAATCATATTGTCTGTGACAAGTTCATCTGGGTTGAGTATCTGTGCAAACATATTCCTTAGGTGATTTATAGAGGTGGGACCCCGGGCCCATTACCGGTTACCGGATTTACCGGTTACCGGATTTACCGCTGTGTCCCCATTGAAATCAATGAAATAAATTAATTCCCTCCCCCTCCCCCTCCAAGGCTGCACGGGTGGAAGGGGGACACCCCCCACCCACCCTTCCCAGCCTGGATTTTTGTTTAAAAAAAGACCCAGAGGCGAGCCCACCCCCAGCACCAGCGGCCGCGGCGTCCCCGCA
>QEPC01013045.1:165618-178055 GCA_003113815.1 Sphenodon punctatus
CCCCCTCCCCCCATTCACATCTACGAGTCCCAGTCCACCCCCTCCTCCACTCCACCCCAGCCCCAGTCAGACTCCCTGAGCCTCCTCCCCCCAGCTCCATTCAGCCTCTGTGCCCCCACTCCTAACTCCCCCCCCAGCCCAGCCCCATTCCAGGCCCAGTGGCTGCCTGCCTCCCAGTCTACCTCCACCCCTCCCCCCGTGTTTCACATTCTGCCCCTCTTCCCCCCGCAATTAAATACTCACCCCACTTCATGCAGCAGGAATCCGGATACTGGTCTGGTCCAATTCTCCAAAAAAGAGTCTCTCTGTCCCAAAGAGGGGAGGGGGAGGGGGGTCCGTCCAGCAACCAGGTGTGACTGAGTCACTGAGCCAAACAGAGTCCCCTCCAGCCATGCCAGGACACTCCACAAAATGGCTCCACCACCAATGCACGCAGCTCAGCAGAGCAAAACAGCCCATGCCCTCACTAAGCATGCGTGCCCTCAAACAAAAACAGCATTGCCTGCCTACACCAATTATGTTCCAAGGTGGCCCAAGCGCAACCATTGCCTGGGCACTTGTAATCAGCATCAAGGTGCTGTTTAAAAATTGAACCCATAGGGTTCAATGGCTCCCCCTAGCCACCTAAGCGCGTTCCTATCATATTTGTCCCTTATGGGACTCCATGCAATACCAGTTTCTCCCTCCTCCAGGCTGGGGGGCAGGACTGGCTGGGAGAGAGTGAGCTGCTCAGAGGCAGCTGATCTCAGCTCACTGATTGCTCAGTCAGCGTGTCACAGACAGCTGACTGATGTAAACAGAGGAGCCCCCTCCTTTGTGAAAATGAGCAGTGGCAGCTGCTGGGGCCCTTGACAGGACTCCTGAACGTCTTTCAGGTAAGAGGCTGTGTGTGCAGGGAGGCAGGGGGAACAGTAGCAGGGCAGAGGGCACAGACAGGCATCAGAGGCCACAGGAGTGGCAGCAGAGGGCACAGGAGGGACATTGCCCCTGGTGTGACACCTGCTAATGACACACAAAATGACATTTGTCTTTTTTTCTGACAGCATCATACTCTTGACTCTTGTTCAGTTTGTAATTCACCTTAAGTCCCAGACTCTTCTCTCCAGTGCTACTGCCCAATCAGTAGTCCCACATTTTAAGTTTGTGCTTCCTGTTTTTCGATCCTGTGTGTAGAACGTAATATTAGTCTTTGTTAAATCATGTTATTTCTTCTATCTCAGTTCTTCGATCTTGGTTCTTAAATTTAACTAGCTAATTTTGTATTCTAATTCCATCCTCCAAATTGTTTGCAACCCTTCCCAGTTTTGTATTGTCTGCCAATTTCATGAGTATACTCCCCACTCCAGAGGACAAGAGTACAGAGATAAGAAATCCAGTCCTGAACCAGTAACCTTGAATCTCTGGGTCTATGGCGAGTTCCCTAGCGCAATGCTATCCCTGGGTTTTGGCCTCATGTATGTACTGTTAGCCCTTACTGTACTGGTTTGACCACATCCCTTTTTCAGAATTGTTTTACTCCTTCAGCTCCCTGGTTGGCTGCCTGCCATATTAAAGTCAAGTCTGCAGCCACAGGAAGTTGGGTGGATCATCTATTCTTCCTGTTCCTCCTGTCTGTTTCCTGGGGGCCTGCTTTGCTGGATATTTTGTCCTTTTCCTTGCTCCCTTCCATGTACCCTTGGCTCAGCGATGCTTTGTCCTTGACCCAGCTTGTCTTTTGACTCACTTTGCCCTATCTTGATTTCTGTCTGGACTCTGGACCTGCCTGTTCTGCCCTGAAACCAATTCTTCTTCCCTGTCTGCCTGTAGTGTTCTCTGCTTCCTGCTTGTCCAGCACGCTAGCCTGCCTCTCCTGCTTCCCCTGGTCTGTGTGTCAGGAACCTCATTTTGCTTGTGACCCTGTGGACCCTGTCCTACACCAAATCCCATGAAACCATTCCACAGCATAACACCCTCATTCAACTTATTAATGAAAATGCTGAACAGCACTGGAGCCAGGACAGAGACCTCTGGGACACCACTTGATACCTCCTTTCAGTTCAGTGCTATTACATTAATTATTGCTAGCTAAGTGTGGCTTAGCAACCAAATGTGAACCCATTTAATGGAAATTCTATCCAGCTCATATCTCTAAACTATTTACCAGAATGTCAAATGGGATAATGGAGAATTACATCTACTGCATTCCCCTTACCTACTAAGCTAGTTATCCTATCTAAGAAGGAGCTGGGTTGGCATGATTTGTTCTTAACAAAACTATGTTGGTTACTTATTATTGCTCCATTTTCATCAACTTATTCAAACATTGATTGTTTTATAATTTGTTCAATTTTTTTCCCCAGGTACTGAAAACAGGCTAACTGGTCCATAATTCCCTGGCTAATTTTCTTTTCTTTTAAATAGGCACTATGGGTGAAACCTAGGGTGACCATAACTTCCCTTTAAAAGAGGAAGCTTATGAAAAATGAATGTTGCAGGACTCCATTGGTTCCAGTACAACCTTGCACCATGTATTTTTCATAAGTGTCCTCTTTTAAAGGGGAGTTATGGCCACCCTAGTGAAAACAAATGAGACAGCAGCCCAGTAGTTCAGTGGCTTCCAGATGTTTCCCACTCCTGCTAGAGTTAGCTCTCCCCACTGACCCAACAAATGGTAGTTGCCTTGGTCCTCCATGGTCGGCCAGGCTCAGGACCTGGCTGGCCTCTGTCTCAATTGTTTTTACCCTTTTTTGATCTTCCCCAGGCAGTGATTAATTATTTTTTTTTAAAATTGTCAGGACCTAAGCCTGCCCCAAAAGCCACAGCCCCTGACCAAGAGGTTGTCATAGCAGGGAATCTAACCATAGTTTCCATCTAGCACCCTAGATGGAACCACGCTGTTTCACTCCAGCTGAATATAAGACATGAGTTCTTGTGATTTTATCTATATGATGTCTAGTGAAAGGGTTAGAGGAAATCATTGATAAAAATGAGATAAACCATCCAGGGTTTTTTGGGGGTGGGTGTGTGTGTGTGTTCTGGCTTTCATTTCCTGAAATGGCCAATATCAGCTTTTCCCTGGTCTGTCACATTTTGGAGTGCATATTCCTACTGGGAGCATTGCCTGAGCTTAGTTCTTTCCTTGAATTTAATAGTTAGGACTGAGCCCTAGCAAACCGCCCCCCCCACCACCACCACCACCACCAATTAAGTCCTAACCATAGGATGTCACCTGTCCTCTATGAGTTTTCAAAGATAATTGCTAGTGGTTCTGAGATTTCTCCTGATAATCCATTCAGGATCCTAGGATGTAGTTTGTCAGGCTCTGCCAACTGAAATTCGTTCAAATTAGCCAGGTATTCTTCATCAAGTTTTTTAGTTATCCTGACCTGTATCTCCTCCCTTTCATTGTCCATGACCTCTTTTAAACATCTGAACAGAGTTTACCTTTTTTGAGAAGACTGAGGTGAAGTAGGTACTCAGCAATTCACCATTCTGGAACCCCCTGTCTGTTAACACCACAACGTCCCCGGGGATTAGAGGATGCCCACCTTTCTTAGACTTTTTGTGGTATTTACTCAGAGCTGAGAGTTGGATTAGATGAACTTTGACGTCCCTTCCAAACCCTATGATTCTCTGGATAATTAGGTAGGGCCACTATCATTTGGACAGTTAGTACTCCACTGGCCATTGTTGCAATGTATGTGACATTGGTTTAATGTTTGTACAGTTCTCTCATAAATCTGAACTTTCTCAAGCATCCACAGCCTTCCTACATTAGTCACATTCTAGGTTGTCTAGACATGGTATCAGCAATTACAACTTCCTTGCCAGGCGCATGACCTACATGCAGATAACACTCCACATCAGGCACAGACATGGTCTTCAGCATCCCCTTAGCATGCACTCTGAACCATTGTTATTTATCAAGAAAATAAGCTGTTTGTGTTCAGAAAGAAAAAATTAACATAACCTAATATACACAGTTATTTTGCAGACTTTAATGCTGCCCATTAGCCAGCTAGATAAACTCCTGTAAATGAGCATTACAAGTCACAGCATCTGCTAATGTGTCAGAGTAGAGTAGTAGGCATCTGACTTTAGCTGACCATCAATCTTGTACTTGCACTCTACTAAGTAAATATAATGCATGATTTATTAAACCTGACTCCTGATCCTTCTTTCCTGATAACTGAGCCAGCATGTCTGGCTTTTCATCCTTGACTTCTTTTATCCATAACTCTTGATACAAATGCCTGCTTTTGATGGCAGATTTTACAGGCTGAGTACATAGAACCAGATTGTTGGGCTTATCCAGTTCTGCTAATGATAGTCAAAGCAAGCCATAATGGAGGGGAGATCATCCCCAAGAAGATCGCAAAAAAGTAGCGAGTGTCCTATAATGGCAGTTATTTACCCTTCTTCATATTAGAACTAGGTGGTGACCTATTAAATTCAGTGGAAGCAGATTTAATAAATATAAATGGAAGTATTCCCCCTCCCTCCCCCCATAACTAACCTGTGGAATTTATCACCAGAGGAGGTTGTAGAGGCTAATAGCATAATTGCATAATAATAGCAGTATACTCCATGATGGATATTAGTCAAGTTATTCAAGGGATGAGATCTCTGATTGTCAGGTACTGGGAGTGAATAGCAGGGGTTGTGTCACTCCATTATGACTGGTTGCACACTCTCTAAAGCAAGTTAGTCATTGCTAGAGACAGGATGCTGGGCTAGATGGATGTCTGGTCTGACCTGGAACTTTGTATCTACTTATACCTTTGTTACTGTTATGAAATTCAAACGTTGCTTCTTCTTCCCCCACCCCCTTCAGTATTTCAGTATTCTGTGGGTGTTTTTACACACACATTTCTCCTGCATGCTTACTGTTACATCCTGAACTTTCTCTGTCTCTAAATCACTCACCCAGATCTTAAACATCTGACTCTTTGAACTTCTGCCAGAACGTTTGTGTGGAAAAGGTTCTCCTGTTAAACTGTTTTGCTCAAGGCAGCTGTGGTCACTTGGTTTCCATGGCAGCCCGTCACGTCTACAGCTGCGGCTACTTTAGGCTGCCTCAGGGCAGTGTTTGTGTGAAGAATACATCCAGGAACTGCCTCAGGGCAGTGTGTGTGAGAGAAGAATGCTTTCTGAATTTATTTGTGGACTTGTAAACCCAGAAGATTGAAAGACCAGTACTTTAAGGTGTGTGTAAAAATGCCCAATATTTTCCTCAGTTTGTAATTTTAAAATTTGAATGTGATTGGTCCATTTTTCTGACATTGTGCAGCAATCACTTTCACATTAATGTTTTTAAAATGCTGCCAAATAATACCTCAATAGTGAACAATATACCACATGTACCAAGTGAATCTAATACAAAATACAAACTGACCAAAGTGACAAAAATACTGAATGCCATTTCATATCTACTTCCATAAAATGGAGTTCATATACCAAACTTCTTGAATGTAGTATTTGCTTCAGGTATGGGCTTCATTTCCACTATAACTATTTTACATAAAAGGATAACAGACCGTCTCAAGGAATAGGTATCTTTAGTTGCAGCTTAGCTAGGAAGTATCCTTATAACCAGTATAGGTATGATCTTAAATGGCATCTGGACCAAAGGAACCCCCATAAAGCCAAAGGAGTTTTGTCAGTGCAATAGCATTTAGGATTGCAGCCACAGTTTCCTCTGCAAGGAATAAAGTAACTTCCCGCAGCACATTGTATAAGAATGAATTCTGTTTATTATGAAAGGCCCAGTAATGTATAGTCTATTCAGAACAAGTACTTCTCCTTCTGCCTTTCCACAGGCCTGATATAAAAGCACATGGCAGGGAGGAGTCTGTGTCTAAATTCCAGACAAGCTGAGGCTTCATTCTGCTTGTTCATTAAGTCTTTAGCCTTCACTGTGTCAAAATATGCGCAAACGTGTACATTTCAATCATAATCACACAACGATGAAAGCCTTTAGTATCTTTCAAGAGGTGCTCATGTTGGCTCTCTTGCCCTAGCTTCCTCTCCTCTCCCTTTGGCTCCACCCAATATTCACACTTGATTAGCGATTCAGTTCCAAATAACAATTTGTAATGACAAGAGAACATTTTGTTAAAAACTTTTCCTCCTTTTGAAGGGTAACAAGATTATATAATTGTCTTATGCAAAGCTAGTCTCTCAGCACAGAGAGGAATTAAAGGCCTAATTACCCACTCATCTTTGTTTCATGGAATATTATAATTCAGAATTCAGACTTCTTTTAAAAAGAAAAAAAGTGCAGAGATTTAATATATTTTTCATGGGAAAGAGGAGCAAAGCAGTACAACACATACAGTTTTTGACACAACTAGACCTACCTCAGTCACACCTGACGGCGGCGACTCCTGCGAGCCAAAGACGCGGCAGGGGGAGGAGGCAGAGGCCGGACGTAACGCTGGTGCGAATGGGGTTCTGACACAAATTCACTCGCGAATGACAGGGCTAGAGAGGGGGGGAAACATATAAGATGAAAGCACTTTGTTGTGAGCTATAAGGACCCAGCCTTGACCCCACATTCCCAGAGTTATGCAGCAGTTGACCAGCTCTCCTGCACCACTGCCTCAGTCTGCCATGGACCTGGCCAATCCTAGTGGTGACTCTCTGCACTGGGCGCACCACACCACATTTCCAGCTTGTCCCAGTCCCTGTCACGCCTAACAGTTTCTTGGTTGACTGCCAGTCTGGATATAACTGGCTGGCAGCAACAGAAAGCTGGCTGGAGAAATCCCCAGGATTTTGGAATCCTCTTCCTGTCTTGCCTTTGCTCTCAGCTCTTGTCTCTAGCCCCTGCTTTTCTCCCAGTCCTTGTCTCTAGCCTGTCTCTTGCTCTGCCTTGTTCCTAGCACTAACTCTTTCTCTTGCTCTGCCTTATCTCCAGGCCCTGTCCTCTGATCTAGCCTCTGGTTCTTCTCAGCTGTTCCTTTTGCTTCCCCTCTCTGCTCCTGCCTCTAATACTCCAACCGCAAGCCTCAGATGCCCCTCACTCCACACCTTTACAAGATCTTTCAAAGAGCCAAGTGAGGTTTTGGATTGACAGATCATAGCCTTGGTGTTCATAAATTTGAGGTTCTGTTGTAGCCCCATTGCCTCAAAGTCTGAGACCCTGTGAGGTCAGAAAATAATGGTATCCCCATTTAGAGATGTGGCTGGCCTTAGGGAACAGGAAGTGAAGAAATGAACCTGTGTCTCCAGAGTTTTAGACTCGCATCAAATTCACTGGGTCATTATTCTTCCCTATGGAGCCCCGATTAGCTAGTTCTGACAGCACCAATTGTGGAGCGTAGATGTACAAATAATACCTGCCTTCTTTTGGAATTGAATCCCCAGAACATCCACATATTACTACAGAGAGCCAATAATTTGTGCCTAAACGTACAATCCTCTGCACTTCATTTTAGCAATTTGTGGAAAAGCATTATTGGAGTGACGCACATTCACACACCTAAAATCCGACAAGTATAAATGACACGGTGATATTTATTAAGACCCCACTGATCCCACCACTTGCATCTCTCCATTTAGCAACACAAAGGAAAACATTAGAACCTAGCCTTAACATTTAGCACTTGATGTATTAGTATGGATCTCTGAAACATACAATAATGAGATAAGAATAGGAAAAATACCAGTATTCTTGATTTTACATAGAAAGTAACATCTAATTATTTTAGATATACTAGAATATATACATTTCTTATATTATATATTACATATTATTAAATATAAAATAAATATAAAATATATACTTTGATTAGATACAGATAACTTTATACTGATATTATCAAACATATAAGCCACAAACCACTTTCTCTGGAGAAGCCCCATCAAAGTCTGTTCAATAGGTTACTCTGAAGTAACTAGTTGATTGAAACCAAAATGTTACATGTACATCTGTGCCTTTGGAAGGAGAGAAAAGTATGGCATAATGTCTCTTTGTCTGGTTCACTTACACCCTCTCCAGAGGAATGAATCTGTTTATGCTTATCAAACAGATATTGCTACTGGGCTATTTATGCCACCTAGCCAATTGACACTATAATGATAGTTGCTTACATTTAGTTAGCAGTGCAAAATCCAGACAATTCAGTGAATTTGCATGAATTCACATGAAACTGAGATCAGAATCAGATAAAGGGTTATGATGGATTATGGGTGGATGAAATCTGGTGGAGCAGGGACAGGATGTAAGATGATGAAGGAAGAAACATTGAGAAGAGATTAAATGGTATCCATCCCAATAGGAAGCCATGAGGTGCTGTGGAAGAAGAATACTCCTCGTACCTTGGTCAGTGACTGTTGGAATGGTGTTGAGAAAGGCCATGTAATAACAATGAATGAGGACAGAGTGAATAACGCTGTTTCTCAGTCACTATTTGAAAATCGGGGCTATTGCCTGCATGCTGGACATGTGTTCCTCATCTGTGTCCCTCACATGGCAACCATCTCAAAATCACGGAGGATGCTTTACAGGCTAAGGCATGAACACGTTTGGCCCCAAGAAGTCCAACATGTGTGTGTAACATCTATTAGGAAAGTCACAGACAGGGTAGCCAGACAGGAGAGTGGCTTAACAACTAGGGTACAAAAGCTTTGTGAACCAGCCAGGAAACCAAAGCAGAGCTCAGTCTTGAATGCAGGCGATAGCCCAGTATGCAAGCTGTGACTCACTAACATGTTTATTTATTGGGTGCTGTCACTAACAGGCATGAGAGTGGTCTCAAGGACACTCCCAGCTTGAACACAGAATTTATTTTCACCCTAAAATACTATAGAATTTCCTTGTATTTTGAATGCGAAGAATAGAAGTGTGAAAGCTTATTGTTGAACATTGCCTTTTTAATGAGAAGCTGGCCATTACTTTTTAATGGTGCCTTACACTTTTTTATAGACAAAAGAAAACACTTGGGATGGGTGAACAGAATGGAGTTCGGAAATGTGGTTCGTTTTGGTCTGGTTTAAAATTCGAGTTTGGAAATTCGGTTCAGTTCAGTTTGAAATTTGAGTTCGGTTCGGAAGTTCGGTTCGGTCGACCGAATAGACCAAGTTTGGTCAAATTCCGAACTTCCAAACTAAGTTCAGCCATTCAAAACCAGGTTTTTTTTAATGTATGTTGCCACTAGGTATGGGCGAACAGAACAGAGTTCGGAAATTCGGTTCGGGACGGTTTGAAATTCGAGTTCGGTTAGGAAGTTCGGTTCGGTCGACCGAACAGACCGAGTTCGGTCGACCGAACAGACCGAGTTCGGTCCGAACTCTGAACTTCCGAACTGTGTTCGCCCATCCCTAAAAAACACGTCTACTGTTACCAAAATTTTATTTTGCTTTTTCTGGCGTTTCCACATATGAAAGTGTATTGTTTTGCCTGAAGGTTATATGCAGTCTATTGACTCAATCTCTAATTTGTCTGCCTGCAATCAAGGAGTGAATGAATGAATGAATGAAGATTGCTCCACTTGTGTTTGCAAATTGGGATCCACACCACTTACCATGTAGTAGCCAAATTCATGTTATAATGAAGCATGTTGTGATGAGAGTGCAGTATGGTTATTTGAGGGAGGATGTTATTGAGCAATATAGAACAAAAGAACTGAAGCATGTCAGAAGTCTCAGACAGAAGGCATAAAAGAGAGCATCGCCATTTTGAAAGTGGGAGACATTTTATTGGTGACCATCTCTGCCCAGCTGATCCCCCAAAGATGGGGTCTGAGTGTCTGTATATATCTTTGTCTATCTGTATTTAGCTTGTCACAGGGCTAAACATTAGCTATGATTGACATGAAAACGACTGAAAAGCTGAGCTGAGTTTTGTTTGCTTCAGAGCAGTCTGTCCAACCCAACATACGTCTCTGATTCTTGAGGTAACAGAACATATCACTTTGTACCAGGGGTGAATTTACAAGTGGTCCGAACATGCTGAAGGGTTGGATTGGCCTCAGCAGATGTGCGGGGGCAGTGACACTGCACATGCAAGTGTGAGAAATTATGCATTTCACTTTGAGTGAAGACTTGACTTAATGCTTACTTAAGTCTAGCACTTTGGCATGCAATTTATGCACGTGCAACTCCCTTTTTACCCATGAGCCCAGATCAAAAATGTCATCATTTGGTACCAAGGAAAAGGCTATATAGGAATACTAAATAGCCTGGGGAGGCATCAGAATTAAGATCAATGATATACCTCCTGATGGATAAAAATGTGAAGGTCACCAGGAAAGTGGCTCTATATGGATATGTGATTGGAAATGAGAGAGCACGCATGATCAGGAAACAGAAACAATGATGAGACTTTATATAATATGAATGATTTTGTATGTTAACTTTATTTGGTTATCTTCAAGGTCTTCTTTTCCTGAGAATATTATAGTGGGGATCCTCTATAGGAATTGGAAAATGAATTATATAACACATTGTCTTACGATGGGGATTTATCTATTCTGTTTCCCTCCCGAGGATATTGGGAGGCACGGATACACTGTGGCGGTTATTGTTTGGTTATGAAGATATAATAATAACCCATGGGATATAATTTTATACCTTGTAATTATATTGCTATGTGTTTTTGTCATAGCCAAAGGGCTAGCACAATAAAATTATGTATTATTATTATTATTTTATTAATTTATTATTTATTATTATTTATTCATTTGGTACCACTCGGGGTGTCAAATTGCAGTAAGACTGTTTAGAAGATCAGAAGTAGTGCCATGCTGGGTCAGACCAATGGTCCATCTATCCCAGCACCTGTCTCCAACAATGGTCAATCTCGGTTTCTTGGAAGAAGTACCCAACAGATCACAGTGGGGTGATTCCCTGTTGTTCACTCCCAGCTCCTAACAGTTCTTTGCACTGGCTGCCTATAGTCTTCTGGGCCCAATTCAAGGCGTTGGTGTGTTGACCTATAAAGCCCTATATGGCCTAGGTCCTGCCTATCTGCAGGACCGCCTCACTCCCCAGACCCTGGATCGGCCCCATAAGTCATCAGGGAGAGCCTGTATCAAAGTCCCCAGGGTTTAACTAAGGGCCACTATGAAGAGGGCATGCACTTCCCCTCCTTTAGACATCAGTGCAAAACCTAGTTGTTCCACTGGTGAAGGAGATGGGTAGGGGTTGGCGAGGGGGGGAAGTTTCTCATTATTTTTACCTGCCTTCATTATATTAAGTTTGCTATTTAAATACTTTTGTTACTTGTTTTATTGTGTTTATATGTTGGTTTTTTTACATGCATTTATATTGTGGACTGTTAGCCACCCCGATCTGCTTTTTGCTAGGAGGGGCGGGAAAAGATCCATGTAATAATTAATAAATAAATAATAAATAAGAGCTTAAATAGCTGTAGACATCTATAGACATAGATGTTTTCCAAACATAGATGTCTATCGATGTCATTTACCTGTGATAACCTGCACAGAGTAGCAGCTTAGTAGTGTCCTGCTTAGTAAGGGCACCTTGACAGCTGGCAAGATGAATATTTACTAGAATCCATCACATGAAAGCTACTCATGTCATGAGGATATCAGATATTTTACTATGTACAACCATAAAAACAAACCTGTCTAAGTCACACTTTGCCACCCCATGTGGTACTAGATTTCCCTCTGGCTCAGACTATTTGCTTGCATTGCACCCTAGGATTGCACCCTATTTTGTTTTTCATGTGGCTGTTGAAAAAGTAGCTTCAAAAATATGTGGAGAAGTGAATCATTTACATTAAAAACCTCACAGCTTTTTGATGCGTAGAAATTTTCTAGGGATGTGCGAACACGGTTCGGAAGCTCGGAGTTCAGCCCGAACTCAGTCCGTTTGGATGACCAAATCTGAACCCGAACTGACCAAACTGAACCTGATACTGAACTCTGAAATGACAGAACAGTTCAGTTGGTTCAGATCGAGTTTGGATGAGTTCGCCCACGAGAAAAACAAAAAACAGTAAATCATCAGTAAAACACGACCCTTGTTCGACACGGGGTGTGTGTGTCAGCTGAGGAGCAGACTTCCAGGCGCTAGGAGTGGAGAGGCTTGGAGTATCAGCCAGCCTGCCCAATCACCATCCCTTTTATCCTCAGACCACTGGCTTCACAGGCTGCGATTGGCCACGAGCTAGGCTGCATGGAGCCAATGGGGCTTGTGGTGAGGCAGGCGTAACAAGTAACAAAACTCATTGCCCTCCCCCCTTCCAACACCTTCTGAGCTAATCACTGTTCCTGACAGCAGGTGTTTTCAGAAGGCTCCCTCTCCCAGCAGTTTGTGTTCTTTCCTATTCCTAATCCTTTGCCATCCTCCTCCTATTTCACCCATCCAACCCATTTACCTCCATATCATCATTTATTTAGATTATATTAGATAGATTTAAGTGTTATTTTTATTTTTTACCCTTCCCTGTGTTCTTTTCCCCCCCTCCATTGAATCCTTTCCCTCTC
>QEPC01013045.1:195301-281402 GCA_003113815.1 Sphenodon punctatus
CCTCACCATGGTGGTCAGGGCTGCCTCAATGTTCCAAGAAGTGTGGGGACCATCCATGACTTCTGCCTGAAGCAGGGCCCCCTAAATCCTGCTTCAGGACCACTCCTGCCGCTCCCAAATGTTGCCTCCGGGTCCTGCCACCAGTGCACCATCCCTGCCAGGTAGGCATACTGGCTGTTGCCCAGTAAGAGGCTGGCACCACTTGCCGACTCAGGGTGGTGTGCAAGGGCAGTTTAAACTAGAAGACCAGGAAGCAAATCAGACAACTAAACCCTATGTACCTGACCACCAAGAACAATCATTTCCCCCTAACATGTGCGTGGCTCTCACTTGAAAGCCATGCCATCATCCACATCCTGCAGCTGCCACTGGACTTGGCAGCTGCCCCCACCCCAGCTTCTCCATGGTACACTGATGCTTCTGGGCCTCAACTCGCTGCTGCTGCTGCCCCACTGAGAGTGCTAATGGGAGGGGCAGAAAATGGTGGGGACACAGCTCTTGGAGGGACGTGCAGAGGCCCTGTCCAAAGTGGCCAAGGCTCTGTTGGCCTGCCCACCAACAAGTGTCCCCAGAAAGCAGGTGTTATATATGGTGGGGGACATTTGCTCACCGCACCACCTGGGACTGGGGGCCAAGTTGGTAGAGCAGGTGCTTTTCATCAAGGTCAACCTTCCACTGCTGGGATTCCCCGGGCTTCCCCTGGACATGGATTGATGGTGTAGTGGCACATGGCATCACATGGCAGTCTTGGGAAGGGGCTCCTCCTCAATCTGGGATGCCGCTGCTGAAGTGCTGTCCCTCCCTCCCAATTCCTGCTGTTGCTGCCTCTTCTGTGCCATGTGTTCTGCTACCGGGTAATCCAATGACTGCCGCTGCTCCACCGATGCCTTGCCGCCTGCAATGCCCATCTAAGTAGGGGTCCCAGGCCAGCCACCAAGCCCCAAGCCTTCCCGGCCTCCGCTGCTGCTGCCTGCTGTCGCAGGGTCTCAGATGGCCAGCCATGGTGCCACGGGCACTCCCAGGGGCCAAACACCAAGCCTGCCTGCCTGGGCAACCCGGGGTGCCAAGTCCCAAGCCTTCCTGGTCTATGCTGCTTCTGTGTCTCCAAAGGCCTGTCATGCCCTCACAGGCACCCCTGGAGTGCTCCAAGCCTCTGCCGTCGCCAAACAGTTCAGAATGTTTGGGGCCTCTGAACTCCACGGGACTGAACCCATGAACCCAAAGTTTTTGGATCGAATATTCAAACATCTGAACATCCGAACTGCATTCTGTTTGCACAGCCCTAATAGGTTATTAGGTGTAGGTTTTGGTTAGACAAGCATATTAGTAATTTTTCATATTGTCATTGTGCACGTATTACTACTGAATTATAATGAGAAAGGGATGAAGGAGTTCAACTTATGAGAAGTCTGGGGCAGGTGTCTGCTGGCACTTCTGTCACTGGTAGCAGCCCACAACAGAAACGATACCAAAAACAAAATTTTAGATATTTCTCAAAATCAATACCGATAACAACACTGATAACAAAAAATGAAATTTGATTAATGATAATGAAAATGACAATTTTTAGTAACAACAAACAAAAACAAAAATGAAAAAATGGCATGAGACCTTGGTGCACACCCCTAGGGGAAACACAGGGACTATAGGGTCCCTGACTATAGAACATCGTTCTATATGATGTTGGGACACCTGTCATTGATGAAATCCAGCCTCCTTTGGTCACTCAGATTTGCTGCACTGGGTTATTCGTGAATCCATTCCTGCACCTAAAGCATCAGGTTGTCATGGTGGCCTGGGGTGTTTTTAACCAACTCCACTTAGTGAGAAGGTTGTGATTTTTTTTTAATAAGATTTTGATTTAGACATGGTCACTGTCATCCATGCTTTCATAAACTTGAATCTGGACTATTGCTGTGTGCTCTGTGTGGGGCTGCCCTTGATGACTGTTCAGACTGCAATGGCCCATCTTCTGTCAGCAGTGAATCGCAATGAGGACATTATACCAGTGCTCCAGATTCTGCACCAGCTACCAATAGCTCTCCAGTCACAATTCAAGGTGCTGGCTTAGACCTATGGAGCCCTGAATTGCCTGGGCCGTGAATATCTAAAAGGCAGCCTCTCTCCTCATTTCCTGTTGTAGCCTCTAAAATCATCCAGGAGAACCCTCTTGCAGGTATCGTAAGCCCACCAAGTTTCCACAACAAGGGCACAAAGTAGCTGCCCCACAAATATGGAACTCCCTTCCCCTAAAGGTTCATCTTAGCCAGAGTCTACTTATCTTCTGGAAGGAATGCAAGACCTTTTCGGACAGGCATTTGAGGAGTTGTGTGTTAGGAGAATATATACCAGCACCTGGGATGCTGGTATATATTCTGTATATTTTGCAAGATAAGATGATTATTTTGATATTCTCCAAGAGTCTTAATGGGATCAAAATGTAAACAAACTGTCCTCCAAATGCACAGGGACAACAACATCAGTTTCTCAAGAGCAAAGAGGGGAATTCATGGCCATGCAATAGACATTTATGCCAGTGTGATCAATGCCATGTGACCATCAAAGCAGGATAAATTCCCCTCATGTAAAATCCTAAATATAAGAGGGAGCTCTCAGCAGGTAGAGGGATATACAAGGACCTCAACTTCTCCCCATAGGCCGGATGCAAATTGTCTGTATCTTTCTGCAGAGCTATTTCACGTTAGTCATAAAGGGGTTTGCATCCACCACAGTCTCAAGGTGCCATTAGGACTATGATAGGATCAGGGAGTACAAACCAAACCTATGCAGTCTCACTTTAAGTGAGACACAAAAAGCAGTTCTCAGTCATCCTCATGCCCCTCTTCTAATTCCTGCTGATACCTACCACCCAGAACAATCTGTTACCTGAGGTCTGTGTACTCATACCCTCATCACATGGAACAACCAGCCATCATTCTCAATGTAACCAAGCCAATCGTGTGCACCTGGGACTTCACATATTTGTGAATTTTACACCTCTTTTCTCTCCCTCTGTTCCCCTTTCTTCATCTCCACCACTACCACACCCCTCCTCAGATTGTAATCCCTAGAGCATGGACCTTGTCTATTCCATTATTTTGTAAAGCACCAGATACATTGCTGATGCTATATAAATGCTTGCTAATAAAATAAAATAATAACAATAATAATAATTAATAATTCCTTGAGCAGAATGGAAAAGCTAGGAAGAAAATCTCTTCCCAAGTCCTTTAGGACATACATTGTTAGCTCTAGCAGAAAACAAAATGAAATCTAAATTCCCTGAATCACTAACCTTCCTTGGCATGACACAGTCTGCCACCCTCCATTCATCTTAGGCCCCTAACTTCTCCTTCCTCTCTGTAGTGAAGGGTATAAATGCAGGAAGGGAGAAGAGGACACTTTGGGTGAGGCCACACAAGCGATGAGGGCCCGATCCCCGCACGGCCCCCATGGCAGGCAATCGCCACTGCCATCTGCAGGGCCAGCAGAGGGGAGCCAAAGCCAGGTGGGTCAGACCCTGTCAGCACGAGCGAGCACGCATCCCCTGGCCCGACCTAAATACTGCCCCTGGCTGTGACATCGCTGCGTGTGATGGGAACTAGTGCCCGCCACTCACAGCCCCTCCATGGACCTTGCCACACGGCAGAATCAAACAGGCCAGGCCACATAGGTTGCTACACTCTGAGCAGCCTTACTATACGAGGGGTAAGGCTGCTTCTCAATGCATCCTCTGAATTTTTCTGGAGACTTGTTGCATAGTAAGCACCTTCCCCGAGGGAACATCTGGCTGCTGCTGGTTGCATGATGCACTGCATCACGTGGTCTGGCTTCCCAGGAAGGGGTATGGCTACCAAAGGCAGGGTAACTTCCCTTCCTGTCTCATCTGGCTGCACCCACTAACTCCACCAACAAAATTTGGAAAGCAGGGGTAAATTCTTCCTTATACCAACCCTCCAGGTTCACTGACATTCTCTGGGGTTTGCCCCATTAACTCTGGGTTTAAGTGATTTTCATTGGTTATGCCTGGATAACCCAGGTGATTTTTTTTTTCTAGGTGTGGCGGGAGGGAAAGGAGCTGGGTGAAGAGTCTCTCTTACCCTATTTTGGCATGGCTCCACCCCTTTCTGGTTCAAAGCTTCAGGAAAGGTGACAACTCTAGCAGGAGAGAACATGTTTGTCTGTGAGTGGCAGAGTTTGTGTGTGAGACTGAAAGTGTGCATGGAAGAACAAGGGAGTCAGAGCGGGAACCAAACCATGGGTTGGAGGCCACCCCAACTGATGAATAAACTAGAAATGACAACAACTTGAGTGTGAGAAGTACTGACAAAAAATACAGGCTAGAGAAGCCTCAAATGCAGGGAGCCTTGGTGGAGGGGAGGCCCAAGGCAATTAAGGAGGAACCATCAAATCCATGAGTGAACTAGAATTTATTAATTTATTTCATTTCATTTAGGATTTTTAACATGCCCTTCCCTGAAGGCTTAGGAAAGTTAACAACATACTATATACCTATAGTTGGACATGTATAAAATATAAAAATATGAGATCCATAAAAATATAAACTATGTAAAATTCCCATCAAAACCACACCCCAACCATAGCCCAGCCTGCTAAAGGTCTGTTCAAATAAATAGGTTTTACATTAGACCCCCCCCCCCCCAAAATGTCCTGGCCCTTGGAAAGGATGTTATGCTTAAATGAACATTAAAAAATTATTATGGCAACTTTTTCCTTTTACTAATGGGTGAGTTTGTGGGTGTCCCTCAAAATTCCTACATTAGGAGGGTATTCCCACCACCATTTCACCTAGGCCCCCAACTTCAGTGTGCATGACTTACCTTGGGCATGGTGATGGTGTTTTGTGGCAAGGGTCAGTGGGTGAGAGACTTTGGAGAATCCATGAGGTGAAGCTCTCCCACCTCACATTGAATTGCTGCAATTCTGTAGAGGCTGTCTATCCTGCCTTGCTGGATAACTTCCTTCTTCAGGACTGATTGTTTAAGATTTTGTCTTTGCATCATGTCATCTTCAGAATGAGGCTCTTTAGCTTGCTTTCCCACAGGTAATTTATGCTGACATCTTTTCCAGAGTCTCTGTCTTATCTCACCCATCCCTCACTCCCACCAATTGATGTGGCTCTTGGTGTCGCCTAGCATGGTGTTCCCTCAAGTAATATCTTTGTCACCTATTGGTGCAGCGGTGACACCTTTGCTGTCACTCTCAGCTTGATGCCAGACAAGGACCAACAGAACAGAGATGTGAGGTTAGTTATTTTTTCCAGTATATATATATATTTTTTTTATTATATATATATACTGGAAAAAATAACTAACCTCACATCTCTGTTCTGTTGGTCCTTGTCTGGCATCAAGCTGAGAGTGACAGCAAAGGTGTCACCGCTGCACCAATAGGTGACAAAGATATTACTTGAGGGAACACCATGCTAGGCGACACCAAGAGCCACATCAATTGGTGGGAGTGAGGGATGGGTGAGATAAGACAGAGACTCTGGAAAAGATGTCAGCATAGATTACCTGTGGGAAAGCAAGCTAAAGAGCCTCATTCTGAAGATGACATGATGCTAAGACAAAATCTTAAATATATATATAATCTTTTATATATATAAAAATAAAGGTCCTAGAGAATCCTATAATTTAACTAGACATGATCAATCATGCACTTTAACCACATTCACACCTGTGGCGGCACACAGATTTTGGCTCCCACAAGCCAAAATCTGTGTGAAGTTCAGCTGGTGTGAAAGACTCCCACACGGAGTTCAGCCAGTGTAAAAAACTCCTTGCATGGCTTTGCCGGAGATCACCTAGAAGAGTTCAGAGCAGGGAAATCCAACTCTGCACTCTTCCGGGTGATCTCCAGAAAAGCCGTGTGGGTATCAGCCAAACTCCATGCAGATTTTGGCTCTCGCAGTTTCTCCCAAAGCCAAAACCTGTGGAGAATCAGCAAAATCTGGGCTTGGCACCTTGGGTTGCCTGGGCAGGCAGACTTGGTGCTTGGCCCCTGGAGGTGCTGGTGAGGGCATGGCTGGCTGTCTGAGAACCAGAGGCAGCAGCATCAGAGGACGGGCATTGAAGGCTTCCAGGCATTGGTGGAGCAGCGGCAGAGGCCTGGTCAGGTCTTGGTCACTGGCACCCCTACTTGGCAGGGCATTGCAGGCTGACATCATACTCAACTGATCTCAAGAAGCTCTACTTCAAATTGGTTAAGCCTTGCCTGGTGGTGAATCTCATAGACACACAGGTCCCGCCCACCGGTGCACACATCTGAGCTATGCCCATCTACAAGAGGGAGGAGAAATTTGCTGACGTGCAGTACCAGCAGCAGCAGACATCGTATTGCCAGGGCACCATAACAGCGGCTGGCACCCCTACGTGGCCGGGAATTGCAGGCTAGCTGCTATCGATGGAGCAGCAGCAGAGGCCCAGCCAGGGCTTGGTGGTTGGCATCCCTACTTGGCTGGGCGTTGCAGGCTGGCTGGCATCGGTGGAGCATTTGCAGACAGTGAAGTGGAACGACAGCACTCCCTGCCTGGAACGTAGGCTGGCTGGCATCGGTGGAGCATTGGCAGACAGTGAAGTGAAATGACAGCCCTCCCTGCCTACAATGTAGGCCCCAGAGCTCTGATGGTGGGTCCTGGAGCTGAAGTGGCTGGCTGTTTCTTGATGCGGTAGAATGATGGCTCCCTGTGAGCGGAATGATGGCCCCAGAACCCTGATGGGTGGGTCCTGAGACTAGAGTGGCAGCTTCAGGATGATGTGGATGGGCAGCCCTCCCTGCCTGGAACGTAGTCCCCAGAACCCTGATGGTGGGTCCTGGGACTGGAGTAACAGATTCTGGATGAAGTGGAATGACAGCCCTCCATGCCTGGAATGTAGGATGGCTGACATCGGTGGAGCATTGGCAGAAAGTGAAGTGGAATGACAGCCCTCCCTGCCTGCAATGTAGGCCCCAGAACCCTGACAGTGGGTCCTGGGACTGGAGTGGCTGCTTCTTCATGCGGTGGAATGATGGCTCCCTGTGAGCGGAATGACAGCCCCAGAACCCTAATGGTGGGTCCTGGGGCTATAGTGGCTGGGTGTTTCTTGATGCAGTGGAATGATGGTTCCCCATGAGTGGAATGGCTACCTCAAAACCCTGACAGTGGGTCCTGGGACTAGAGTGGCTGCTTCTGGATGATGTGGATGGAAAGCTCTCCCTCCTGGAACATAGGCCCCAGAACCCTGATGCAACCACTGCCCTATCTGCCAACTTAGGGGGGTGAAACCTTGGGAGTGCTAGCCTGGGTATAAGATCATTAATGAACAGGTTAAACAAAGTGGGGTCCGGGACACATCCCTGCCTGATGCCCACATTTGTCAACACCTCTCTGGTCCTGGGAGAGGAGTGGCAGCTTATGGATGATGTGAATGGACAGCCCTCCCTGCCTGGAACGTAGGCCTCAGAACCCTGATTGTGGGTCCTGGGACAGGAGTGGCAGCTTCTGGATGAAGTGGATGGACAGCCCTCCCTGCCTGGAACGTAGGACTCAGAACCCTGATGGTGAGACCTGGGGCTGGAGTGGCTGCTTCTTGATGCAGTGGAATGACAGCTCCCCATGAGATAAGATAGATAATATAGATAAGTTTATTTGAGCTTAGCCATAGGCCATTGCTTGACGCACAAGAATAAAAATACATACAAAATAAGCACTAGTTGAAAATACACTTTAAAAAGGTTCCAATTATTGTGAAATTTCTATATAAACATCTTTTAGGGATACCCTGGTTCAGTAGCAAGCCTCTGGGAAAAATTCCCTTGGGCTCCGTTTATGTGTCAGTCATCCCTTGAGAGCTCACTCCAATGTGCCATGATTTGCGTTTGAAGATCCTGCCAAGAACTTAGATTTCAAAAACTTATTCAACAATACAAAGGCTTGGGTCAAAAAGGCCATAATATCCTGAGTAAAGTCAGGATCAGTCAATGCATGGTAAAGTAAATTATGTTCCATTCTACCAGGGTATTTATTCAGCAGTTTGGAAAGAAATTTATTGCATTGTACATCCAACAGGAAAAAAGAACATGGTGGGCTGATTCCACTTCTGTGAGGTCAAACGGACATAGCCTCTCCTCATCTTTTATCCCCTGGAAATGACCTTGAAGTATGTTAGTAGGTAAGGCATTTAGTCGAGCGCAAAGCATTAAATACTTTCCCTGCGCCGTACCCATGGATCTTAAGTAGCTAGCAATCTCATCTGGCCCAGAAGATATGGAATATAGTCTTGCAAATGCAAGGACTGTCTAACTGTAGCAATATCGTTTTGTCTAGCCACATCCCGGAACCTAGTTAAGACCATATTTCTTACATAACCCAAGGGTTGGGCACAAAGATACTCCTCAGAGCAACCCAGAGAATTGAGGAAGACAGTCAGGGCTAGCGCTCAAAGATCCTTATAACCATCCTTGACATAATAAGCTAATAGATCCCGGTGGCCTCCAAATTGTATTTTAAGCAATAATTTAAGTGCTGCTTCCCACCCTGCTTGATTCCAACTGATCTGACCAACCTCTAGCCGAACTGCTGCAACTGGAGTTCCCAGTGGAACTCTCAAAAGTTGCCTAAAGAATTTAAATTGAAGGGCTCCAAATTTTGACTTAATCAAAGGGGCCCATAACTCAGCCCCATATAGTATCTTGGCTTTAACCTTAAGTGTGTGGCATTACACACTTGAATTTCTGGCACCATGGCCAGCCTACCTGTGTTATAAAAGTGCCTAGCACGCTGGTTATTGATTTAGAAGCATCCATGACCCTTTGGAGATTAATATTCCACCTTCCTGTCGCCTGGAAATAAAGTCCAAGCTACTTAAAGGGAAAAACCTGCTGAATTGGGTTACCCCAATATCCCAGCCATAGACCTACCTAGAGTTGGAAAAAACAGCAACCTTGGATTTGTCATAATTGATAACTAATCCATTAGTCTGGCAATAGTTGGCAAATTTATTAATTTGCCTCTTTGGACCGACTCTGGTCTGAGACAATAGAGCCAGATCATCGGCAAATAATAAACAACACACTGCTCTATCTGCCAACTTAGGGGGGTGAAACCTTGGGAGTGCTAGCCTGGGTATAAGATCATTAATGAACAGGTTAAACAAAGTGGGGGCCAGGACACATCCCTGCCTGACCCCCACATTTGTCAACACCTCTCTGGTCAGATGGCCAACTCTATCCACTCTGACCTTTAGTGAGGAATTCTGATATAATTTACAAATTAGGAAAAGCAATCTTCGATCGATTGTAGTTCCCAAAAGCTTCTTCCAGAGCAGATGTCGACTGACCAAGTCGAAAGCTGCAGCAAGGTCAAGAAACACAATGTGAAAAAGGTGATTCCTGGCCCTGTATTTCTCTATTAGATGATAAAGCATTAAACAGTGCTCCACTGTTGAGCGAAATCTTTGAAACCCGGCTTGCTCCAGGCATAGAATTTCCTTGTCAGTTATCCACATAGTGAGTCTTATTAGAAGCACCTTAGCTAATAACTTGCTCACCACACTTAATAAACTAATAGGCCTGTAATTGGGAGGGTTAGAACGAGGCCCCCTTTTGTAAATGGGGATCACAATAGCCAGTCCCCAGGAATCTGGCAAAATCCCACTTTTGATGATGGAATAGAAATGGGCTATAAGCATTGGAACCCACCAGTACAGGTGGGCCCGAATGCATTCTATCTGCACATGATCAGATCTCGGGGCTTTATTACTTTTAAACGTACCTATGTGATGGACCAATTCCTTTTCCATAAGTGGAGGCCACTCGGGCATATCATCGAGATCTATATCCAAAGGATACTCGTCATGCGTAGATTTGTGGGAATATTTACCAAAATACTGCTCCCATGAGTCTGCCGGAATTGGATATAATGGATCTGAGGGTACCCTATGAATAGCACTGTTTGTCAGTTTCCATAATTGCCTAGAGTCATTGCTTTCCACAGTCCTCAGCATTTTATCCCAACTAGCAGACCAAAAAGATAATCTCTTCTCTCTAAGCAACTTGGTGTAGCTCTTCTCTTGGTCGTAAAAAGCATAAAGAAGATCTTGTGAATGACTCCCTCGATAATCCAAATAAGCTCTAGTCATATTACACTTTGCTCTCCTACATTCATGGTCAAACCAAGGTTGATTATTCATTCTAGTTTCCCTTGGCTGCCCCCTGTTTTTATCTGAAAACAAATGATCTTGGAGAGAGGTTATTAGATCATTGTAGGAGTCAATTCTTTCCTTACTCCCTGGGGCTCTTATTACTTGTTCCTGAAGATCTAAATATTCCTCCTCCTTAATTAAGCCCGCTAACTCAATGGCTAAGGAAGCATCCCATTTACAAGGGATTAAAATTTCTAATTGGGAATAACTGCACTCCATTCCTTCATGGAGCACTAGTTCCTTGCCCAGGCCTAGTTTAAGTGTCAGTGGCAAGTGGTCACTCGGGGTTATAGAATTTACCTTAAAATCTCTTACCCTGATCAGAAGATTAGCAGAGACTGCCATGAAATCAATAACACTGGCCCCATGGAATCCTAAATGGGTAAACTCCCTTTCGGGATCAGAAAAACCTGAACCATTTAATATGAAGAACGATAGGTCTTGAATCATAGCAGCATATCTTAACCCTGGAGCATTAATTCTCAAATCCCTAGAAGGCTGTTTCTTAAATCCAATTCTATTTGGAACAGAAAGGAGAATTCCATGCTCTCCCAAGGCACAATTGTTTGGCCCTAGTCTGGCATTGAAATTGCCTACTAAAATGAAGTTGACTTTAGGATATTGGCCCTGAAGGTGCTCTAATGCATTCTGTAGGGTTTCCCAAGCTTTGTTATTATAGAAACCTGAGTTAGAAGGCGGAACATAAACATTGACAAAAATATAAGTATCCTGTCCTAATTTCAAGAGTACTTCCAGGGCAATTGGAGGAATCAGCAAAATGCAATTAAAACCTTTGGCCCATTCCATTGCCACCAGGCAAACCATGTCCCCTTTCAGATGACCACCATGTAACGAGGCCTCCGCCACTAGGCAAGAGGCCATGAGTTTGGAAGGTCCAGGGGAAAAACTTCCCATGTTTCCTGTAAGCAAATTACTTGAAATTGTGTCAAAAAGGGCAGGAAGTTGTTAGATTGAACTGTCCTTTTCCACCCTGCAATGTTCCAGGCATAGACATTCAGGTTACCCACACCATGGCAACCAGATCTCATTGAGGACAATCCACCTTATGATATAGAGCACATATCTGCTGAGAATCAAACAGGGTATAGGATATAAAACTTGCCCAACCTCTATTGGCTCATTACTAGCCAATGGCCCTATAGGTGTTGAAATTTCCCCTAAGACTAATATCTCATCCACAAAATGATCCTCTTGCTCAGGGGAAGGATCTCTCTCCTGAGGATAGAACCACCTGGGTATCGACACTCTGAGATTGCCTATAACAGTTAGTCACCCCCATAGGGGTTAGATCCCCTTCTCCACCCACTAATTCCTGTGCAGGGTTAATCTGCTGGCATAAATCCTGCAGCATCCTTAACCTAGTAAGGATTAAACTCTGTTTGATTACTGGATGGGTATGGAGGGAAGACTTCCAGAGAGCACCCTGACTAGCGAAGGTATCCGGTCCCAATTGGAGAAACAATATGAAGGGATCAGGTATGTCCCTCAAGGGAATGTCGCCTCCAGGGGTAGTGAAGGACATAGGATTAAGGGGGAACATAGGAGGCAAGGAATCCTCCACCCGCAGGGGTCTAATATATAATGGATAACCCAGATTGCCAAAATCACTAGGTTTCTGTAGGCTTACTAGCGTCTCTGCCCCTCCAAATCCCACCCCACCCACCTCCATCATTTCTAGTAAGCCCCCTTGGTGAGAGGAAGTCCTATTCTTCCGACTCTGGTCACAATCAGTACCTGTTTCCCTCTGCTTTGGGAGATTCCCACATTCTGCTAGATCAATAAGAGGTGGAGGAATCTCAAACCTCGGAACATATGTTCTTATAATAATTACCCCTCTAGAGGACAAAAGCTGGAGAGCAGCTATAATTTGCATAACAACATTTGTGCTCCCAAAGTGAATTACCAGACGGGAGCCGTGGTCAGTTGGTGGCAGAAAATAAAAGTGGACAATGTCTTGAAAAGTGGACAATGTCTTAATCTAACCTGTAGAAGACAGGCAAGGTGCCTCCGAATTAAATATTTGGAAGACCAAACAGGCCTGTCCCCATTAGACAGGATAGCTCTTTAATAAAACTGCATTGGGATCCGGGTTCATTTGGATCTTTCCTCTTTGGATTACGTTACCGCCCAAAGAAGCCACCCCCCTGCGTGGACTTGGCTGGCCTTAGGGCAAATACATTCTGATCAGGGGGCTCTGAACATTTAACTTGGGGCTGGTAGGTGGAGACTTAATCAAGGTAGGTGGAGATAGGGCATATAATTGGGCCACGTTGGTTTTAAAGTTAGTCGCTATTTCCTGGACATGCTTGAAACCCTCTGTCATTGTCCCCTTTATCTCAGAAACACCTTTAAAGAGATTATCCACAGTTCTACCAATCAAAAAGCATTGGGTTGACCATTTTTCCATGGAGACCTTTAGTCCCTCAGGATCCCCCAGGGAGGTTGCCTGTTGATTACAGTCTTCCACCGACAGTACTGTGGATTGCAAAAGAGGACTGGGACATTCCCTCAGGGCATGAAACCTATTGGTAGTCTGTAGGGAAGATACCACCTCTGGGGAATCAAACTTCCCTGCGGTCACCCTGATTCCCAACTCTTGGAGTTTTAATTGTTTGAACACAGTGCTTCCTACTTCCGGAGATGGAGCTAAATGGTGCCCACTTTTCCTGGTCTTATCCAGAGAAAACAGTTCCTCCACCATGCTTGCACCTCCACCTTCTCCAAAAAGCAAGGGGCAGAACCTGCACTGGCCTGCGCCTAAGGCCGCGTGCACAAGGGCGTGCCCTTGCGTGTGCAACCCTTAGGCGCGCGACCTCCGGCGCTGCTGGAGGCTTGTGCGGCAATTTATGCCTCCTGTTCCTGGAGTGCCCCTGAAGACACACCCCTTCCACTCATGCTGCGACAGCTGTCTCCAGGCATGCCGGATCACCGTGGGGATTCCTTGGGGTCCAGGCCAATCGTTATCTGCAGTCCTAGCCATCCCCGGGGCCCAGCCTCGGCATGCTCTCACCCACTTGCTGCTCCACTCGCTGCCCACACTCTACCAGAGGTTTGCGTGGCAATTTATGCCTCCTGTTCCTGAAGTGCCCCCGCAGACACGCCCCTTCCACTCATGGTGTGACAGTCGTCTCCAGGCATGCTGGATCACTGTGGGCATTCCCTGGGGTCCAGGCCAGGTTAGCTGCAGTCCTAGCCATATCTGGGCCCCAGCCTCACCATGCTCTCACCCACTTGCTGCTCCGCTTTCCACCCACACTCTAACGGAGACTGGTGCAGCAATTTATGCCTCCTGTTCCTGGCGTGCACCCACAGACACGCCCCTTCTGCTCACACTGCGACAGCTGTCTCCAGGCACACTGGATCACTGTGGGGATTCCCTGAGGCCCAGGCCAATCGCTAGCTGCAGTTCCAGCCATCTCCGGGGCCCAGCCTTGGCATGCTCCCACGCACTTGCTGCTCCACTCACCACCCACCCTCCCTGTGAGTGAAATGATGGCCCCAGAACCCTGATTGTGGGTCCTGGGGCTAGAGTGGATGGCTTTTTCTTGATGCAGTGAAATGATGGTTTCCCATGAGTGGAATGACGGCCCCAGAACCCTGACAGTGGGTCCTTGGACTAGAGTGGCAACTTCTGCATGACGTGAAATGACAGCACTCCCTGCCTGTAATGTAGGCCCCAGAACCCTAATGGTGGGTCCTGGGACTAGAGTGGCAGATTCTGGATGATGTGGATGGAGAGCCCTCCCTGTCTGGAACATAGGCCCAAGAACCCTGATGGTGGGTCCTGGGACTGGAGTAACAGATTCTGGATGAAGTGGAACAACAGCCCTCCCTGCCTGGAACATAGGCCCAAGAACCCTGATGGTTGGTCCTGGGACAGGAGTGGCTGACACCCCTACTTGGCTGGGAGTTGCAGTCTGACTGGCATCAGTGGAGCAGTGGCAAAGGCCAGGCCAGGGCTTGGTGGATGGCACCCCTGCTCAGCTGGAAATTTCAGGCTGTCAGGCATAGGTGGAACAGAGACCCAGTTAGGGCATGGTGCATGGCACCCTACTTGGCCGGGTGTTGCAGGTTGGGATCATACTCAACAGAGCTCAAGAAGGTCTACTGAAAATTGGGCAAGCCTTACGTGGTGGTGAATCTCATGGACACCCAGCCCCCACCCACCAGTGCACTCATCCAAGCTATGCCCATCTACAAGAGTGTGGAGCAAATGGCTAATGTGCAGTACCACCAGAAGCAGCAGACGTTACCCAGGCACAGAACCCATGGCACAGCAGAGGCAGCCTTAGCAGACATTGGATTGCTGGGGCACAGAACCCATGGCACAGCAGAGGCAACATTGGCAGCAACAGGAGCAGACATTGGATTCCCTGGGTACAGAACCCATGGTAGACAACAGAGGAAGTATTGGCAGCAGCATCAGCAGCAGACATTGGATTGCCCAGGCACAGAACCCATGGCACAGCAGAGGCAGCAGAAGCAGACATTGGATTTCCCAGGCACAGTACCCGTGGCACAGCAGAGGTGGCATCTGCAGCAGCAGCATAGATTGGATGGCCAGTGCACAGAGCCTATGGCACTGCAGAGGCAGCATGCTGTCAGGGCTAGGGCCCTTTCCCGACGCGCGAGACACCATTCCCCGGGGGCACAGACAGCTGAACCTCCCGAATCCGTCGGGCAGACCGCGTTGAGCCCCCAGCCCTCCGACCAGGTGGAGGAAGAACCCGCCGAGAAAACCCCGCCAGCCCCGAAGGCCCCTATAACGTCAGGGGCGGAGTTGCAACACTTCGGCGGGGACACGGAGGAGCCGACAACGTCGGGGGTGGAGCCAGCAGCAACAACGCGGCACTCCGCACGCCTGCAGGCCCAGCGTCAGAAGGGCGGGGCCAGAGGCATTTAAACCCGGAAGTGCGAGGACTCCTTGCCGGCGATCAGTTTGCTGTGAGGCTGGCCCCTGGGAGATCGTAGACGGACCGTGTGGAGTCAAAGCTAAGGATTGAGTGGAGTGTGAAAGGTGTGTGTACGGAGAGCGAGTGTGTTGAGTGAGTAGTAGCGTGTTGGGAGGAGGCGAGGTAAAGGAGGCTGACGCGTTGTGTGGGAGGCGGGCGAGTGGTGCACGTGAGGGCCTTCCCTGTTCTAAACCGGTGTCCCTACCGTCATTCCTGTGTGAGTCTCTACCCCCTACCTTCCCCCATTCTGGTACTCCACCCCACCCTGCACCTAGTTCCGGGTGGCACCTTCCTAATTCCAAGATCACTGTGTGCAAGTGGGGGGTTGGTTGCAAAGGGGGCAGGGGTTTTCACCCTGCATAGGGAACCAGAGGCCTGCTCCCACATCCCTCTGATCGAACCCCGATGATGACACGGCCCCTGCTCTGGTAAGAGCTTGGCAACCAACCAACCTGAGGGGAATCTTTCTTTGGACTACGTGCGAGCCTCTCTCTGGGTAATAGGATTAGGGGAGAAGGTAGATAGCGAAGTTAGTGCCAAATCCACGGTTCCCTGCGGTATCCCCAACCCCGAACCTAACAGTATCGCCGGCATAAGGCCATGGATTTGGCTCAACAAATGGAGGCAATGGAACGGGCTATCCAGGCTTTGGCCCTGGAACTTAAAGATCTTAAAGAGCAGGGGGCAGTGGGAGGCGAGGGAGTCCCGGGTATGGTGGCAGCTCTGGGGGCCCCAGTGGGAGAACAGCCTCCCCCGCCTCTGGTGGGTAATGAGGAACCTCAGGGACGGGAACCCCGACATCCTCCCATCCAAAAGTTTGGGGGAGATCGGAGGCAGTTTCAGGGGTTCCTCGCCTTGTGTAAGCTGGCTTTCCAGGTTCAGCCACACACTTATGCCTCCGGAACGGCTAAGGTGGCCTTTATCATAGGGCACCTCGAGGGTCTTGCCTTGGATTGGGCGACGCCACTCCTTCTTAAAGACAGCCCGCTGCTGCACGACATTGACGGATTTCTACGCGAATTTCAGTTCTTATTCGATTACCCTCACCGGAAAAGGGATGCGGAGGCCGCCATTATGTCATTGAAGCAAGGGAAAGGACCTTTATTGGAGTACGTAACTCGATTTCAACAACTAGCCGTAGAATTAGGGTGGGCTGATGAGGTGTTGAAGGTCCTTTTCCGCAAGGGTCTCCATGACGAGATCAAGGATCAGCTTGCCTTAAACGGCACCCCAGAAAAATGGGGGGAGCTTGTCAATTTGGCATGCCAGATTGACGAACGCCTCTCGGAACGACGTAGAGAAAGACGACAGGAGACTGCCCGAAGCTGGGCTCCTCGGGGCCTGGTATTGGATGTAGGGGCCGTAAAAGCCGAAGGGCCCGAGCCTATGCAGATCGGGGCATCTCGAGGACCCCTTGATGCACAAGAGAAGGAGCGACGGCGGACCGGATGGCTCTGCTTTTATTGTGGGTTTGCGGGACACTTCACTGGTAACACGATGGCCTTCCCCGTCTGAACCTGGAGCATCACCGGGACTTGTACTTGCTCCTGTCCCCAGCTACCTCCCCATCGTCGAGGCTCGGGAAACGAGCGAGGCCGGGGCGGACAGGGGGCGTCCCGGCCACCTCTGTGAAGCCCCCCTGCCCTAGAAGCCACCAAATTGCCTCTACGTGGCAGCGGGGGGAGCAAGTACAAGTCCCGGTGATGCTCCAGGTTCAGACGGGGAAGGCCATCGTGTTACCAGCCCTTATCGATTCAGGGGCCTCCGGAAACTTTATCGACCTTCACGTAGCACAACAGTATGGGATTCCCCTGATCCCCAAGACGAATCCCGAAGCAGTTTTTGCGATCGATGGATCTCCCCTGATCTCAGGCCCAGTAACGCATGGCACCCCGGAGATGGAAGGATGGATCGGGAACCATCGGGAATGGCTCGTACTAGATGCGGTCAGCACTCCAGCTTTTCCAATAGTACTGGGAATTCTGTGGTTGAAGAAGCATAACCCCATAGTCAACTGGGAAACAAAAGGGGTATCATTCCCGTCCTCGTTCTGTAAGACCTGTTGTCAAACGCCTCCGCCCCAATTCAAAGGTCACAGCTTCATTCAGGCAACCACTGTAGACCCAGCCCTGCCCATCGAATACGAGGACCTCGGGGATGTCTTCCGCAAACAAGAAGCACTCCAACTGCCGCCCCATCGACCCTATGATTGTGCCATTACCCTGCTCCCGGACACGATTCCTCCGTACGGGCGGATTTATGCGTTATCCGAACCAGAGCTAAAAACTTTAAAGGAATATATTGACGATAATTTGGAAAAAGGATTTATCCGACCATCCACTTCGCCCGGAGGAGCTCCGCTCTTCTTTGTACCCAAAAAGGATGGGGGGTTAAGACCGTGTATTGACTATAGGGGACTCAACCTTATAACCGTAAAAAATAGATATCCTCTTCCACTCATACCAGAGTTACTTAATAGGCTCCAAGGAGCCACGATCTTCACCAAATTGGATCTCCGCGGTGCCTACAATCTCTTGCGATTAAAAGAAGGGGATGAATGGAAGACTGCTTTTCGTACCAGGTACGGGCATTTTGAATATCTGGTAATGCCCTATGGTCTCGCGAATGCCCCCGCCGCATTTCAACACTTGATAAACGATATTTTTAGAGACATCCTAGATCAGTTTGTCATTGCCTATTTGGACGACATCCTTATTTTTTCTCCAGAGCCCCGCCAACATGTACAGCATGTCCGCTCTGTTCTTGAAAGACTTCGACAGCATCATCTATATTGTAAGATGGAAAAATGTGCTTTCCATCGGACAGAACTCCCCTTTCTCGGGTTCATAATATCGGCACAAGGAATCACGATGGACCCCGCCAAGATCCACGCCATCCAAGTCTGGCCTGCACCTTCGGCCGTCAAGCCTCTACAACGCTTCCTCGGAAGCTCGAACTATTATCGCCATTATATTCCCCAATATGCAGAAATCACGGCCCCGTTGACTACCCTTTTGAAAAAGGGTCAGCTGTATGTTTGGGGGCCAGATCAACAGGAGTCATTTGAACGCTTAAAGATGGCCTTTATGAGCGCCCCTATACTCCAGTATCCGGACTTTACAAAACCTTTTATTGTAGAAACTGACACTTCCAGTGTAGCAATAGGGGCAGTACTCTCCCAACCCAGAGACGAAGGGCCCATACCTAAGCCATGTGCCTTTTACTCCCGTCAGCTAACTCCGGCCGAAAGGAACTACACAGTGCTCGATAGGGAGTTATTAGCTATTCGAGCAGCCTTCGAGGTTTGGCGCCACTTCCTTGAAGGCGCCCACCACCCAGTCCAGGTAATTACGGACCATAAGAATTTAGTATTTCTTCAGACGGCCAGGATTCAGAACGCGCGCCATGCGTGGTGGGCCCTTTTCTTTGCCCATTTTTCCTTTCAAATAATTTATCGTCCAGGAAAACTGAACACATTCGCCGATGCGCTGTCACGCTGTCAGGAAAGGTCCAGTGAACTTGATACTCGGGGGGAACCCCTCTTGAAACCACAAGCCTTTATTGCTGGGGGGCTTACACTACAACAGTTACGCACATGGGCTGCACAGGACCCCCTCACTCGAGACTTAGAAAAATCTCCCGCCATTGGGTTACCCATGCATCAAGGACGTATCGTAGTACCTCAGGCCGCAAGACAAAAAATCTTATGGGCCCATCATGATGCCCCACTTGCTGGACACCCGGGGCAGAGTCGCACCTTTCGTTTGTTACAAAGACATTTCTGCTGGACCACGATGAGACAGGATACCCGGAAATACGTCCAAGGGTGCGCAATATGTTGTCGCACCAAGATTCCTCGCCGAAAACCCGTAGGGCTTTTACAACTTGGGCCCTTACCCCAAGGGCCATGGCAATGGGTAAACATTGACTTTATAATGGAATTACCCCCGTCACAGGGGTATACCACGATTTTTGTGGTCATCGATCAGTTCACGAAATTAGGCCATTTTATTCCTTGTAAGGGGCTTCCCAACGCTAAACAAACAGCACAACTCTTTTTGCAGCACGTTGTTAAACACCACGGGCTTCCACGAACCTTACTCTCCGATAGGGGATCACAGTTCACATCCCGTTTTTGGAAAACGTTGTTCTCTACCTTAGGAACCCAACTTTCCCCTACTACAGCGTATAGACCTCAAGCCAATGGACAGGTAGAAAGGGCAAACCAAACCCTCGAACAGTACCTCCGATGTTACGTTAACTATCTCCAGAATGATTGGGTTACCTACCTCGCACTCACCGAATTTGCTTTCAACAATGCCCCACATGCAGCCCTCGGCACCTCTCCTTTTTTTGTGTCTTGTGGATTCCACCCCCGGCTTGTACTCCCCAAAGAACCAACGATAGAGGTCCCCGCCGCCGGAGCCATGGTTCAGACACTTCAGCGCTGTCACGCGTATGCCCGACAGGCACTACAGGAGGCCCGCCAGCAATATAAACAGACCGCGGATCAACACCGACAAGCGGCCCCAATATATCAAGTGGGGGACATGGTGTGGGTAGACCGACGACATTATCAGTCCTTACGTCCGTCATCGAAACTAGATAATCGTTATATGGGGCCATTCCCCATAGAACGACAGGTGAATCCCGTAGTATATCGTGTGACCCTTCCCTCTACGCTTCGAATTCATGCTGTTTTCCATGTGTCATTGCTTAAACCTTTTCATCCACCTCTTTTCCCGGTATCCGCAGCGCCTGGGCCTGTGTGTGAGATCCAAGGAGAACCCGAGTACGAAGTTCACGCCCTGTTAGACTCCAAACGAACCCGTGGCAAGTTATTTTACTTAGTCGACTGGAAGGGGTATGGCATTGCCGATCGTTCCTGGGAGCCTGCCAACTTGGTACATGCCCCCCGTTTAGTTCAGAAATTTCACCGCCAGTACCCCTCCAAACCAGGACCCATCTCGCTTCACCATTTTCACCATAGACCCTGGAGGGGGGGTGCTGTCAGGGCTAGGGCCCTTTCCCGACGCGCGAGACACCATTCCCCGGGGGCACAGACAGCTGAACCTCCCGAATCCGTCGGGCAGACCGCGTTGAGCCTCCAGCCCTCCGACCAGGTGGAGGAAGAACCCGCCGAGAAAACCCCGCCAGCCCCGAAGGCCCCTATAACGTCAGGGGCGGAGTTGCAACACTTCGGCGGGGACACGGAGGAGCCGACAACGTCGGGGGTGGAGCCAGCAGCAACAACGCGGCACTCCGCACGCCTGCAGGCCCAGCGTCAGAAGGGCGGGGCCAGAGGCATTTAAACCCGGAAGTGCGAGGACTCCTTGCCGGCGATCAGTTTGCTGTGAGGCTGGCCCCTGGGAGATCGTAGACGGACCGTGTGGAGTCAAAGCTAAGGATTGAGTGGAGTGTGAAAGGTGTGTGTACGGAGAGCGAGTGTGTTGAGTGAGTAGTAGCGTGTTGGGAGGAGGCGAGGTAAAGGAGGCTGACGCGTTGTGTGGGAGTCGGGCGAGTGGTGCACGTGAGGGCCTTCCCTGTTCTAAACCGGTGTCCCTACCATCATTCCTGTGTGAGTCTCTACCCCCTACCTTCCCCCATTCTGGTACTCCACCCCACCCTGCACCTAGTTCCGGGTGGCACCTTCCTAATTCCAAGATCACTGTGTGCAAGTGGGGGGTTGGTTGCAAAGGGGGCAGGGGTTTTCACCCTGCATAGGGAACCAGAGGCCTGCTCCCACATCCCTCTGATCGAACCCCGATGATGACACGGCCCCTGCTCTGGTAAGAGCTTGGCCACCAACCAACCTGAGGGGAATCTCTCTTTGGACTACGTGCGAGCCTCTCTCTGGGTAATAGGATTAGGGGAGAAGGTAGATAGCGAAGTTAGTGCCAAATCCACGGTTCCCTGCGGTATCCCCAACCCCGAACCTAACACATAAGCAGCAGCAGACACTGGATTGACAGGGCACAGAACAGATGGAAAAGAAGAGACGGCAGCAGCAGGATTTGCCTGCGTCCAGCACCCATGGAGCCAGAAAGGTAGGATTTGCCCGGGAAGAGCTCCCATACAGCAGCAGATGGCCACAGCAGGATTGCGCTGGCACATTTCGATTTGCCAGGGCAGAGCACCCATGGACCAGCAGACAGCAGCAGAAGGATTACCAGGCCAGTGCAGCATATCACCCAGGGTTGCCAGAGCAGGCAGACAGGCAACTTGGCATGAGAGGCAGGCAGGCTGGGGCAGGGCTTCAGCTTTGCCCACAGGGTGGGCAGACAGGCACTTTGGAATTAGGAGAAGGCACTCTGAGTCAGGGTTCGAGCTTGGCAACCTGGACGAGCAGGCAGACAGGCAGCATGTCATGAGCATCAGAAAACAGACTTCGGCAGGCTGTGATCTTGGCAACCTGGGCAGGCGGGCAGAGAGGCAGCATAGCATGAGCATTGGAAGGCAGGCTGAGATATCCTTTGATCTTGGCAACCTGGGCAGGTGGGCAGACAGGCAGTGTGACATGATCATCGGAAGGTAGACTGAGGCAGGCTTTGATCTTGGCAACCTGGGCATAGACAGGCAGCGTGGCATGAACATCAGAAGGCAGATTGATGCAGGCTTTCCTCTTGGCAACCTGGGCCGGCGGGCAGACAGGCAGCATGGCATGAGAGGCAGTAGGGAAGGCAGGCTGGGACCTTAGCAGGGCACTCAGATACAGAAAAAAAGGAAGGTGCTGACCACTATACAAAACCAAAAACAAAGGTGTAGAGACACCTGGCCAGCATACAGGATGGCTAATAAACAATTACAATGTGAGTGTGGATACAAATGCCCACAACAATATAACAATGAAAAATGGAAGGAATAATACAAAGAATATAAAAAAATGAGATATTTATTGTACAAGTATAGAAGAGTCACGTGTGTGACTAATGCTGAGAATATGTACCCCAAGAACAACAATAATCCATATACATATCCAATTCCAAATGGAAAAATTCTTCATATGCGTGTCTACGAGATCCCAGGTTATATTCTCATTTCAACAACAGGTCTTTTTCAAGAATCTTGTAACAACCATTGAATTCACAGGGAAGATCTCATTACTATTTTCTCAGACTCCTAGATACTGATGGTTTGAAGCCTATACAAACAATAAATATCAAATTAAACAAAACAATGAATATATGAGAATTACAACCCTTCCCCAAAATTGTGTCACATAATAATACTAGCATATACATGTACAATATAATGACAAAAATAATACTAACAACTTACAAATATCTGGAGGATCCAAAGAACTTATACATACGTACAAACTATTCCAATAAGATATGCACCTATATGGAAATAACACACCATGAAGTTTCCATACAACCATTTATTGTTTTTATAGGCCTCAGACCATCAGTATCTAGGAGTCTGAGAAAATAGTAATGAGATCTGCCCTGTGAATTCAATGGTTGTTACAAGATTCTTGAAAAAGACTGCAGCATAGACAGTCACAGCCTCCTGGAGTGCAGGCCTTCTAGTGCCCTGCGTGGCAGTGAAGGAGGCTGGCAGGAGGCACTGCCGAACCACACCCCTAGTGCTACTGCTGGGAGCCTCTGAAACCTGTCTGCCAAAATCAGGCCTGTGCAGTTTGGGGTGTGGTGATGGGCTCGGGCTGCTGCTGCTGCCTGCTGCCACTCCACTGGCATGGACCCTGCCACCTTTGCCACGTGCCCCATTGCCTGCCTTACGGGCAGCAGACCAGCCTCTTCTGCTTCCCTTCTCCATTTTTCCTTTGCAAATTATGTGGAGGAAGATTTTATATTTTTTTTTTAATTTATTTATTTATTTATTTATTTAATCAAAATTTGAATATTTTCTATATCTACTACACTAACTCTAACTGATATTAACTATTCTCAAACCTATGGAAGTAAATGGAATATTATCTAATATCTACAAAGCCCTAGTCCTACAAACCACTATAAAATATTAAAACTCTCTATCTCTCTAAAACTAAGCTAACTCCTACAACTATCTGTCTATAGTAACTATCTATCATCTATCTATCTATACACAGGGATGCGAGGGGGAACACAGACAGCTCACAACAAACAGCACAGGTAGGGGTACAAAACTGAAATTAAACCTAAATCAATCTAATGCTACTCTAAATAAATCCAAAAACAGGGGAAGGAAATCAGGCATGGAATATATACAGGAAGGAGGGAAGGAGTCAATGGAGGGAAGGGAGAAAGAACACAGGGAGGGGTAAAAAATAAAAATAACACTTAAATCAATTTAATCTAATCTAAATAAATGAAACTATGAAGGTAAATGTGTGGAAATGGGTGAAATAGGAGGAGGACGGCAATGGATTGGGAGGAACACAAAATGCTAGGCGATGGAGAGTTCTGAAAACTCCTGCTGACAAGATCAGTGGCTAGCTCAGAATGATATTGAAGGGGGGGAGGGCAATTACTTTTGTTACTTGCTGCTCCCGCCTTAATCAATTCACATCGGATCCATGCAGCCTACCCTGTAGCCAATCATAGACTGCCAGCCAATGGTCTGAGGAAAAGAGGGATGGTGATTGGGCAGGCTTGGTGCTAGCCCAAGCCTCTCTCCACCCTGGGGTCAGGAAGTCTGCTCCTCAGCTGACACGCCCCCCCTCGGCCTGCCAGCCAGGTTTTTCCCGTCCAAACACGCCCAAATGCAGCCAAACTGTTCGGGGGGGGGGGTTTGGTGTTCAGTTTGGCTGTTCGGTTCGGCCATCCGAACTGGCTGAGTTCGGTCTTAAGTCCGAATGTCTGAACCGTGTTTGCACATCCCTACTTTCCATCTGTACAAAAAATTCTTCTCCTGTTGTGCCTTTAAAATATATTGCTGGTCCCCTTTCTCACAGACATAGCTCTACCCTGTGGGGTTTTCTCTTATTGCTCATTTGTTTCATTCTCTGCCTACTCATTTGTTTTCCTGGCTGTGGACCTTAGCCTGCTCATTTTTCTAAGTAAAATTGTCCTTGACTGTTATCTTCTTCTCCCTCTTTCTTCTTATTTCTTTTTTTCTGGTCACTCTGTAATGTGACATCTGTGTAATTCTCTAGGAATCATTAATGTGCTCTATGAGCAACTTAGTAATGGAGGGTGAGGGGAAAATAAGTCTTGACACAGAGATTTAGAAAGAGATTTGCCCCGATTTTGATAAAATTGTCCGCAGATTGTTCTTGACTCTGGTAATAATCAGGAGTTAATGAAAATTAAACTGAATCAGGTGTCACCAGTCATAGGTACCTTTTGAAGTATATGTTTATGCCTCCATCCCTACACTACTGAAACATAAGAGATCTGATCCAGGAATTTTTTACCTGCACCAGTTCACCTGAAAGCATGACAGATAGTTCACTTATTACGAAAATAGCTTGAAATGGTCTGTCAAATGTGGATAAAATTAGTTGCTGATTATAACCTCAATGTCAAAAATCAAAGCAAAAGTTCAGCTCTATGGATGAAGCAAATTAAGCTTATGATGATTCAGTGTACTTAAATTTCCCTTAGTTAAAGATACTCCCTCACTTACGTTGTTGACATTAGAGACCAATTAGTTAAAAACATATGAAGTGCCATACTGAGTCCACTCCAGATGTGCCACACTGGGCAAGATGATTCATCTAGCACAAACGTGGCGAGTGCATGTAAGTTTGTTCTATGAAGCTTGAAAATGCATATGCTCACCAACAGCATTGCTCCAATAAAAGGTATCATCTTTATAACTGTCTCTCTCAAACTTGGGACAAGCACAATGGCCAAATTCAAAATGTCTAAATGTACACTAGAGCTGAAATAGACAGTAAGTTCAGTATCTATAGTTAACCAACCAAATATGCAGAAAGTACCATGTAGAAAGTACCTTTGCCGCCATCAGGTTAGTGGACATGTTAGGATGTTCCTCCCCTCAAAGACTAATGCATCCAATAGGATTCCAGAATTCTTCTCGGGGGGGATTTACCCAATGACCTTGACAGCCTCCCTATAGATGGTCTGGCTGACCTGTGATGGGCAGCAACCTCCACCAGGGAAAGCAGGCTGAGTAAGACTCCCTAGTGCACCAGTTGGTGCAGGATGTGTCTACCCGGTGGAATTCCTCCACGTTCCTGATGCTTGAGCGGCTTCTAGAGCAGAAAGCCGCCTTTCATCAGGTTCAACTGGTGACAGACAGTAGGGCACCTCCAGGGTACTATGGGGTGGAATAGGAGATCCTGGCTCACACTGTCTTTGTTCTGAGCCCGTTCCTGGCCTTGATGGAGACCATCAGCTCCTCCACAGCCACCATCATCCAGGTGACCCCTCTGGTGCAGAGTCTCCTCAGAAGGCTGGAGGAGATTCTCCAGGGGTGGAATTGTGGCTCTCAGGGCAAGAAGCTTGTGGTGGAGGTAGTTGCCCTGGTGCATCAGCTGAGGTCAGGGCTGAAGGCATGGTTTGATGAGTTCCTGCAGCAGGAGGAATATGTGTTGCCAACCATGCTGGACCCAGGGTCAATGGCAGCATGGAACGCTGGACACCGCTCTATTGGACACTGGAAGGGTGACCTGGTGGAAAGGGTCCAGCAGGCAGAGAGGGCTCTGGAAAGTGTGTGGCGGAAGCAGGATGCCCCTGGGGATTGTGGGGGTGGGAGCAGTCACCCCTTTCAGCCAGCGCGGGTCTATCCCTGCCCCCAGCCCTAGCAGGAGCAGCACTAGCAGCAGGCTGAGCAACAGCAGCACCCTATTGCTTCTGGATGACATTGATGGATAGCCCTCCCTGCCTGGAACATAGGCCCCAGAACCCTGAGGGTGGGTCCTGGGGCTGGAGTGACTGTTACTTGATGCAATGGAATGACAGCTCTCTGTGAGCAGAATGACAGCCCCAGAACCCTGAGGGTGGGTCCTGGGACTAGAGAGGCAGCTTCTCGATGACATGGATGGACAGCCCCCCCATGCCTGCAACTTAGGCCCCAGAACCCTGACGGTGGATACTGAGGCTGAACTCATGGCTGCCTGCCTCTGAAGTATGAATTGCTATCTATGTCCAACAGGAGTAGAGCCAGCTCTCCCTGGGCCATGCTGTAAGCGAATAAGGACCCTCCACGTGGGTCAGCGGAATGACAGCCCCAGAACCCTGAGGGTGGGTCCTGGAGCAGGAGTGGCAGCTTCTCAATTATGTGGATGGAGAGCCCTCCCTGCCTGGAACGTAGACCCCAGAACCCTGAGGGTGGGTCCTGGGGCTGGACTTGTGGCTGGCTGCCTTTGAAGTTCGAATCGCTGTCTGTGTTCAACAGGAGCAGAGCCGGATCTCCCTGGGCCATGCTGTAAGAGAATAAGGACCCTCCATGTGGGTCAGCAGAATGACGGTCCCAGAAACTTGATGGTGGGTCTTGGGGCTGGAGTGGTCGGCACCCCTACTTGGTCGGGCGCTGCAGGCTGGCTGGCATTGGTGAAGCAGCGGCAGAGGCCCGGCCAGGGCTCGGTGTCTGGCAGCCCTACTTGGCCAGGTGTTGCAAGCTGGAATCCTACTCAACTGAGCTGAAGAAGCTCTATTACAAATTGGGCAAGACTTGTCCACCGGGGCACTTATCCAAGCTATGCCTGTCTACAACATTGAGGAGCAAATGGCTGATGTGCAGTACCAGCAGGAGCAGCAGACATTTGATTGCTCAGGCACATTACCTGCAGCTGGCACACCTGCTCGTCCGGGCATTGTAGGCTGACTGGCATCGGTGGAGCAGTGGCAGAGGCCCGGCCAGGGCTCAGTGGTGGCCACACCTGCTCAGCCAGGCATTGCAGGCTGCATCCTACTCTTAGGATCTCAATAAACTATTATGCCAAGTGGTAAAGCCTTGCCCAGTGCTGAATCCTTCTGGGGACGGGTCGTCGGGAGCACATAACACCTGTGCTCCGGACTCTGCACTGGTTACCAATAGCGAGCCAAGTCAGGTTCAAAATTCTGGTATTAATATATAAGACCCTTCACGGTCTGGGCCCCTCGTACCTCAGGGACCGCCTCGCCCTCTGAACCCCAGAGCGGCTCCTTCGGTCTGCCGGGGGTGCCTTCTTGGAGGTCCCCCATGTTAAGCGGGGGGCCACAATGGAGAGGGCATTCTCGGAGGCTGGGCCGCACCTTTGGAATTCCCTCCCAGAGGAAGCTCACCTGGCCCCAAGCCTTTTAACATTTTGGCGAATTTGTAAAACCTGGCTGTTCGCCCAGGCTTTTGGGGAGGGGGGGAGGGGGTTGGGAGGGTTTTTATCCCCCTTCATCCTTATTTATTGTATTATTTATTATGTTCCCTGGTCCTGTTTTAATTGTATTTTATGTTTGTATTTTTATATATATATATATATATATATATATATATATATATATATATATATATAATTTTTTCTTTTGAGATTGTAAGCCTCCCCGAGCTGTTTCAGGAGGGGCGGGGTATAAATGGAATAAATAAATACATAAATAAATAAATAAACACCAGCTACGAATTTTATGTTTTTGTATGTTTCATTTGTTAGCTGCCTTGAGCCACATTAGTGGGAGAGTGCGAGATACAAATTAAAAATGAAATCAAATGAATCACGTGGCCACCCAGTAGCAGACATTGGATTGCCAGGGCACAGTACTCGTGGCACAGCAAAGGCAGCAGCAGCGGACATTAGGTTGCTAGGGCACAGAACCCCTGGCACAGACAGCAGAGGTGTACTGGCAGCAGCAGCAGACATTGGATTGCCCGGTAGCAGAACCCCTGGCACAGAAAGTAGAGGGAGCATTGGCAGCAGCAGCAGACATTGGATTACCTGGGCACAGAACATGTGGCACAGACAGAAGAGGCAGCATTGGCAGCAGCAGTGGACATTGGATTGCTGGGGCACAAACCTCATGGCACAGACAGCAGAGGTGGCATTGGCAGCAGCAGCAGACATTGGATGGCCCGGGCACAGAACCTGTGGCACAGCAGAGATGGCAGCAGCAGCAGCAGCAGCAAAGATTGGATGGCCAGGGCACAGAGCCTGTGACACTGCAGAGGCAGCAGCAGCAGCAGCAGCAGACATTGGATTGACCGGGCACAGAACCCATAGAACAGCAGAGACGGTAGCAGTAGGAGTTGCCTGTGCGCAGCACCCATGGAGCCAGGATGGTAGGATTTGCAAGGGAAGAGCTCCCATACAGCAGCAGACAGCAGCAGACGGATTTGCCTGTGTGCAGCACCCATGGAGCCAGGATGGTAGGATTTGCAAGGGAAGAGCTCCCATACAGCAGCAGACGGCAGCAGCAGGATTGTCTGGGCACATTTGGATTTGCCAGGGCAGAGTACCCATGGACAAGCAGACAGCAGCAGTGGGATAACCAGGCCAGTGGGGCACATCACCCAGGGTTTCCAGGGCAGGCAGACAGGCACCTTGGCATGAGAGGTAGGCAGGCTGGGGCAGGTCTTCATCTTTGCCCACAGGGCAGGCAGACAGGCAGTGTGGCATGAGCAGAAGGCAGGCTGAGGCAGGATTCAAGCATCGCAACCTGGAGGGGCAGACAGGCGGCGTGGCATGAGCAGCAGGCAGACAGACTGAGGCAGGGTTTGAGATTGGCAACCAGGGTAGGCAGACAGGCAGTGTGGCATGAGCAGAAGGCAGGCAGACTGAGGCAGGCTTCAAGCTTAGCAACCTGGGGGGGCAGACAGGCCGTGTGGCATGAGCAGAAGGAAGGCAGACTGATACAGGGTTTGAGGTTGGCAACCAGGACCAGCCAACAGGCAGCGTGGCATGAGAGGCAGTAGGGAAGGCAGGCTGGGACATTGGTAGGGCACTCAGATAGGCTGGTGAAGACTGTGCAGCACGCGCGAGAGAGAGCCAGTCAGATAAGCGGGCCGAGATCGTCTAGCCAGAGGCAAGCTAGCAGGCTTACAGTATCCCAATGCCACCTTGCATCAAGAGGTCAGTCAGATATACCAGCTGAGGCCGTCTAGCATGAGAGTGAGAGAGAGAGAGAGAGAGAGAGAGGGGCAGGGTGGGCACCGGGCATTTGGATGGAGGGACAGCACCTCAGCACAGCATAAGTAGCCCAGATTGAGGAGGAGCCCCATCCCAAGACTGCTCAGGGCATGGGATGGCGTGTGCCACTGCACCATCAATCCGTGTCCAGGGGCAGCTCATGGAATCCCAGCAGCAGAAGGTTCATCTTAAGGAAGAGCAACTGCTCCACCAACTTGGTCCCAGCAATCTCACACGGTGCGGTGAGCAAATGTCCCCCGCCATGGAGAACACCTGCTTTCTGGGGACACTTGTTGGTGGGCAGGATAAGAGACTTGTGGCCACTTTGGACAGGGCTGGCCAGACGTTGGTCTTGCTGGCCCAGTAGACCAAGGGATCACTGCTGGGTTCTATGCATGGCTCCTCTTCCAGGTAGGTCTCCACTGCTGCTGAGATGCCATCATACTCCTTCTGGTAACTCTGCCTGGGCACCACCTCCACCACTGCCCCCAGCCACGCTGCTTTCCCTGCCGTGCACGACCCCATGCTCAACAGAGTGGCCTGCACATAGGAGCTGCTGGTGCTCACAATAGGGCTGGTGCTGCTTCTCAGTCTGCTGCTGGTGCTGCTACCGCTAGGGCTGGGAGACTGCTCCCACTCCCACCATCTCCATGGGCGTGCTGCTGCTGCTGCTGCTGCCATGCACTCTCCATAGCTTGCTCTGCCTACCGGACCCTCTCCACCAGCTCCCTTTCCAGTGGCCACAGAGGTGTGTCTGGCATGCCGCGTTGTCCTTGACCCTGGTGTCCAGCATGGTTGCCAACACATATTCCACCCACTGCAGGAGGTCATCAAAACATTCCTTCAGCTGCCACACCAGGGCAACTGCCTCATCCACCAGCTTCCTGACCTGAGGGCCACAATCCCGCCCCTGGAGAATCTCCTCCAGTCTCCGGAGGAGACTCTGGACCAGAGGGGTCACCTTGATGATGGTGGCCATGGACGAGCTGATGGTCTCCATCACGGCCAGGAACGGACTTAGCAGGAAAACCATGTGTGCCAGGATCTCACATGCTGTCCCATTGTACCCTGGAGGTGCCCCGCTGCCCATCACCACTTGCACCTGATGCAAGGCGGCTTTCTGCTCGAGAAGTCGCTTGAGCATCAGAAAGGTCGAATTCCACCGGGTGAACACATCCTGCACCAGCTGGTGCACTGGGGAGCCTTGCTCTGCCTGCTTTGCCCGGAGGAAGTTGCTGCCCATTCACGCTCCGGTTAAAGAAACCAGGCAGCTTCCTCCCCCGCTCGATCTTCAATAGCATCTCTTGTGTCGCACACACCCTTCACCTGGTGGTTAGAGATGCTCTGGGCTTCGGGGAGAAGGGGATTGGGGCCAGCCCCCTTAGCTCCTTGATCGAGCGGGGGATGTCGGCTGTATTATCAGTGACCATGCACCCCTTTGTGAAGGGCACACCAGGCGTGACTCACTCCTTCACCATGGCGGTCACGGCTGCCTCAATGTTCCAGGATGTGTGGGGGCTGTCAATGATTTCTGCTTGAAGCAGGGCCCACCTACACCCTGCTTTGAGACCCCTCCTACCACTGCCAAATGCTGTCTCCAGGTCCTTTTGCCAGTGCGCTGTCATCGCCAAGTAGACGTGCTGAGCATTCCTGCTCAAACACAGGTCTGTGGTGAAGTGAACAGTGGCACCCCCAGCCCCTGCCAGCTGCTCCCTCACTTGCTCCTTTAAATCCCTGAACAAGGCTGTCACCACCTACGGACTCAGGGTGGTGCACGACGGCAGCTTAAACTGGGGGGCCAGGAATCCAATCAGGTGCCTGAACCCCATGTCCCCGATCACTGAGAAGGGCTGCCCATCCAGGGCAATCATTTCTCTCAACATGCACGTGGATTACGCTTGAAAGCCACGCCGCCCTCCACTAGGGATGGGCGAACAGATCGCGGTTCGGGTTCGGCCGTTCGGTTCAGCTACTTTCGGTTCGTCCGTTCAGTTCGGCAGTTCGGTTCGGCTGCGTTCGGTCCGTCCGTTCGGTTCGGCTGTGTTCGGTTAGTTCACCGATTTCGGGTTCGGCTGTTCGGTTTGGTCGTCGGAACAAGCTGTTCGGTTAGGTCATTCGTCTGTTCGGTTCAGCCGTTCGGCCATTCGGGAAATGTTGTTATGGGTGTTTTTTTGTTTTTTATATTGTTTTTTATAGGGTTTTATATGGTTTTCTTTTGTTTTTTATTTGGCTTTTTTGTTTTTATATGGGATTTTTTAACTTATTTGTTTAATCTAATATTATATATATCTATATATCTACACTAAATCTAACTGCTATTAACTATTCTAAATGCTATGAACTAAATGGATTATCTAATAAGTATGCAGACCTACTCCTACAAACACTAAAACTAAATCACTAATGCTATCTGTATCACTAAGCTAACTCCTACAACTCTCTACTATCTATCTATCTATCTATCTATCTATCTATCTATCTATCTATCTATCTATCCCCCCATCCCATATCCATATCCATATCCATATATATGGATATACATATGGATATAGATATAGATATAGATATATCTAGATATATCTATATCTATAGCTATAGCTATAGCTATATATATGGATATATATGGATATATATACATCCCATGTATATGGGATGGGGGGGAATCACAAACAGAAGAGGAGTCTGTAATGAAATACATACATACTCAATGAGTCTGTACAGTGCATAACACAAGGTTTCAGTTTATGGTTTAAGTTTCATTTCATTACAAAACTGAAATGAAACTTAAAGCAATCTAAAAATCCTACTCAACGCCTGCTGTTCAGGAACAGTGACTAGCTCAGAAGGTGTTGGGAAGGGGGGAGGCAGATAATTAGTTTTGTTTCTTGCAAGCCTCTCCACCCCTGGTGCGTGGAAGTCTGCTTCTCAGTGACTGATACCTCCCTGTCATGTTTGACCTTCCAGTGAACCCTTTTTTGCCACCCGAACTCACCCGAATGCAAGCCAAACTGACCGAACTGTTAGGCCATTTACCCATTCAGTGTTCAGTTTGTTCGGTATGTTCGCATTTGTATTCATGTTCGGTCGTCCGAACAGGCCGAGTTCGGTCCGAACTCCGAACTGCTGAACCGCGTTCACCCATCTCTACCCTCTACGTCCTGCAGCTGCCGAGGTGATTGGCAGCTTCTCCCACCCCAGCTCCTCCATGGTGGACTGCTGCTGCTGCTTCTTCTGCTGCTGCTCCGGTTGCTCCCCCCTAGCAGCAATACTGCTCCTGCTGCTAGATGCAGCTGCTGGAGCAGGACACTTGCCTGCTGATGGAGGTGGATGACTGGCTGCTGCAGTCGGGAACCCACTGGTGTCCACTGCCCCTGCCTGCCCGCTTAGAGGCACAGCGCTGTGGCATCCCTTCAGGTGCCTCACCATGGCAGTTGTGCCAAGGTTTGTGAGCACCTACCTACACTTCACCACCTTCTGACACAAACTGCACTGCGCCTCCCTGGGATCATTCTCCTGCACCAACTTAAATGCACCCATACAGAGGATTTTTTGCCCCCTCCTGCCTTCTGACCTGCACTAGGTGATGCATCACTGACAGTGCTGCTGGGAGGGGCTGAACATGGTGGTGACACAATTCTTGGAGGGACAGCCATCGCCTCAGCTTCAGACATCTCCTCCGCAAGACTAGTGTCTGCCTCGCTGTCCCAAATCACATTGATGTCCCGCGAAGAGGAGTCCTGGGATTCTGAGACTGATTGACTGCCCACAATGCTGCTGTCACTCTTCTTTTGCCTCCTATAGCAGCAGCAGTATCTGCTGCTGTTGCTGCTCTCCCTGCTGCTAGGGCTGAAATGCCGTACCACTGTGGCAGCATTTACTGGTGGAAAGGGCTCTTCCACACCAAGCAGCATGGTTAGGAAGGGAACCTTGCACTCTCGGCTTTCCTCAGTTGCTGTCACGGTATTTTCACCACTGTAGATTCCACGCGGAAGCAAGCGGCAGGTTGGCCACAGTTTCCTCTTTCCCTTAAGCGCAGCAGCTTTGTGATTCTCACAGCATTGCAGCCAGGGGCATAGCCACCTTGGTGGGTGGAAGTTGCTGACTTGTAAACAAAGTTCTTCTTCAAGGGGCTCCTTCCATTCTCACTTGAACGCCCTTCTCTTACTGGCATATATCAAGCTCACTAGCTTAAAAAATAAATCACGTGACATTCACACGCCCCCTTCCTATATAAGGTACCTAAACCCAGCACAGTTCCTTCCAACCCTAAACAATTAGGAAGAAAATTCCATGCAGGGTCAGATGGGTGGGTGCTTGTGAGAATTTTGGAGCCATCTCGAAGAACCTTGTTTACAAGGCAGCAACCTTCTGTTCTCCTTCGAGTGGCTCCTCCCAGTCTCATAAATGTGGGCGTACCAAGCCTAGAAAGCGGTGGTGTGGGAATTTTCTAACAAAATGACACCCCATGCAGGTTGGGTCTACAGCCTGGGAGGGGGGCAGGAGGCAGGGGAAAGCCTGCCCTGGGGGGTCCATTCATCTGGGGGTGGGTTGGTTGTTCAGTGCTGTCTCTCTGTTAGACAGCACTAGTGTCTGTCCTGCTTATAGTGCAGGGATCACCGGCCCCAGCAGCAGCAGTGAGCGAGTGCCTGGCTCCTGATGCTGATCCAGGGGGTGGGGGGGGAGTCCCTGCTCTTCTCTGAATTCTCTTGTGTGTTAGGGTGCCAAGGACAAATTCTTCCCCTTTGTTGGGAAGGCTCTCTGCCTCATTGTAGCTGCTCTGCACCCCCATTTCTCTCTATGCGGCAATCACAAAGGGAAGAGAGAGGCTCTGTCCATCCTTCTAACAGAGACAGCCCTGAACAATGAACCCTCCCCCAGCTGAATGGACACCCCCCCCGGAGCAGGCTGCCCCCTGCCTGCTACCCCCTCCCAGGCTATAGATCCAACCTGCATTGAGTGTCATTTTGTTAGAAAATTCCCCACCACCTCTTTCTAGGCTTGGTACACTCTCCCATTTGTGAGAATGGAAGGAGCCCCTCGAAGAAGAACTTTGTTTGCAAGGCAGCAACATTCGCTGTGAAGGGGATGGGGGGGACTCTTCCCCCACCTGTGTAGCAGCACTGTGGGGCTACAACTGAGCTGTTTAAAAAGGTGGTGCCGGTGGTGCAAGAGCGACTCCTCCAGGACTCGGGAGCAGGGCTCCCAGATCCTGCGGATGACACATATGCCTGGGGCCAGCCCTGATTTCTGCCGACCCCCTCCCAGGGCAGGGTATGAGTTCAAATGTGCCCCCGCCCCGTGCCATGGTGACTACGCCCCAGCAGCGGACTCTGAAGCAGGTAGTCAGAGTCGCCCTAAGTTCATTCATTCAATGATCTATTATTCAGCATCACGGTGCATCAGGGACTCATGCTCAGTGGCGGAAGGTGGCATAAAACCGCTTGTGTTCACAAACTTCAGACATTCCGCATCTGCAGATGCTGGCAGCAGGTAATACGTAAACACGGAAATATCGAGGGGAAATCAGCGGCAAAACACATTAAGTGCCACGTTCTTGGAATGGAATGACAACGCAGGAACAGCTGCTGCCGCTTCAGCCCTACCTGCTGCCATTGTCCGGCGATTGGCCCCTGCCTCTAGCAGCTGGGGTGGGAACCACCAGCCCTGGACTGCTGGGGATCACCTCAATAATGGGGTAATTGGTAGCCCTTGAGGAACATCCAACCCTGAAGCACTTGCTGCACCTGCTCCTGCCACTGCAGCAGAGACAGCCACAGCCTCCTGTACTGCAGGCCTTCCAGTGCCCTGCATGGCAGTGGAGGACACTGGCAGGAGACACTGCTGCACCACCCCCCTAGTGCCACTGCTGGGAGCCTTGGAAGCCTGTTGCCCAAATCAGTCTTGTAGAGTTTGGGGTGTGGTGATGGGCTGCTACCTGCTGCCACTCCACTGGCATGGCCCGTACCACCTCTGCTGCGTGTCCCATTGCCCACCTTACGGGCAGCAGACCAGCCTCTCCTGCTTCCCTTCTCCTTGTCTTCCAACCCAACCCAACCCAAAGAATTCAATTTCAAATTTATATATATATATATATATATATATATATATATATATATATATATAAATATATCAATATATATATTTATATAAATATATCAATATATATATATAAATAAATAAATATATATATATATATATATCTCAATATATATCAATATCAATATATATATATATATATATCAAAATTTGTATCTAATATTATATATATCTACACTACCTCTAGTAACTGCTATTAACTATTCTAAAATCTATGGAACTAAATGGAATATTATATCTACAGAAGTCTAGTCCTACAAACACAGTATAAAATATTAAAACTGAATCACTACACACTATCTCTATCTATCTCTATAACTAAGCTAACTCCTACAACTATCTATCTATATTAACGATCTAATATCTATCTTACTATCTATCTATATACACAGGAATGGAGGGGGGGAACACAGACAGCTCACAACAAACAACACAGGGAGGGGTACAAAACTGAAATGAAACCTAAATCAATCTAATCCTACTCTAAATAGATCCAAAAACAGGGGAAGGGAACCAGGGATGGAATATATAAAGGGAAGGATTCAATGGAGGGTAGGGAGAAAGAACACAGGGAGGAGTAAAAAATAAAATAACACCTAAATCTATGTATCTAATCTAATCTAAATAACTGAAACTATTGTGGTAAATGTGTGGAAAGGGGTGAAATAGGAGGAGGATGGCAAAAGATGAGGAACACAAACTGCTGGGAGAGGGGGACTGCTGAAAACACCTGCTGTCAGGAACAGTGGCTACTAGCCCCATTGGCTTTGTGCAGCCTAGTCCGTGGCCAATTGCAGACTGCGAAGCCAGTGGTCTGAGGAAAAGAGGGATGGTGATTGGGCAGACTGGCTGCTACTCCTGGCCTTTCCACCCCTGGTGCCAGGAAGTCTGCTGCTCAGCCGCCCCTCCCAGGCGTTCCAGTCACGCTTTTCCCGCCCGAACGCCGCCGAACCCATCCGAACATGGCCGAGCTGTTCGGCCACTTCCGCGTTCGGTTCAGGTGTTTGGTTCGGCCGTCTGAACAGAACGAGTTCAGGCTGAACACCGAATGCCCGAACCACGTTCACACATTCCTAATCTGGACTCCACTTTATTCCAGACATGACCTATGTCTCCAGCAACTTATAGGGTGACAATAAACATGCATCCAGCACACTGGCTCCATATTCTGGGAGGGAGGACCCATCCCTGGCAGAGTCAGATCAGGGCACAGAACTGATGTGTGACCAACTGAGCTGGATGGTGAGAACTCCCCTCCCCCATTTCCAGTGGTGGAACAGAAGAAATGTGCCTCCAGGTGACCCCACCCCAGTGTGTCCCAACACTTCACCCCCTAGTCAGGATGGGCAGTCATGGTGGCCAATTACGGGCAGCCATGGTGGCTAGCCATGGCAGTCCCCAATACCCAGTGGGTATGGGGTCTAAAATAGTCATGCTGGACTGCTATGGCCCGTATTTGCCTGCCTGTGAGTCCCTTGGCCTGAGCTGTGGGCCCAGGATCATCCAGGGGACCAGTTCTGGGCCAGTCACCTACCTTAGCCAGGGCAGCAGTAAGCCCACATCTGGTGGTCTGGAAACAGACATCCAGGTGAGTCTCTGGCCCAGACAGGTCATAGAGGTCCCTCATCATGTCTATTATCACCAATACCAATACCCTGTATTACTATTACCCCCCTTTCTGGACACATATCTATTCTAGACTAGAATCATGTTCCCCCAAGGTGTCCAGAGAACGGGGGGTTTCTACTGTATGACATGTGATCTGAAGAAACTTATGAAGTGTTAGAAGCCATGAACATCGAGAAGAGGATTTAGCATGTATGAAGGTTTAACAACCAAATTCCAAAAACTTCATACTTGCTTGAAAAACCAAACACACCAATTGAAGTTAAGGAAAGAGTGGAGGTGGGAGAGGGTGGGGGACTGTGTGCTCTTATACCTAGCATGAGCGGATCACCATATACGCTGACAACACTCAACTCTATCTCTGCACTCCTTCCCTCTCCCCCTCTGTTCAAGCTTGTATCACCAACTGTCTGTCTATTATCTCCACCTGGATGTCTCAACGCCATCTCAAGCTGAACATGGTGAAACCTGAACTCCTTATCTTCCCTCCCAATCCTTCCTCTCACTCTTCCCTGTCAATTACTATTGAAACGGGGTCTCCATCCTCCCAGCCCCCAAGCCCGCAGCTTGGGCTTCATCTTTGACTTGCACCTTACCTTCAAACCCTATATTGACTCTGTGGCCAAATCCTGCTGCTTCTCCCTCCACAACATTGCCAAGACCCGCCCTTTTCTGTCTGTTTCCTCTGCCAAAACTCTCATCCACACCCTAGTCTTCTCACACCTCGACTATTGTAACCTCCTCCTCGCTGGCCTTCCCACTCTCACTTTTCTTCACTTATCCCTGTTCAAAACTCTGCTGCCAGGATTATCCACCTAGCCTGTCGTTTTGACCATATGCAGCCTCTCCTCTCCTCTCTCCACTGGCTCCCTCTTCCTGAGCGCATTCTGCACAAGCTTCTTGTATTCACCTACAAAGCCCTTCACAACCTCACTCCCCCCTACCTCTCTGCCCTCATCTCCCTCCAAACCCCTGCTTGAGCACTCAGCTCCTCCTCCATCCCTCCCTCACCCTCCCACGCCTGCCCTGCTCCCCCAACCACCTTCATCCCTTCTCCCTTGCTGCCATGCAGGCCTGGAACTCCCTCCCTGCCCTCATCCACCTGGCCCCCATCCTCCACACCATCAAGTCCGTCCTCAAAACCCACCTCTTCCACTCTGCCCTTACTAACTCCTGCTAACCATTCCCACCCAGGATTATCCCCCACCTGCTATCTGTAAACTCCCAAATTACTGCAACCAAACCAAGAATGTGTACCTGAGCTTTTGCCTCCTCATGAATGTCACATCCCTTGTCTCTTACTCTGTTCTCCTTCCCTGTCTCCCCTCCCCCTGTCTTTAGATTGTAAGCCCTCAGGCAGGGACTGTGTCTATCTTATTCTCTGTAAAGCTCCAGGTACATTGCTGGTGCTATATAAATGCTGCTGCTGCTGCTAATTATTATAATTAATAATTAATAATTAATAATTAGTTAATAATTAATAATTAATAATTAATAATTAATAAATTAATATCATCTGAACAATTTTATCTCCATCTTTTATACCAAGACTAGAGCTTAAATGAGTATCAATTTGTTTTTCGCAAATATCTTGCGAGAATCAAGAATAGTTAGCAAGGTCTTGGGATGATTTCAGTAATGATTCAATATTAGCTGAGAATTTTCTTGGTTTAATGCTTACTGTGATTTACCCTTTACTGTGATTTACTGTTTAGTGTGATTTACAGTGTACCGCATACCAATTTTACCATGTACAGTGATCATCCTGGTAATGTACATGTGCAAAATGGCCACTGCAGCTGTTCTTTTCATTTCCAGGTCCTCTTCCAACATGGTGCCAGCAGAATTGCTGCCATTTTGGAAAAGGGCAGCCATTCTGTACATGCACATTACCGGGATTAATGCGGTACACATTAAGTGGTACATGGTAAATCGGTATATGGTACACAATAAATCATGGCAAACGGTATCACGAAAAATGTTAAACAGTAAATGGAGAAAAATTCTCGACTGAGAAAGTGTCAAAAACAGGGGGTGGGTTTTCTCAATTATCGATTCTTCCTAAAAACAAGTCAAGAACAATTATTCCCATTGAACATCGAGAAAAAAAATCAAGATCAAGTTTCAGCCCTAACTGAGACTGACACCTCAACCACTCTCCCTGTAGAAAGAGAGGCATTTTAATCCAACACTAGCTATAAGAAAACATTGGTTTCTTTCTTTATTTTCAAACAGGTGATAAACTGAAAGAGGGTAGTTAATACAAAAAGATTTTTTTAAATCTGGGGCTAATGGTATAGGTACAAAATATGGGGAACAGTAATTGCCATTTATTAATTAAGTATTAATTGCATTATTATTCTTAGTATTATTATTATAGGAAGGAAAAGCTTTAATGATTATGTGTAAAACAGCTGGGCAGGGTGATTTCAATACAGAGTGATCTCTATATCCTTTGGCTTGAACCTTCAAAAGCACAGTCATCTATTGACTGAATGAAAACACACAGTAGGACTGCTAAATATACCATAGTGAGTGGGTCGCGAATGAATCCAGAATCCCATTGGAATGAGGCTCAAGAAGGGCTTAAATACCAAGAATAGCAGTTGGTAGTCCAGCTGTCGTTTTAAAAGCAGCTGAGAAAGAAAAGGAAAAAAATCAGATCAAGTTTAAAAACAAACAAACCACAAAGCAAATTTGCAATGGCACTTTATCAGATATTCCAACCCAAACTGTACACCATGTTCTTTTCATCTCTCTTCTTAGTTACTTTAACTTCTTCCTTACTAGCTTACAACTTTCACCTTGCCCTTCTTATTTCTATTCAACATTAATCAATTGCCTCCATCATCAAGTTCCTCCACCTTGCCCAGCACTTGGATCATTTGTAAGCCCCCAGGGGGTGGGACCTATCTCCAATTAATGGTTCTTCAGTGTCAGGCATATTGCTGACACTATAGAAATAATTAATAATTTAAAATAACAAAGCCTCAAAATTTGGTGCACATGCAAAATTCTCTGAATCACTGCTATGTGTTCTCAAATATTAGAAGCAGAATTTTTTAAAAAGAAAAGATAAAATTGTAAAACAAATTATGTCAATAAGTCAGAAGCAAAAACATGTTTGGAAAAACATGTTTGGAAAATACAAAAAGAGACTTTAAGCCATCGTGCTGGCCTACAGATAACTTTGTTATTTATTTCTTTTTAAAATAAACAAACAAACAAACAAACAACACCTGACCCAAAGGATAGAACTAAGATCAGCTCAGATGAGCTTAAATGTTCCAAATAAACCTTGAAGTTTATCTGATGCTGCCACTTTCCAAATTCCAGCACAAATCTGAAACACTGAAGAGTCAGCTCCAGATAAATGCATTGGTGATAAGCTTTCATTAGGAAGTATCTGGAGAGGAAGAAATTAACTTTTTTATTACGTCCTTGGATTAATTAACCAGTGGAAACCTATTAATTGAAGTGCTAGTGTTACCCTCTTTTTGGCACACACAAACAAAATCCAATGGCTATTTTGTTAACTTGGTTCTTGTTTAATTATTTGTTCTAAATACTGATGAGGCAGCCACTAAGTTCCAAGATTTAATTATTTGGGGGATATCTTTCTCAGTGGTCATTTTGCCTATTGATATTTTGCTTCCCTTTTCTAAAGCGGAATATAAGTTCTGATCATATAGTTGACTGAATTATTTTTCAGCAACTATACACACTAAATTACTCCAGTACTGATAGCTGATATAACTTACATTTAATCAATATTTACTCAGTACAAACCAAGCTTAGTCCACCAAGTTAATGCCAGTGAATAAATGATAGGCTAGCCAACAGGATCAGTCAGTGAAGCTTGGAACATATATTAAAGTTCTTGGGACAGCATTATAGTATTAATGATCTTGGACTGACGTCTGGATACCAATAGCCTTATAATAGCATTGTCCTGCAATATAGATTGAATAAAAGAAGGAATAGAAATGGGAAAAGGTGACGAAGTATAGTATGTTTAAAATGAATTATGAAGGAATAGGGGAAGAACTAAAGCCCGGGAAGCAGCAGTACAAGACATGATACTACAATGTACATGCAGGTATTTACTCAACCAGTCAAATAAAATACCAGTCATATGACAACATGGTTGTTACAACATGGTTGTATGGCATTTGGCAGTGAGGAATAGGGATTGGGTTGGTTGGGGGCAGGTTGTGTTGTTGTAGGTTTGAGGAGGGGTGAAGGAAGTTTTGTGGGTAGGGTTTCTGGGGTGGGGAATGAGGTTTTTTTTGTGTTTTAATGGTGTATCTATTTACTGACCCTAAGCCATCATGGGAAAGGCGGCATATAAATTAAAATAAATAAATACTATAAACAACCGATCATTCACAAGTTACCAAATGAACAAATATTGAATTAGTGAACATCAAATTAACAAAATAGCAGGTATCAGATAATAAATTTATGGGGGGAAAAAACAATCAACTTGGGAACTTTGCTTGCCAAGTTTACAAATGAGATGTGAATTTCAAATTCAAATTTGCAAATGTGAATCCTGACAATGCAACAAATACTCTGCTGCAAATATTTGTTTTCTGTCAACACTGTTTCCTACTATGTCAGATTGTTTTTCCATGTAGGTTACATACCTGATGTCCTTTACCATCTCTATGGGGCACCATTCTATGACCTTCTTGAACCACTTTTTGCCAGCCGATCTCGTAGTATCATGTCCTTCAGTGAGATTTCCAGCATAACCCTTCCTTCTTTAATGATGTCCCCAAAGAAGGGGAGGGTGCTGTGGTGGTCGTGCAACAGTCAATGATAAAAAGCACCTCCCGTCTCACCTAATTCATCCTGTCCAAAAACCCATGTGCACACCACACCAGAGTGAGACCAGAAAGAACTATCACAAGGATGCAGGAAGAAATTCAGAAAGGCAAAGAAACAAAGTGAAGTAGGGCTAGTTAAGGATGTTAGAAACAACAAGAAGTCAGAGGATGATGAAGGAAAATGTGGGATCACAGCTCAGTGGAAAAGGTGAGATGGAGGGTGAATTGGTCAATACCTACTTTGTTTGTTCTTCACATCAGAGGTAAATAATGTAAACTAGAAGGAGTAAGTTTTGTGTGTGAACATACAAAAATTGCAAGTCAAATAACAGTTAGCTAGATTAAATTAATTTCACTCAGAAGTGCCAGGGAAAATACACCATAGGATGCTGAAGAAATTAGCTAAATCAATTTTGGAGACATTAGTAATCATCTTTGGGAACTCATGGAAGACAGGCAGGGTGTTAGAAGACTGGAGAAGGCCAAATATAGTGAAACTCTTCAAAAATTGGAGGAATAAGGACATTAGGAATGGGTGAACGTGGATCGGATGTTCGGAGTTCAGACTGAACTCAGTCTGTTTGGATGTCCGAACCGAACATCCGAACCGAACTCTCGAATGACTGAACAGTTTGGTTGTGTTCAGATGATTTCAGATGAGTTCGGGGGAGGGAAAAACGTCTTTTCAGGGCCAAAAATTTAGTTTTGGTTTCAGTATCAATAGTGCTATTTTTGAATATTCTGCCAAGTTCGGCCAAACCAAACTCATCTGAACCGAAACATCGAACCCGAACTTAGGTTTTGAACCGAATGACTGAATGTCCGAACATCCAAACCGCGTTCTGTTCACCCATCCCTAAAGGACATGGGGAATTACAAACCGGTTAGTCTCTCTTAAGTATTTGGGAAGTTATTTGAACAAGTTATTTTTAAAAAAAAATGGTTTGTAACCAGCTATAGGAAAATACTGTGGGCACTAGTAGTCAACATAAATATGCCCAGTACAACTCATGCCAAAACAATTGTTTCCTTCTTTGAAGAGCAAGTGGTTTAGTAGACAAGGGGGATGCAATGGACATCATAACTCTGAAGAAGAACTACCTAGGTAAAGAACTATCACTCCAAAAAAACCTTTAACAATTAGGTTTATTTTTTCAAGCTTGTAGCTGATAAAATTGAGTATTCAGTGTCCAGAGTTAATGACAATCATCAATCTTCACCTATAAAGCTCTTCACAACCTTGCTCCCCCCTACCTCTCTGCACTTATCGCCCTCCATACTCCAGCCCGTGCACTTCGCTCCTCCTCTGTCCCTTCTCTCACCCTTCCACGCCTTCCCTGCTCCCCTAAGCGCCTTCGTCCCTTCTCACTTGCTGCCCCCCATGCCTGGAACTCCCTCCCTGTCCACATCCGCCTTGCCCCCTCCCTTCATACCTTCAAATCTCTCCTTAAAACTCACCTCTTTCGCTCTGCTCTGTCTGACTCTTTATCCTGCTGAGCCACTATTCCTATACCTACGATCTGTTTACCCTTATCCTTGCAACATGGACCTGCCTGCTGTCATTCTCATCGTAACCAAGCCAAGTACGTGCACTTGAGACCTCGCATCTTCATGAATGTTAGACCCCTTGTCTCTCCCTCTGTTCCCCTTCCTAAGTCTCTTCCCCCAGCTCCTGTCTCTCAGATTGTAAGCCCTAGGGGCAGGGACCGTGTCTATTTTATTACTTTGTAAAGTGCCAGGTACACTGCTGGCACTAGATAAATGTTTGTTAATAATAATAATAATAATAATAATAATAATAATAAATCATCATCATCCTTCAATTCCAAATTCAATTCAACTTTAAATAGTTCTCCAAAGTAGTTGAGGAAGTCCACTTAAAGCTGCTTCCTATTGAAGTTCTCATTATAGTTGCTCATGATCAAGCTTTGCATACAAAATCAATAAGATAGCTTTTATTCATACTAGACAGAACCACTGAAAAAAGCAGGAGATGCAAAACCTTTCCTAAGACAGTAATGCCTATTGCCAGTGGCTGTCCAATAGCACAAGGATACAATCAAGAAGTCACTGGGATATTTGTGGGCAACACCAACAACCCAGAAGGATGATATTCATTGGAAACATAAATCGGAACTATTTACAGAAAAAAAGAAAGTGATTATCTCCTGGGACCTCACCTTGAGTGTAAACAGACAGACAGCAGTCTTGCCTCTGCTCCACCATGCCCCTGGGTGGCCCGTTGGTTTAAAGGCAGTCCACCAGATGTGCAGGAGGATCAGAGGCTGTGCCTGCTCCAGGGCAGCCAGCCCTGCTTGCAGTGCTCTGGAACATCCAGGAGCACTGTCAGTAGAGCAAGCCGCCCAAACCTAGGGCACAGGCTGGAGGTGGGGCTGTTGTTCAATTGCTCATGGGGATACCTGTCACAGCTCCACTCTCAGTCTGGGGTTTTCCCCGGGCAACACCATAGAGTTGCAGGCAGCAGCCTAGAGCATTGGGCAATCTGCCAGCAAGTCTATGGTGTGGGAAAGGGGAACCATGCACGCAGACTGTGTTTTACAGCAGCCACCAGGTTCGTTTGAAATGGACCCAGGCAGAGCTGCAAGTGGGAAGATGCTGGAGTTCACCCCTGGATCTGGTCCCGGGGAGGGGAGAGCACCCCCTGCATCTGTCTGAAAACACCCCTTGTGACTGGGCAGTCTTGTTGAAGAAAGACAGACTGGCATCCCATTTATCCAGAAGGCTTCAGGATGAAACCCACAGAGGATTGCTACCATAGCTATTGCTTGGCATTAAAATCTGGTAGAGATAGAGAAAAAAAAGATGTCTAAATACTAGTCCTTACAATGGAACTGGAGAGAAAATGGTGAGAACAAAACAAAAACATGGTGGCATCATCTTTTTTCTCAGGATTTAGTTGAACCCAATATTAAAGTATGAAAGTACCAACAGAAAGAATATAATTAAAACATTCTTGAAGTGGAGGAGTGGAGAGGAGAGGAGGAGAGAAGAATGAAAAGAAAGTATAACAACAGTAGGAGCAATTTTCTTGAATTGAAACCAGATTTATTCTTACCGATTTAGCTTTTCTTGTAGAATAAATATGTAATGACTAATACATTCATATTTTTAATACTGTTGCATCCGTAACAAAATTCAAACATGCCAATCAATATATGAATTTAGGTACAAAGGACTGTTGAGTTGCACAGTGCACCGAACAGAAATATGGAGAATTAAAAGCCATAGTGGCTTGAGACAGGTACATCAGTAACAATACCATTAGAGTTTCAGAGTGCACAGCAAGCTGCAAAGTTTATTGTTTCACCACATGCTGCAGAGTTTATTATTTCTAGAGTGAAATCTACAAACATAATGAAATTGAATTGAATATACAAAGCTGGATATGTACCTTAAGGGCATTTCACATATTCGCATGCTGAGACACCATAGTACAGGTATATAAGGAGAAAAGGAATGTAGCAAATACAGGGAATGCATCAAATGACTTAAAAGAGTTGGACAGGAGTAGATATAATTTGTAAAATAATGGGATAGGGTTTTTTTCTCACACATTCTGTACACTGAAAAATGCATTACAGTAGCAAGGAGGATTTCAGAAGCATATAATTTAACTTTGACCTGAAGCAGATGGAATGTTTTGGCAGTGCTATTTTTTATGAAGTCAAGGACTGTAAATTTGGCCAACAACTGCCTTTCTTTCTTCCATCAGTTTCAGCTCATTTCAAGCATCTTGGCCAACTACCATTTAGTTGTGAGGAAGTAACTTATTTGGAAATACCAGGGACTTTTGGAAAGAAGATAGTTACTGGAACTCTGCATATTTTAAAGAAAGGTAAATTAAGTTTCAGGCACAACACTAAGGCCGTTTTCAGACGAGCGCGGCGGCGCCCTCGCTTGTTTCTTTAAAAAGCCGGCAGCCCGTTCTACATGAGACGCTGCCGCCGAATACGCGCATGCGCGTCGGCCGCGCATGCGCGTATTCGGCGGCAGCGTCTCGTGTGGAACGGGCTGCTGGCTTTTTTGAAAACAAGCGCGGGCGCCGCCGCGCTCGTCTGAAAACGGCCTAAGAGCACAATCTAGCTCCCACTGAAGTCAATGGGTTATCTGCCCTTTGCTTCAATAGAGTCTTAGAGTGAAATTCATAAATTACTTACTCCAGAGTAGTCCCACTGAAGCTATAGGGGACTGTGTGGGCTTGTGGGATATGTACTGAATTTTTCATGGACTACAGGAGCATCTGGAAAAATTACGGTTCAAAAAAGAATCTCTCTCATTCACTTTCTCTCTCCCGTTCTTTGTTCTATATACTAAGGATACTTTCACACATGACGGCACCAGAGTGCTTCCACAGATGTACCCGGTTGTGGGTTGGGCTGGCCTGGATAACTCCCAGCTGCAGTAGCAACCTGACCCACAACTTCTTTAGATTGCAAGCTCTTGGGCAGGGACTGTGTCTATGTCTATTTTATTTTCTGTAAAGCACCAGGTACATTGCTTTCACTATCTAAATGCTTATAATAATAATAATAACAGGCTACGTTCGCCCACCCCCCCATCCCCACACTGTGTGCAGTGGTCCACCCCCACCATGACAGGCGGCCATGATAGCCAGTGGCAGCCACCATGGCTCCCCACCATCACCACTCTGGACTGCAGTGAGTAAAGTGAGTTTTCAAACATGAAAGTCCACTTTATTCTGGGTCTAGTGGCTTGATCCCGACCACGGTGACATTTATCCTGGGCTGAGACTCAGGGATTTCCCCAAGTTACAGCCTGGGATAGCTCTCACCACAGTCAGAACTCTGCCTGGGGAAACTTCTGGTAGGCTCATTTCATTGTGACGGTTGCCCCCGGTTTAAACCATGCTAAACCCACCATCACGTTTGAAAACACCCAGAGAGATTTTGGGAAGGTTAGGTAACAGAAATGAATGTTTATATTTAATTTAATTTAATTTATTATAAAATTTGTATGCTGCCCCCTCCTGCTAAAAGCATCTCAGGGCAGCTAACAACATATTAAAACAAATTTTAAAACAACAATAATACAATTAAAATTCCACAATAAAATAAATTGCCCCCTACCCCACCCTAACCCAACCCACCAAACCCATCTCTCTCAGGAAAGACACAATGGAACAGCCAGGTCTTACACTGTCTATGGAAAGAGGGGAGGTAGGTGGTCAGGCGGATCTCCAATAGGAGGGAGGTCCACAGCCATGGCACGGCCACAGAGAATGCCCTCCGCAAGGTCGACACCCAAAAAACCCAGAGGACCTCGAGGACTGTGCCCGCGGCCGACCACAGGAGACGATCCAGGATCTGGCAGGTGAGGCAGTCCTGTAGATAGGCTGGACCCAGACCGTTTAGGGGTTTAAAGATCAACACCAACACCTTGAATTGGGCCCAGAAGACTATCAGCAGCCAGTGCAGAGAGCAAAGCATCGGTGTAATGTGCTCACATCGGCCCGTCCCTCTAAGGAGATGAACCGCCACGTTCTGCAGCAGCTGCAGTCTCCAAACCAGCACCAAGGGTAACCCCACGTAGAGTGCATTGACAATCGTGGCCAGATATGAGTCCGAGACAGATGCATCAGATGTAATTGGCAAAATGCCCCCTTCGCCACAGCCACCACCGGGACATCCAGGCAGAGCTGCGGGTCTAGGAGTACCCCCAGACTGCGAACCTGAGATACCAGGGGAGGACAGACCCAGTCAATGATGGGGGCCACCACTCCCCTGGCCTTCCCCACAACCATCACCTCCACCTTGTCGGAATTTAACCTCAGGTGGCTCGCCTTCATCCAATCCCCCACAGCCATCAAACACCGGGCAAGCACCAAGCCTGCCGGGTCTGAGTCGGATGAAAAAGAGAGAGTTAGCTGGGTGGCATCAGCATATTGATGACACCGTACACCAAACTCCTTAACAACCTCCCCCAAAGTCTGCAGATACACATTGGACAAGAGAGGGGACAGGATAGAACCCTGCAGGACTCCATACGTGAGGCCCCTGGGAGAAGATGAAAAATCATCCAGGACCACACGTTGGGTTCTCCCAGCCTGGAAAGAGCGGATCCATTCAAGAACAGTCCCGCCAATCCCTCCCCAGTCCCACAGCCAAGTCACCAACAACTCATGATCAACGGTATCAAATGCATCTGAGAGATTTAACAGGATCAACAGGGTCACGCGACCCCGGTCCAACTCACAGGAGAGGTCGTTGACAAAGGCCACAAGTGCAGTTTCCATGCCATATCCTGGATGAAAGCCAGAGTGCGTGGGATCAAGAAAATTAATCCGGTCCAGATGGTCCTGCAGCTGCTGGGCCACCACCCATTAAAAACCTTCCTTAAAAAGGGAAGGTTAGAGACCGGCTGATAGCTGGCCAGGATGTCAACGTCCAATGATGGCTTCTTGAGCAGGGGCAGCACCACAGCCTCCTTGAGACAGTCCGGCACCCTGCCCTCCCCAAGGGAAGCATTGACAATCCCCACCAGCAATTGCCCTAATGTCTCCCAGTTGGCCTTGACCAGCCAGGACAGGCATGGATCTAGTTCACAATAAGTGGGTCGAACAGTCCCAAAAGCATCCCCTAAGAACATCTGATGGTGACATATACTTAAATGCATCCCACAAAACAGGACAAGATGGGGTTTCTACTGCCTCTGGCTCACCTACTGCTAAAAATGTTGTGTCAAAACTGTGGTGGATTTGAGCAATTTTATCCGCAAAAAGTCCACAAACAAATCACAGGGGGCATTTGATTACTAAATCCAGGCAGAGGGAAGCTGGACTGACCAGCCCCCTCACCACCTGGAAAAGCTCTGTCAGATGGGACTTAGCAGACGCAATGAGGGCAGCAAAGAAAACTTTCTTTGCTGCTTGCACCGCCACAGCATAGGTACGCAACCAGACTCTATGCTGCAATTGGTCAACTTCAACACGCGAGTGACACCACTGTCGCTCTAACCTCCGCCCTTCCTGCTTGATCTGCCGCAGTTCCTCCTTATACCATGGGGGCCTGGGTTGTAGGCGGTTTGGGACTGGATGCCTGGGAGCCACATGATCGATGGCCTCCACCAACATGGAATTCCATATGGTCATGAGGTCATCAAGTGAGCGGCCATCAATATCAGAGGAAACATCTCCTAGAGAAATCTAGAACCTTCCAGGTTTCATAAGCCTTAGGGGGCACACTAGCCTAACTGGTTCCGCACCCTCCCGGGGGCCAACATGTGCCAGGATACCGGTCCAGAGGAGATAATGATCTGTCCATGATAAAGGCACTGATGACACCTCCCCCACTAATGGATCCCCCACCTCAAGGCCTGTGCAAAATATCATGTCCAGGGTATGTCCTCCAACATGTGTGGGGCCTACCGTTCTCTGAGACAGGCCCATGGTAACCATGGCTGCCACGAACTCACGCTCTGCCCCTCCAAGACTGGTGTCAGCATGGATGCTGAAGTCTCCCAGGACTATTGCCCTGGGGGACCGCAAGACTACCTCCGACACCAGCTCAGTCAGTGTGGACAGGGAAACTGCCATACAGGTGGGTACCCGGTATATCAGCAGTATCCCTACTCTGTCTCCAGCCAAATCCAACACCAGATGATGGCCCTCTATACCCATGATAGTTTGCAGAGGAAATTTCCTCACAGAGAATGTATCCTTAAAAATAATGGCTACCCCCCCCAGCTGAGGCTGATGCCGTACAGAGTACCCAGCCGGAACAAGGTCAGGCGGTATAGGCCCTGACTCAGTGTCCATCCAGGTCTCCGTAATACATGCGAGGTTGGCCGTCTAGTCCAGGATAATCTCCTGAACCATAGTTGATTTATTGGCTACAAACCTGGCATTTACCAGCAGAAAACCAAGGCCAGGGGCCCTCTGATTCCCGAACACCTCACCATTTGCCTGGGGGCTAGTGTGTGAGACAGGAATATAACATCTATCCCACCTCACAGATCTAATTCGCCTCCCAGAAGGACCATCATTCCCCCGGCCCACAATGACCCCTATAGCTGCAGACTCCCTCCTGGTCCATCCCTCCAACGCCCCCACCCAGAGGCCGTTCCGCCAGTCCCCTGAGGGAGACCCCCACCCACTAATAGACCCCCTACCATCCTCTTGCATAGGAGGGTAACCCCCCTCCCCAGGGGGCTGCACCCCCTCACATTGAGGGGAACAGCCCCTCCTCCCTTAACCCAGTCCCCTCGCCCCCATTCCACACACACCCTACCCGCCTCTGCCACAGGAGGGTAACCCCCTCCCCAAAGGAATGCACCCCTCCCTCACACCGAGGGGGCCAGCCCCTCCTCCCCAACCCAGTCCCTTCATCCCTCACCCACTCAATACAAACAAGCCATCCCCCCCCACCACCCCTCACCCTAAAACAACTATACCCCTTACCTTCTGCTAGTACCCTCCCGAACCTCCTGGTCCCACTAAGGGCCATGCCTAAGAGCCCTTTGACAGTGGCCCTTAGGCACGTGGCCTGAAGCACATGCCTGTTGCTCCGTGAAGCAGGAGGCCTCTTATCTCCCTCCCCTGGCCCAAAAGTACTGGGAAAGCCCTGGTCCCACCCTCTCTCCTCCTACAGGGAAGGAGGGGCAGAGTGTCACCTGGGGCCTGGGCCTATTGCTGGGCAGTTGGAACTCCCAGAGGGCTCCCAGACCCTGCAGTGGCAAGCAGAGCAGGCAGGCAGGTAGACAGACAGCAGAGTGGTGGATGGTCTCAGTAGCTCTACCATGCAGCAGACCTCTTATCTCCCTCCCCTGCCCCCTCCCCCCCTCTCCTCCCACAGGGGAGGAGGGGCAGAGTGTAACCTGGGGTCTGGGCCTAAGACTTGACATCTGGAACTCCCAGAAGAAGGGCGAGCCCAGGAAAGGGCTCCCAGTACCTGCAGCGGCAAGCAAAGCAGGCAGGCAGCAGAGTGGTGGATGGCCTAACTAGCTGAAGGGTCATCTCATTATCTTCTGAGATTCATTTCCAGTCTGTATCCAAAGCCAACACCAAAGACATTTCATAGTCTGGACATGAATTTCAAACTGGAGAATATAAGAACTGCTGTTCGTAATGAGGTTATCAATCCACTAGGGATGTGCAAACAGAACGCGGTTCGGATGTCCGACCATCAGGCTGTTCAGTTCGAAAACTGAGTTCAGGTTTGGTTGTTCAGTTCAGTGGAGTTCGGTTCAGCCAAACATTGCCGAACATTCGAAATAGCGCTATCGGTACAGATATCGATACTGATTTTTTTTCAGTATTGGTATCATTTGGCCTTGAAACCACCCCTGGTCTCCACCCCTGGTGCCAGGAAGACTGCTCCTCGGCTGCTTCCCCCTTCCAGTCATGTTTTCCCCACATGAATGGGCCTTCGAGTCATGTTTTTTCCCACCCCAAACTCATCTGAACTCACCCAAACATGACCGAACTGTTTGGTCGTTTTCAAGTTCCGTTTGGACGTTCAGTTCAGACGTCCAAAAAGACCGAGTTCAGTCTGAACTCCGAACTGCGTTCGCACATCCCTACAGTCCAGTGACTGCAGTATCCTGTCTCTGAGTATGGCAGAGGAATATGCAAGAAAACCCTTAAGGTTCATCTAAAATTCAAGCCTGCTCATCTTCCTGAGACAATGGGTGCTTTTAGGTGGACAGCAGCTCCAGTTCTGCCTGCAGCAGCCTACTTTACCCCCAGGCTGGCAGGTTCATTGAAGCACACCTGCCACATGTGAAAGCAGAGCAGACTGAGTCTGCTGTGGGGCAGCCCCGCCAGTGGTGCTCTGGAACATGCTGGAGTGCTATCGGCAGAGCAGGCCAGGCAAACTCAAGTCAGTGATCTGAAGTGGTGCTGCTGTCTGTCTGCGGGACAGACCCATGCTTCAGTTCTGCGCATGACTAGCTGTTGCCCCTAACAGCAACATAAAGTGCTGGCACCAGCTTGGATTGCCCGCAACTCTATGGTGTGTGTGGGGGGGCACCAGGCAGGCTGACAACAGGCCAGGGAACCTGTTGAGTCCATGTAAATCTGATCCAGGCAGAGCTGGAAGTGGGTGGATGTCGGAGTGCACCCCTTCAGAGCAGGCTGTCTCTGTGTCCATCTAAAAGCACCCTGTGTAAGGTTTTTTATTTAGCAGGCAGGGGATGAGGTTTGGCAAAAGGGTTTAATTTTTAAAAAAATGTGTATATATTGGGCATCTTTAGACATAACGAAGATCAGGTGACAAAACTCCTAAGCACATGTTTGGCCGTTGTGTGTAAGCACTATAACAATCCCAACACCAATTTGGCCACCTGTTGAACATGCAGTGTGAATACCATTGCATCACAAGGACAATTTGCATCTTCCGGCTGAATACATGGTCAACACTGAGTCTAATGCTATTGCGTGGTATGTTAGCAGGTACAACACAAAGAATGAGACATCAGTGCTTGCGTGCTGAGATTGGGTGGTGAGGAAAACACTTATTTGCCCCACAATGTGGTGTGTATCTAAACAGCGCCACATGGTGAACACGGGGTCAAAACGGTGTTCATATCAAGGTCAAAACACACAGACACCCATTGATGTTAAATCTAAACACACCCATTATGTATGATTTAATGTGTTGTAACCCACACTGAACCCTTGGTATAGGGAGGATAACAAAAATAAAATACTTGTTGTCACTATGTATACATTATTTACAAAGTGATTTGGGATTTAGGACCCTCTAGGATAAAGAAGTTGTGTATGTATCTAACATACTTTATCACCTTCACATAATCTGACCTGCATGCTTTTAAGGAGATGTCTTAAAGGGAATAACAATAATCTCAAAATTCTTCCCAGCTGAGGGCCACCACTGGAAATGTGACAAAAGCAAAAGGTCCACATGCAGCTCATTGGAAACATCTTCTAGCCACTTTAATGTTAGCAGGGCAGGTGCAAATTTCTGCATACCATGCTCTATCTCAGAGATTCTCAATCTGTGTAGTGAAACCTCAGGTGAGGGGCTTGCGTCATCTGTGGATGAGAGTCACAGTCGTGATGATATTTTATATACTTTGCATGCTTTCTTGCTGTCTGGGGTTGGGGGGTTTATATTTTAGTCTCAAAACGGGGTCATGCGGACAAAATTTTAGGATCCTCTGCTCTACCTTTTAAACAGATTGATTGTGGGTGGAGTAGCTGGCGAGATGGAAAGATGCTTACTGGCGTATTCTATACTATCCATAGAGCCTTGGTTTATATCAATATTAAATCCTGACAGCCAGCATTATTGAACTGCTCATTGTGGTCAAGCCACATGTCGGCCACAATCACCGTAAGAGTGTGAGTTAAACATTTCTTTTGTTAAACTCAGGGTTTGGGTATTATTTTTTCATTTTCCGTTAGTTTTTGAAGGGTTCTTTTGATGGTATTAATGCTACAAGCAGAACTAACTATGTGCAGAATTACAGAATACTTTCCCTTAGCAGTCCACTTGAATCTCCTTCTTCCTCAATAGATTAAAAAGGTCTTTCATCTCTGCGGTTTTAAGTAGTATTTTCCCCACAGTAACAGAGGGAGGCCAGTTCCCTGTAAATCATTTGCTGGCATTTTTAAAATGCCCTGTAATTTTGTAATGTTCTCCTCATGACTGTCTAACAGCAATTGTAAGAGGACAGTTCCAGTGACTGATGTGGCTGGCCAGCACAGTCTGTTGTTTATTAAATTTCTATGCCCTCCTTTGTTTTTCCCTGTAGACTGGGGAATGAGGTTTTGCTGGTAGCTTAATCTGGAAGCAGATTAATACTTACCCTAGGGAAGTAGAGCTCAAATTGGGGAGCCTGGAAGGTATTGTGGGATACAAGAGGGAGCACATTTAGCAAATACCTAGGTCTACTCTGCATGAGCCAGGGAGAATTTTCAAAATTATCAGGTAAGCAAGGGGGAAAGAGAGCCAGAGAGAAAGAGGGAGAAAAAGGGGAAGCAAGAGGAGAGTGTGATGGGGCAGAAGAAGAAACAAAGTAAGGTATGTGTATATGTGCATGGTGGTGAAGGATCTCAACTAGAGCTGTAGTAGGCAACACTTTAGCTACCAACGGGTAATACCCACATGTTGGGGCACCCAATGGGGGACCTGGTTACCAGGTTCCCAAATATGTGGGTATTAACTGGGGCAGACACCTCAGGACACCCTGGGAGGCCCCAGGATGCCAATCCCAGGACGTGCTGCTCCCTGGGTCCCGGGCTGACTCACGTCAGTGGCTGGGCTGCTGCTCCTCTGGTCCAAAGTGGCTGCTCCCTGCTTCTCCCCAGACCGTGTGCCACTCAGCTGAGCAGGGAACTTTCTGCACTTGATTTTTTATGAAGGGGGCGGGAGTAAGGAGGCCTTTTCCCAACTGCATGCGGCCCCCTAATCAGTCTTTCCATAGGGACCCAAATGTGTGTTTGCTGTGTGTGTGTGCATTCCTCGTGATATGATGTTTCCCTCCCAAAATCTGCAGCATGGGAGCACACCAAATTCCACAGCGGGGCAGTATAGGATACCTTCCTCCGACTGCTAGGAAAAAGATGGGGTAAATGCTTCCAAACAGGTAACATGTGACTTAACTTTACACGTGCGATAAAGACACTCATATAAACAACACTTGCACAAATGTGACACATTTATTGGACCTGAATTTAGGAGCCCCCAGTTCAAATCTCTTTTTCTCATTAGCTTACTGGGTGCCTTTTGGCAAGTCACTATCTCACATCATCCATTCCCCATCTGTAAAATGGGAATAAACATGATGACCTACCACATGGGGTTGTTGCAAGGGTGAACTAGATAAGGAGTATAAAGCACTCTGAATGCCCAAAGTGTTATATAAATGATTAATATATTCATTATATAATCCCTACCTGTGGGACCCCCTCACTCTCCAGGTCCTGGATTGGCGCCTGCGGTCAGACGGGGGCATCCTCGTCGGGGTCCCCCGGTTTTCCCAGGTGTCCACCATGAGAAGGGCATTCCCTGTGGCTGCACCGTGGCTGTGGAACTCCCTCCAATTGGAGGTCCACTTGATTACTGATCTCCCTCTTTCTGAAGACACTGTAAGACCTGGCTGTTCCACCAGATCTTTCCCGAGGGGGGTGGGGTGGGTGGGTTGGGTTAGGGTGGGATGGGATGGGATGGGTTTATACTGTTTTAATTGTTGTTTATTGTATATTTGAATATGTTTTAAAATGTTGTGAGCCACCCCGAGATGCCTGAGGCAGGAGGGGCGGCATATCAGTTTTTGAAATAAATAAGAAATAAAAAATAGCAATTACTGCATGAAATGACCCAGCAAGCCATAATGTTCTCACTACTGTGAAATTAGCAGGGTCCCTGGTTCATTTTTTGTTGTCCTTTCCGCCTCTATTTTTGAAATTGTATCCATATTGAACTATGACATCTTCATCTACTGCTGTCTGAATATGTATTTGGAAGAGGCAAAGCAATTTATCAGGAGCACAGTCCTAATTCTATTGAATGCATTTTTTAAATAAGGGAAAGCCGTTCACCAAGGGAATGAGAAGATAAGGTGCTGCATTTCCCAAGCTCGAAGCTTTGCAGATTTGGGTGTTCTGCATTAAGGAAAAACAGACCTTCCTAAATATCCATCTAGAGACCTAAATGCATGTATCCCCATTTGAATTTTCTCTCTTGCTAATTTCACTGACTCCACTTGTGAGCAGGGCAGCCTCGTTATTTTACTAGTATTGTTGGTGTTACTGATAGAACTTACAGTGATGAATGAGTTTGACTTTCGGGGTGATTTTAATACTGTTTCTGTTTGGATGCTATTTCAAGGCAACAGTTGGTGGGAGTGGGGTATTTCAGACATTTGTGTCTTCACAGGCAATTATTTTTACCTGATTAGTTCCAGGGAAGGTAGGTGGGGTCCTTACCAAATGGTGGAGAGTTCTATTTTCTAGCATAGGAATGTTTGATGGACACACACTGATTGTCTTTAGACATAACGTCAATGGGTGTCTTAATGTGTGTTTTGTCCTTAATATGAACACCGGTTTAGCCCTGTGTTCACCATTTGGCACTGCTTAGACACACAGCCCAACTTGGGACAAATTGGTGTTTTGTTCACCACCCGATCTCAGCATACAAATGCTTCCGCCTCGTTCCCCGTGTTGTACTGGAGAACACACCACGTGATATCATTAGACAGAACGTTGGCCATGTGCTCAGCTGGAACATGCAAATTGTCCTTGTGATGCAATGGTGTTCACATCGCGTGTTCAACGAGTGGTCAAATTGGTGCTGGGACTGTTATGGTGCTTACACACAATGGCCAAACATGCCCTTAGGGGTTTTGACACCCGAGCTTTGTTATGTCTAAAGATGCCCACTAACTCAAAAATATTATTTTGATGTCCACTTCAGTTAGACACAACATTGCCTTCAGGAGCTGGGGCTTCCTCCATTGTGCATATGCTGCGATTCCTAGTTTATTTATGGGCCCCATGTGTTTGGTATCCCCTACCAAATTGCCATGGGCCTTACATAGACTGGGCTTCCCAGATCGGAGGCCCTGTGGATCCGTATTTTATGGTAGTGCTTCTCACACTCATAGTGTCACTTTAGGTTTAAATCATGAGGTCCTATGCAGTCCCAACAGGATGCAATTGCTTGGACAACATTTATAATATTTGGCATCTGAAGGCTGGATATTCATCAGAATCAGGAAATTGACTGCAGATATTTGTTTGTTAGTTTCCCCTAAAGTTCAGGGCAGATAACACAGTATATAAACAAAAGCATATATAAAATAAAGCTGATTAGAAACCCAAACTGTATAAAAATATAAAAATTCCCATTTAAAAACAGCATTCCACAGACTCTAACCTTATTTGCCAAAATCCTGACCAAATGAATAGGCCTTACATCAGCTCCAGAAAACATTTGTGCTCAGACTGTGCTGAATCTCATGGAGAAGGCAGTTCCAAAACACTGGAGCAGCCACCAAGAATGAATTTTTCCAAACGATACTTCTCTCTGCATGCCTGTGCTACATGGACCTAGTCAGAGATGGAGAGAGCTGAAACAAGTAATTCCTATTATATAGTGTTTGTCCTGATACTATGGTATCCAATATCCGGTTGGATACCAATTGGAATCCAGTTTAGTATCAAGCATTTATCCAATTAACCACATTAACATTCACTACATTACTGGTTATCAACTTACCATTTACCAACTACTGTGTACTGAATTGCCATTTACCACGTTGCCTTTAATTACTATTTGATCTTTTTTTTTTACTCTCTCCCTCTATCCAAACTGGTCTGGTTATACAGTAACATTGTAAGTGATAACACGGCAAACAGTAAATGGTAAAGTCATAAATGGTGATCAATAAACAGTAATATCTGATATTCCAGTTCGGCACTTAACCTCTGCAGTTCCTGGATCATTACGCAATAACCACCAGGCTATCCAGAATCCCAGATATTAACTGTGGATATTTTTTTCCCTATCCATTTCAAGTCTAGTGATGGAATTTGCAAGAGGCTAAACTTAGGGATTGTAATGGAATGTAAAGCGGAAAGTCTTTTAAATATGTAGGGTCCAAGCTGATACCTACTGCCAGGTCAGGGCAGAAGACAGCTTTGCTGTGCCTGCTCTGCGTTTCAGAAGGCTGTAAGCACACCAGAAATGTTCCTTTTTACAAAGTGTACCATGGATCTTACACGTAATCACTAAATGGTGAGTCACAGTCCTGAGGGAACTGAGTCTCCACTGAAGTGGTGCTGCTGCCAATGTATGTGCCTAGCAGCGTGGAGAAACCAGTGCAGACTGTGCCAGAGTGGTCAAATGGTAATTATAGACATGTCCCGAGATGGTCTGTCAACTACCACCTAGAATGACATTTGTACAGTGCAGTCACTTTGGTCCTAGCATTGCAGTGAAGACTTACACTACCCCCTGTGTCCCAAAATATACACTTCTAATCCCACTCAACTCAGCACAGGAACGCTGTTTTACCACAACCTATCTTCTACTTCTCCCCATTTCTACCTTTGTCTGTCCTCCCTCACATCCCTGGCTCCATCAATGCTCCCCCCTGCCCCTCCCACACCTTTTCCAGCTTCTCCTCAGCCTCCTCATCTACAGTTCTCCCTCACAACCTCCAGCTTCCTCTGTACTTTTCCTTAAGTCACATTCTGTATCCCTTCCTGTATCAACCCCAAGCTTTCGCCGTGCCTTTCCCTGTGTTTTTCCCCACTTCTTCATTCTCTGGGTGTTTTCAGACATGATGGCTCTCACCGCCACCACAGGCTTCTCCAGGTGGTGGTGGGAGCCATCATTCTGACCTGGACTTGGTCCAGTCACTGAACAAACATGATGATGGCCAGACTGGGGAGGGGGCAGGGAGATGCATGGGCATGTGTCCACCCAGCTCTGCCTCCTTGCTGCGTAGAGCAGCCTGCCCCCCTGCTCCCTGCTTCCGGATCTCCCCCATCACTCTGGACTGTGGTAAGTACAGCAAGCCATCAGATGTGATAGCCCACTTTACAATGGGTCTGGCAGCTGGCTCCCAAACATGGTGGAGTTTAGTCTTGGCTGTGACTTTGGGATTCTCCCAAGTCAAAGTCTAGGCTAGCCATCCCCCTCCCATGTTTGGGAGCCAGACTGTGTCAACATCTGGTGGCCACATTTCAACATGATGTTGGCACCTGGTTTAACCTACACTAAAACAGGTTAAACCGTATTGCTGGCCCCGTCCCCTACAGGCTAACCACCCCACCAGCTTAAAGGTTCACCAGCTGCCACTGCTTTGTGTTGGTAGCAATCCTGTTTTGGGTAGTGGAGGTGGGCCCTTTAAGAAAGGGGAAAAGCAGATATTGGATGTTTTCAGGTGTTACGCGGTCCAGATTCACCACAGTGGAACCCCAGTGGTGGTGAACCAAACAACCACCCTTCGTGGTCAAGGAAAGCCCCAAACAAACATGACAGGAGCGGGACCATGTCAGGGAATTGGGCCACCAGATCACGGCCCAGGGCAGCGCAACAGACATGACGCCGATTTCAGGCCGTGGTCAAAACACCCAGAAGGCACCGTGGAGGGGCAGGATACAGACATGGCTGGCTGAGGCTAATGAAGCCAAAAGCACCAAAAGGGAATGCCCACACAAGGGAAATGGGAAGGGAGGGGGGAGAGGGAGAGGAGCCGCCGAGGTATCACACACAACAGGCACAGAGACATTGATGGCACAGTAGAACACACAGCACAAACACACGCCTGGGTGCACACACACCAACACGGAAAAGGAAGGGAAGGGGGGACACAGTGGGACAGACAACACACATGGCACAACGGGCACATGGGGGAAGGGAGTAGTGGGACAGGGAAGGGGGGAACGGGCCAGGGGCAGGGGCAGGACCGGGCATGGGGAATGTCAGTCAGACCCCCAACAACAGCACAGTCCTCACAGGCACCCCCACAGCTACACAGTCAGTCCCAGAATGGGGGGAACCTGAAAGGTCAAGGAACAGGCACAGGGGGAGGCCACACAGAGCAAGCAGTGACCCGGACACAGTCCAGGAGGCACACACAGACCCCAAGTGCCAGCGAGGGTGCAATAGAGGGCAGGCAGGAGAGTTGGAGCCATGCAGCTGGTCCAAAGGCACAAACACACACACACTGGGAGGTAGCCGGGAGGTGCAGTCTGGGGGGCCCAGAACCCCGAGGTCACACAGGCACCCAAGGGAGGTGTGCACGAGAGAGCGCAGGCGAATGAGGAAGGTCAGCAGCACCCAGGGGAGCTGGGGGGCACTTCAGAGATCTGGACACGGACACTGGAGAAGGCAGCCATGGAGGGGAACAATGGTTGCAGAGGCAGAAAGGGGGGAGCGGTTGGGCCCAGGAGCCACAGACAGGGGCAGCGGTACCCTGGGAAGCAGGCAGCACAGCAGCATGGACGGAACATCAAGGAGGGAGCCAGAAGTGGACCACGGCAGCAGGTCAGAGGTGGAAGCTCACAGCGGGGCCAGCAACAGGGGCCTGGAAGACACAGGGGGACTCACAGCTAGCTGCAGGGGGCCACGAGGGAGTCAGGGGCCAGGTGGCCCATCAGGTGAATGAAGTGAGGCCAATGAAGCATGCCCCGGTGGTACCCCAACATGAACATGTGGTGGGCGATCAGGTAATATGCCTCGAATGGATCCTGCATGGAGACCCCCAACTGCACATCAGAACGGGACCATACACCTGACAGCACTGACAGCTCTGCTGCAGTGGGCTCAGACATGCAGAAGGCAGCAGTTGGGGTCCATGGAAGTTGACCAAGCTCCAACAGCTGGTGATAGACCACCCCACAAGAGCACTGGTACTCACGGGCCCCATGAATGCAGCCAAAGTAGGACACGACCAAGGCAGGGCCCTCCTCCACCAGAAAGACTGTGTAGGCTCCCGTCAGGCTGTCTGGGCAGCTCAGGAGCAATTGCACCACCAGGGTATGCCACAGGTCACACAGGGCCATGGTCTCACGGAAGGCCCATATATGGGGGGCCCCATGGGAGCCAGGAGCCTGGTGGAAGCGCAGCCAGCCATGGTACAGCAAGCCAGGGGAACTGACACCATGGTAAGGGGGGCCCACATTCCCTTGAGGGGCAGGAGGGGATGCAGGGGAGCCCCCAAGGTCAAGCAATAAGGCCACAGGCCATAACATGGCATGGCAAACAACCGAGGGGTGGGGTGTGGACCCAACACAGCTTCAGGAACCGAATACACAGACAGGACAGCCGACACACTAATCAGGCCGGCAAGGACACAATTTTGCCAACTCAGAGAGGTGGGAGGTGATGACAGCAGGAATGCAGCTGGCGCCAGCATGCCCGGGTGCATGCTGGTCCATGCACAAGGCCGCAGGCAGGGACAGCAGGTGTGCCCAATGGGCCGCCCCGGCCCTCCCACCCACCTATAGCTGTCTGGGTCAGCCAGGGGGGCACCCCAAGCCCACATGGGTGCCCCCGCCCAGTTGCTGGGTTGCAACTCAGGGGTGGGCCTACATGTGGCCCAGACTATACCAGGCCCGGCTGCACCCCACCCGGGCCAGCTGGCACCATGGATCAAGGCTGGTTGGGTGCTTGCGGGTTGCACCTAGTGCTCTGTGATGAGTGGTACCGCTCGCACACCGATCAGCTGCGCCTCCTGACCACAGAGGTGCACCGGGCTGCAGGTTGGCATGGCCTGGAGTGCGGCTAGGGCCCGGAGAGCCCACCACGGCTGGCTCAGGGCTCAGCGGGTGCCCGGAGAGCCCACTCCCTGGCCTGGCTCAGGGCTCAGCGGGTGTCTGGGGTGGACTGGGAGGTCCTGATCCATGCCGTAACAGGGCCGTTGTGCTCCGCAAGGTGGCCGGGCACCTCCAATGGTGGAGGGAGACCATGGGACGCACCACCCAGCTTGCAATGCCCATTGTCTGGTGGGTATGGGTCACGGAGCAGTCACGGGTGGCTCAGTGGGATGAGGCCACCTGGAGTTCACACTTTAGGATGAACAGGCTCACCCTACTGCAACTTGCAAAGCTGCTCACACCTTGGCTGGAGCGACAGCACACCCCCATGAGGAATTCCATCCCCATGGTCCAGTAGGTGGCCATCGTGGTCTGGGCCCTCGCAACACCCGACTCCTGCTGGTCCATCTCGCAGCACTTTTGTGTCGGGGTGAGCACCATTGCCTGTATCCTCTGGGATGTCTGTGAGGCTGTGGAGGGTGTTCTCCTGGACCGAGCGATCCAGCTGGTGGACCAGGAGACCATGATGGCCGGCTTCATGGCTGGAGGGTTCCCCAACTGCATGGGCACCATGGACAGCACCCCCACTCCTTCGCTGGGGAGGCTGCAGAGTATGTTAACAGACACGGTTACCACTCCCTGCAGCTGGAGGCTGTCATGGACCACCGGGGATGATTCATAGATGTCTTTACAGGCAACTCTGGGTGCAGCCACGGTGCCCATATCATGACCATCTGCCCCTTCTATGCCCAGATGTACCACGGGGACTTTGCGGACATGGGGATGACCCATATCGAGGGGGTGCTCATGCCTACCTGTATCCTGGGGGACCTGGCCTATCCCCTCACCTGGTGACTGATGAAGGTATACCTGGTCACCAGGTCCCCGGTGCAGGCGCTGTACAATTCCCGCCCGTGTGTGAGCAGATCCATTGTTGAGTGAGCCTTTGGTGCCCTCAAGCAGTGCTGGAGGAGACTCACAGGCCAGCTGGACTACACAGTGGAGAACTCAGCCCTGGTGATAGGTGCCTGCTGTGTGCTGGACAACGTGTGCGAGACCAAGGGGGTAGCCCACGAATACCCCAAGCCCTCTCTCCCACCCATACCCATGCCTCTGTACATGAACGCAGACAACCCGAGGGAGTACAGATACACCAAGTGCATCCGTGCCGCCCTGGTCAGGCATATCAGCCGGGAGGCCGAGGCGTAGGGTTCTCAACCCCGACCCAACCTTCCTGGGGGCCCCACTGGCACCCTGGGTGATCCCCTCTATGGCCATTGGTCTGTCCCTACCCCCGGGCCTGTGAACAGACCGAAGGAGGCAGTTGTGGTGCCCAGACATTTATTCCCTCACACACGTACATGTGCCCCCACACCACCACCACACACCACCGTGCTGGTTCCATGCCCTCCTCCTCGTACCACCCTCCCCCTTCCCCCCCATCCCCCATGTTTCCAGGGCCTTCCCCTCCCCCACCCTGTGGGTGCTGCAGAGCTCTGGGAACTCCCCTCCCCCCCCACAGTCCATGTCCCCAATGGTGTCCTGGGAGGCCTCAGTGTCCTGAGGGGCACGCAGTGGTGGGAGGGAGGGCCCAGGGCAGGATGGCCCCCCCACGGGTGGCTGCTCCCTCTGGAGGCCTACTGGGACCGGGAGGCGGATGCACAGCCCCAGCTGGCATGGTGGTGGCTGGGGCGGTTGGGGAGGCAGTGGGGGCGCCGAGGGACCCAGAATCGGGGCCTGGGCAGGCAGGGTGCCCGGCAGGGTGGCTGCCATCACATAGGCACTCATGGTGCCAGCATGCAGGAGCAGCAAGGTCCTGATGCCGTGGGACCTATCCATTTTTGTGGAATGCTCACGCACCATCCTCTTGATGGCCTGTTCCAGCTGCCCAAATGCCTCTACCTGCTTGCTGTGGTCCCGGTACTCCCACCTCTGTTCCAGGTGCCTCTGCCTGGTGTCTCTGGTCCCTTGCCTCCACCTGTTGCAGGGATCGCTCTGTGGCTGCCTCCATGCGATCCACGGCTGCTATCATCCACTTCCCCTTTTCTGTGTTGGAGTGGACTATGTCCTCCACTTGGTCCTCTGGCACCGTGCCCATGCCCGGTGCTCCCTCATCCGTTGTGCTGGGGGCACAGCCCCGGGTTTCTGGGGCCCCTTGGGCTACCCTGTAAAATACACAGACAGTGGTGGTTAGTCTCCCTGGCCAGGGACACAGCTGGGGGTTTGTGGTGCCCCCCAGACTGGCAGTCGCCCCCTGGCTTTCCCCAGCGCCCCCCCACTCCCACCCCGCGTGACCCAGGTCCCCCTCCATGCCTCCCTGGGCCCCCCTCCTTGCCGTTGTACCTCATCTGGACCCTCCAGATGCTGCTGGGACTGTTCCCCGCTGGCCTCATCACCCTCCTGTCTCTGGTGCTGGGGTATGCCCTGCCCTGTGGGGACATGGGGGTGGTGGTGGAGGAGGGTTGTAGGTGTGCTCGGGCGGCCCCTGGGCCACTGTTCAGTGGTCTGGGGTGGATGGGGCCTGCCCCCTGACAGGGCCTCCCTCCTCCCCCCTCGCCCCTGGTCCATCTCCCCGCCCACCTGCTCGTTTACCCTCAATTTCTTTCTCTGACCCCTCGGAGGCCAGCCCCTCCATGTATCTGGGGTCCCCCATAGACCACTGGCTGAGGGTGACCAGTGTGCCGGTCTCAGAGTTGTCCTGTCCCACCAGGGGGTGGGGGCTCCCCGGGCTGGTGCTGGGGGGGACTGCTGGTCCCTGAGGTCCCTGGGCATTCCTCCTGGGGGTCAGGGGCCCTAGAACTGGTGCCTTCTTGGGGGGCGGTGAGGGGAGGGGGTACATCAGCCCGCTCCCTGCCCTGGACCACGGCGCTCCCCACGAGGCACAGGGCTACTATTGAGCTTTTCATATGGAGGATGCAGTCCAGGGTATCATAGTAGGGGGCGGTCTGGGCTCCATGTCCGGACCGCTGGTTGTTGTCCCGGATGGCCTTGTACCCCCTCTTTATCTCCTTGGCCTTCAAGCTGCACTGTGCCATGGTCCTGTGATGTCCCACTGCCTCCATGTCCCACACAATCTACCAGAATACATGTTCATTGCGCTGATTGAGCGTGATCTCCAGTTGATGCTCCAGGGTCCCCCAGATGCGAATAAAGTCCTGGGTCTCCCTGAGCCCCCATTGCCCTCCTCTGTGGTAGGGTCACCTCCCCCGTGGTCTGTCTGGTCCTTCCTCCTCCTGCTCCTCCTCCTCCTTCTCCACCTGGGCAGTGCCCATCTCCTCCAGGGGCTCGAGCTCCCGGGCCCGTTTTTGAATCTGCGGGACATAGGGGGTGGTTGGTTGCTGTGCTGCCCCTGTCCCACGGCCCAACCCCACCCTCCTCCTGATGGCCAGCCAGCCCTCCGCCCTGGGTGCCCCTGTGCCACCGGGTCCCATCACCTTCGGTCCCCTTACCCGTTTCTGAGGTGCCCCCTCCCCCGGCCCGGTCGTTGTCCCTGGGGCAGCCTGTCCCGGCTGCTGCTGCTTCTGCCCCTCCACCTCCTCCATGTGCAGCACTACCACCTCCTCCACCTGCACCTCCTCCACCCCTCATCCTCCTGCCTTGCTTGCTCGCTCATCGCCCTCCTCTCCCTGCCGCCTCGCTCCATCCCGCCACATTTCCATGCTTCTGTGTGCCCTTTTAATCTCCCTCCGCAGCCTGTGTTGTTGCTGGTTGCCTGGCAGCGATGTTGTATGCTTTGTCCCCGGCTGGGAATCATTTTGCTTGATTCTGGCTGGTGGTTGCCATTCAGACATTACTTTTTCTTCTTTCCCGGTAGGAATCGTAATGATCATGCTTTTGGCGATGGTCCAGGCTGGAGCTCTGGAAGCATGGTTGATTTTGACCCCTGGTGGGTATTCACTGTGGTGAACATCTGGCAGCTGCTGAACAGACGTTCAGGGTCCTTTGGCCCCACCGCGGAAGTGACCGTGGTTGACTGTGGTTGACTGTGATCTCGTAATGTCTGAAAATACCCGGTGGCAGCTGATGTATTACTTACTAGTTAAAACATGCAGTGCTCAGTGTATTGCTGAGTTTAGTGTGTCTTGCTCTGTTAGACATCAAGCGCAGAACCCAAGGCAATACAATCACCTCAATCCCGTTAGCAAAGAGGTGCCAAGGCAAGTGTGTGTGCCTTTGTGCCTGTAATCAGAATGTTTATATCATGCCTACATAAATCAGAGGCTCCGAAACTGTGTCGGCACCCCAAGCGCGGTTCCACCATTTGTGGGCAGGGTCATGATCCTGAATTATATACTTTGTACGTATTTGTTGCTGTCTAGGGGGATGAGACTATTTAAGTCTCAAAATGGATTCAAATAGCAAAAAAAGTCTGGGAACTGTTAGTGTATGTCTTCAGGTGCTGCTGCATTTGGAAATTAAAGAGCTGGCCAAAAGTGATGGCTTGATTCAATACTGTCTGACTTTTTAAAATGCCCTGGAGTGATCAAAGGTTAGACAAGTCTGTTTTTATTTTGTTTTTTTTTTTTCTGAATGATTAGCTAAGTGGGGGGGAATAGTTTTAACAGTAATAATTTCAGTACCTCTTTAGTATTCTCTTTCAGTCACATATATTTCACCAACTTCAGTTCTGACTTTGAAAAGGCCAAACAGCAGGGGAAAAAATTGGACCCTGTTTCCTAAGGGATACTTGTTATCATTATTGATCTGTTCATGGAGATGTAGAAGCCAGCGGGAGGAAGAGAGACGCATGGTGTTCCCTAGTACACTTTTACTTTGACTACAAGGACTTCTTTTGAGTGATCAGTGTTTGTACCTAGTAGAATTCTGACTTTCATGTTTCATTTTCAATATAGGTCAGACAATCAATGAAGCAATAGTATTCTTCCTCAAACACTTTCAGATCTATAGGCTACCACCGTTACTGCAATCTTGTCCTCTTTAATTTTCAAATTGGGTTTGGATTTGTTCCAGAGTCCCCCTTAGTAAATTGATTTCTGGCAGTAAGTGGCTTACACTGTACGCATTTCTTCTGAAACTGCCTGGCTGTGGTAACCTCAAAAAGTTGGAGAGAGGAGAAAAACACCTGCTGTAATTCCGAGCAAGAAGAATTAGAAGAGTTTCTAACTTCTTATTCTTTCAGGTGACTTAAAATCTCTCTCACTCTCTGTTGTTGACTTTTATTTTTATCCTTGTACCTTCTACCTTTATTCCAATTAGTGCATGGTACAACTGCCATCCTAACATCTTCCTATCATCTATTAAAACTGCCTTAATATGTGTCCTTCCCTGCCTAGGTTCCTTCCTATATTATTATCAGCTTCACTAGCATTATCATCATCACCCTTTCATTTCTGTACTTGGCTACTTACACTTTGATCCTTTAATTGGCTTTTTAGGTTTTTATCCTCTGATCTTTTGTTTCTGCTCTATATGAAACATGACCTTATAATGAGCTCCCCTTCTTTTTCCCAGCGCTTATTACGCCAGCATATACATCCAAGTCTTTACTGATACTCCCATCTTTCCCCAGTAGCTACCACCCTCCTGAGTGTTTTCAGCCTACTGGCTCATAGCCGTCATTTATTTTTCATGGCAAAACTTAAAGATTTACAAGGGAAACTATAAGGAGGAGTGACTATATTTTCTACGATTTGATTGACTATCAAATCACAGGAAAGTACTTAATACATAATTCTTGGCACTTACATAGCTTTTTATATGTTCAAAGTACCACAGAAGCATTGGGCCAAATTAATCTCCAAGACAATTTAAATGACTTGAATGAAATTATACTAAGAATGAATTTGACCCAACAATGAATCTTCCCTGCAGTATTGTGGTACAGATAACTATTTACACTTAATGTAACTTATTCAAAGCCATCCCTGAGTCAGTAGAAGACTCCAAAATAGAAGTGAGGAGTTCCAGGATTGTGTCCCTCCCAATACTAAATCCACTGGATTATGCTTCCTCCAGAATTGAATACTGTTTAAAAATCTAAATCGTTAATACTCTGTTCTGTCATGCAACCAATGTGGCCTGTTAGACAGCATGTTGGATTTTGGACTTCTTCTTATTAGCAAGGGAAGTTAATCCAGAGTACCTCCCTTTCAACCTCATCTTAACCTCCTTGCTTGTGATGGGGGAGGGTGAAAACAGATGTGATGGTGATGACACCTCCATGGGCTGCCTTTGGGTGGGCCAGTGCAGCTGACATTCCCTGAGTTGTAGAGTAGGTTTGCTCACACAAGCAGCCCTCACCCTGCAACTTCGGTGTGGGGGCTGCATGCACAGGTTCCTTCATGCCCGAGTTGGCCTGATAAACTGTCCACACAGGACAGCCTTTGTTCCTGGGACCCTGCTGCTCAGCAGGATTGGGGCCCTGGGAACAGCTGCCACCAAACAGCTGATCAGGGGGCCAGAACTGTGCCCTCACCCAGCCAAGGGCATGTGCCAAACAGCTGATGGGGAGGTCTGGAAGAGCACACACACCTGGCCCCGCTGAACAGCTGATCGGGGGACCTGGAGGAGCATGGTCACCTGAGCCCCACTGAACAGTTGATGGGGGGGCGCTAGAGGAGTGCGTGCACTTGGTCCCACCAAACAGCTGTTCGGCAAGGCCAGACTGTGCTCACTTCTCCCGCCTCACCTCTGGAGGAGGCTGGGCATGCCCCTAACAGAAAGGAAGGAGATTGCTAGCCCAGTTTAGCCTGGGTAGCAGGGTGTTCGCCCAGGCTGTGACTAGAACCGTTGCCACCCCACTCATCTCATAGAAGTTGGCAGCTCGCCTCAAGGAGGTAGCAGGTGAACATCTGGCCACAACCAACCAGATGTAAGGGTCAGTCCTCATCTAAGGCTGGCTATTGCAGGGTAAAGCGGGCTGCTGTCACATCTGTTTTCACCCTCAGGGGAGGATAAAGCAAGCCAGGAGGTGCTTTAACTCCAACAAAAGTGCTTATGTGAACAAGCCCTTGGAGTTAGAAGCTCTGAATTCAACTCCTTATTAGGGGTGTGTAGAAGGCACCCCTACCATTTTCATTTTCATTTTCATATTTTCATTTACAAAAAAAAACTTCAAGAGGGTTGGTGGTGGTTTCATAAATGACCTAACTGTGTGGTGTTTTTTTATTTGTATTAAAAATTCATATAAATAAAATAAATAAATAAATGAAATAAAATATTTTTAAAAATAAAAAATGAATAAAAACAAACCCAGAAGGGTTGTTTATGAACCCCCCCCCCAATGAAGCATTTTTTATAAATGAAAATTAAAATGAAAACAAAAATGGTTGGGATGGGCGAACAGATTGCCATTCGGATGTTTGGTCGTTCAGTTCGAAACCCAAGATCAGGTTCGGCTGTTCGGTTAGGCGGAGTTCGGTTCGACCGAACTCAGCCGAACATTCAAAAAAGTGCTATCGGTACCGAAACTGAATTTTTTTCGGTATTGGTATTTTTGGCCCTGAAACCACTGCTGGTGTCCACCCCTGGTGCCAGGAAGTCTGATCCTCAGCTGCCTCCGCCTTCCAGACACGTTTTTCCCACCCAAAGTCAAGTTTTTCCAATCCCTGAACTCATCCAAACTCATCTGAACTTTTCCAAACTGTTCAGAAGTTCGAGCGTTCGGTTCGGAGGTTCGGTTCAGTCATCTGAACAGGCCGCGTTTGGACCGAACTCTGAACTTCCGAATCGCCTTCGCACATCCCTAAAAAATGGTAGGGATGCCTTCTACACACCCCTAAAAAGGATTTTAACTCAGACCTTCCAACTCCAAGGGTTTGTTCACATAAGTACTTTTTTGTTGGAGTTAAACACCTCCTGGCTTGCTTTATCCTCCCCTGAGGATGAAAACAGATGTGCCAGTGATAATAATACCACTATGCATGTTAAAAATGGCTGCTGGACCATTCTATGCATGCAGTTTTAAAAAATATATATATTTTTTATTTTTAAAATGAAAATGGATGAAAAAAAATTATAGTTGTTTATTCATCCATTTTCTTATTTTAATTACTAAAATGAATGGGGCTTCATTCGTTTTGGTAATTAAAGAAATGAAAACACATTGCACAGCCCTAATCCTTATCTCATTGGATGGTCTTGCCAAAATCACTTTTTTCTCTCAAAACCATTACCTAGGTGCAAAATGGAAAGCTGATGGTTGACTAGCCAGTTAGTGTGTAGTGGGATTCCTGGGAGTAATATGGTGCCGCCACTATCATAACAATTTCAAATCATGTCAGTGGAACATCCATGATTTTCTCAAGAAGACTGTAGCTATAATAGAGACAGGTGGTGCAGCTTAGGGATGTGCACAAACACACAAAATTGTTTTCATTTTTATTTTCATTTTTGTTACTAAAATTGAATTAGTATTTGTTTTTGTTACTAATGTTTGTTTTTGTTTAATTTTTCCAGTCGTTTTGATGGGAAATGGATTTCATGCTTTACTTCTGTTTCCAGCCCCAGACAAGATAATCACATGGGTAAACATTAGGGGTAGGACACCGGGGAGAATACCGGATACTGGATTTACCGGTATCAGATCTCTCCGGTGTCGGGTTTACCGGTACCGGCATACCAGATTTTTAACATTGACTGTGTACTGGTTTTTTTACATTGCTGCCATTGTTTCAATGGCACACAATGCAAAAAAAAGGGTAACGTGGCCAACGTTAAAAATCCGGTAGGCTGGTACCGGTGATTATCGGATTATCAGATTAATCCGATACTCCTGATTATCGGGTGTATCGGATTAATCCAATACAGATATTCCCACTCCTAGTAAACATGTACAAATCAACTACAGTACTCGTCCCTGTTTCCAAATGGGAGGGGGGAGCTGAAGGGAAGAGGCGGGCTCAGCACAGTATTTCTGCATTCTCTTGGGTGCTCTGACTCCTGCTAGCCAATAGAATACTCAAGGTCTGCCCCCTCCATCCTTCTCTCCCTCCTCCCATCTGTAAAGGACTTCCAGATGGGTGGAGGGAAAACTGCAGGGAAGATGCAGGCTTAGCACAGCGTTTCAACATTCTATTGACTGCTAGTCAATACAATGCTAGGAAGATACCAGCTGAGTCTGTCCCCTCACACCTGCTTTCCCCCTTCCCATTCCTGAAAATTTGCCTTCGGAGAGCTTTCCCTACCTAGACAACTACCAGCCCCAGGTAAAGTAAGAAAGCTGGACAAGGAACAGTATGGCTTTCTCCTCCTTCCCTCCTTAAATTTCTCCAAGCTGGGAGACCAGCCGGGGCAGGGGGATGGAGTGGAGGGGGGAGAGAAGAGCAAGAAATCTTGTGAGAATCTGAATCAGGATCGAGATGTTTGCAAGGTCTTGTACCTGATTCTTGCAAGATTTTTGCGAGAATAAAATCTATTATCATTTCAGCCCTACCATGCACCTCTGAATTTAATAATAATAATAATAATAATAATAATAATAAAAAATATGTTTATTACCTATCATTGATATAGCACTGTCAGTGTTCAGAGTGCTGTACAATCTGTATCTAGTTTACCCTCCCAACAGTCTTGTAAGGTAGGTCATTATTATCCCCATTTCACAGATGGGGAACTGAGAGAGTGACTTGCCCAAGAGTAAAATTGATTCTGAACCCTGGATGCCAATATCCAAGTCCAACTGTGCGACTGAGTATGTGGTCTGGATCCTGCTAGGACTCACAACCAGAGCAAGGTGAGAGCTGACACAGATAGTTAATTCTGTAATTGAAGATAATAACCAAAAATCTGGGTTTCAAACAGTAAAAAGATAATCGGTAACTGCATACTGCTGATTAATACCACTTTACCATTACCACATAACAGGTATACTGTGTAATAGATTTATTGTTTCTCTGTGTTAGCTTTACATCTAGAACAATAGCTAAACTACATCTGTGATGTAGGGGAGTGGGGTAGGAATGTTGGGGGAGTGTGATAAAGTAGGAGTCTCTTGGAGTCAAACTTTGGAAGGTGACTGAGGCTGCTTGCCCATATTACCCAACAAATGTGAAATTGGGTAATGTGTGTAAACTCACTTCCTCATGCAGGCTGAAATCACACGTGTATTTGACAGGACTGAAAATTCAGCCCTGTCACTCACATGAGTTTAAATACACATGTGATTTTAACTTGTACAGGGGAATCTCACCGTAAGATAAACTTATGGTAAGATTCCCCTTTGCAGTAACTCATCCGAGGGTGGCAACAGAAGCAATGACAGCAGCAGGGATTTCTCCAGCCACCTCTCTCCATAGCTTCCTCTGCCTGCGTCCAGCCCCTTCTGACGGGGCCTTTCAGGCAGACATGTCTCGATGATGTTATCCAACTACAGTTGCCGGGAAGGCCCCATTGGGAGAGGCTGGAAGCAGGCAGAGGAAGCTATGGAGAGAGGCAGCTGGAAAAATCTCTGCTGCTGTCACTGTTGCCGCCCCTGGGTGAGTTACTGGGCTGGAAGGGAGGGTGCAGGGAGCTACTGGGCTGGGGAAAGCCTTTTCCTGGAACCCCCCACCCAGCCCAGCCCGATGGTGGTGGTGGGAGTAGGTAATGTGGGCATGGTTCCATTATTTTCAATAATGGATCCATGCCCCAGATAAAATATAATGTGGGCATGTAGCTCATCACTAAGCTCACATGTAGAAGATTTTCACGTGAGAGTGAATCTCATGTGAAAATCTGCACGTGAGCAAGAAGCCAGAGAGAGGTTACTCAACTTCAAGAGGGGTAACTGAAGGGTGCTGTGATTGAGGGCTGTGACTGTGGGGAAACTTCAGGGCTGAGTCTGGGATGCAGAAGTTTAGAGGCTGGTCAAGTCCAACCCCAGCAAGAGGAGGAAATGGTGACTGAAGAGACAACCTGGAAGAAGAGATTGTAAGAACTAAGTTGAACCTTGATCCAAGAAAAGGAAGCAGGGACTGGGTGGTTAATAACCTGAACTGCATGTAAGTGTACTCTGCAACATGAGGTGGTGAATTCAACCTACCTTAAATAGATATTGTTACCCAAGAGGTAAGGAGGGAGAAACCCTGAAAGACCTGTACTACATTCTGTGTACATAGTTCATCAAATCCTATTAAACAGTTCATTTACCAACAGATCTTGAACTCTCAGTGTATTCTAGCCTCCTTGGGAGAGGGCACACAGTCCACTGCGAGGCCATCCTGTGAAAACATCCTGCAGATGTGAGCTAGGTATCCAGTGGGAAACTGAAACCTAACTTGAAACCTGGGTCCATTGGAAAGGCTTTGGTGGCAAACAGAACTAGCCGGTAACAGCAGAATGGATTAGAGATGGAATACAGAATCATGTTAAATGGTGAAAAGCAGATGCTACGTTAGGGCGTTTTCAGACAGACAAACTATCCCGGGATAATTAGAATAATCTCCAGTGATTATTATCCCAGGGATAACAAAGTGATACCTGTTTCGATGGACATTTCTATCCTGGGATAATTTAATTCCAGGATAGTCCATGTGAACAGTACATTGTGATTAGAGTCTCTGGGATGAATTAAAAATCCTGTGGTGCTTTTCTGCCGAGTTCAGTGCGATGTTTCTGGGACTCAAACGTCACATCCTTTCTCTGCAATGTCACATCCTCTGTGCAGCTGAGCATTATGAGCATTTCTTGTTTTTTTTCCCCCCTGTATTTATGAATTTTTAACTGTTTTTAATTGTTTTAAAATTGTTGTTCGCTGCCCTGGACTGCCCTGAAAGGGCAGGAGGGGCAGGATAAAAATGTTATATTAAAAAAAATATAAAAAATCTAAGCATATACATTTCCGTTGGACTCTGTGGCGCTAATCATCGGGATAGTTGACTATTCCGTGATATATTTTTTTTGACGGACATTATCCCAGGATAGTTTAACAACCTGCTGTTATAAACCCCAGCGACTGGGGTTTTATAACAGCCTGATATTTTTGTTGTCCCTGGATAAAAATCACTGTTGACAACATTTAGATGGACAAACTATCCTGGTGATAATGCTATTATCCCTGGATAAGTGTCCGTCTGACAGTGGTTTTGGGGGACTTCAATATTCATGCCAACACCAGTCTTGGAGGTGCAGAGCGTGAGTTCATGACCATCATGGCAACCATGGGCCTGTCTCAGATAGTTATTGGCCCTACCCATGTTGGAGGACACACCCCAGACATGATATTTTGCACAGGCCTTGAGGCAGAGGATCCATTAGTGGGGGAGGTGTCAGCAGTGCCCTTGTCATTGACAGATCATTATTTCCTCCAGGTTGTATCCTGGCGCATGTCTGTCCCCAGAGAGGTGCAGAGTCAGTTCGATTGGTTTGCCCCCGAAAACTTATGGAACCAGAGAGGTTACGGAATGCCCTGGGGAATGTATCCTCTGGTTTTGATGGCTGTCCACTCAGTGACCTTGTGGCCTTTTGGAACTCTGTGCTGGTTGAGGTCATTGCCTGTACAGCTCCTAGGCCCTCTCCTCTTCTCTATCTACACCCATTCCCTAGGCAAACTTATTGCCTCCCATGGGTTCCAAGACCACCTATATGCTGATGACACTCAACTATCTCTCCACTCCATCCCTTTCCCCCTCTGTTCAAGCTCGTCTCACCAACTGTCTCTCTGATATTTCTGCCTGGATGTCTCAATGCCAACTCAAACTGAACATGGCGAAAACTGAACTCCTTATCTTCCCTCCCAATTCTTCCACTCCCTCTTCCCTGTCAATTGCCATTAATGGGGTCTCCATCCTCCCTGTCCCCCAAGCCTGTAGCTTGGGCTTCATCTTCGACTCGCACCTTACCTTACCTTCAAACCCTACATTGACTCTGTGGCCAAATCCTGCCACGTTTCCCTCCACAACATTGCTAAGATCCGCCCTTTTCTGCCTGTCTCCTCTGCCAAAACTCTCATCCATGCCCTAGTTATCTCACGCCTCAACTATTGTAACCTCCTCCTTGCTGGCCTTCTCTGATCTCATCTTTCTTCGCTCATCTCTGTTCAAAACTCTGCTGCCAGGATAATCCACCTAGCCCATTGCTTTGACCATGTGCAGCCTCTCCTCTCCTGTCTCCACTGGCTCCCCCTTCCTGAACGTATTCTGCACAAGCTCCTCGTCTTCACCTACAAAGTCCTTCACAACCTCACCCCCCCTACCTCTCTGCCTTGATCTCCCTCCGAACCCCTGCTCGAGCACTCCGCTCCTCTTCCATCCCCTCCCTCACCCTCCCACACCTCCCCTGCTTCCCCAACCGCCTTCGCCCCTTCTCCCTCACTGCCCCACACACCTGGAACTCCCTCCCTGCCCACATCCACCTTGCCCCCTTCCTTCATACCTTCAAATCCCTCCTCAAAACCCACCTCTTCCACTCTGCCCTTCCTAACTCCTTTTAACCATACCCACCCAGGATTATCCCCCACCCGTTATCTGCAAACTCCCAATGTACTGTAACCAAGCCAATAACATGTACCTGAGTTCTCGCATCCTCATGACTGTTGCATCTCTTGTTTCTCCCTCTGTTCCCCCTTCCCTGTCTTCCCTTCCCCTGTCTCTATATTGTAAGCTCTCTGGCAGGGACACTGTCTATCATATTCTCTGTAAAGTGCCTGGTGTATTGCTGGTGCTATATAAATGCTAATAATGCTAATAATAATAATAATAATAATAATAATAATCTGATCACGAACCACCGACAACACATATCCCCATGGTATACGGAGAATCTGCAGTGGATGAAGCGGTAAGGGTGGCAGTTAGAGTGATGGTGGTGTCGTTCTTGTACTGGCGTTCACCAATTGCAACACAAATACTTTTTACATATCTATGCCATGACGGTGCAGGCTAAGTCACATCCAGCTGAGCTTTTCCAGGTGGTGAGGGGGCTGGTCAGTCTGGCCCAGCCTCCATCCACCTGGATCCAGAGCAATCTGATGCTCACTATGACTTTTTTGTGGTAAAATTGCTCAAATCCATTACTGTTTTGACGCAGCACTTTTGACAGTAAGTGAACCACAGGAAAAGCCCCATCTTGTCCTGTTCTATGGGATCAATTTCAGTGTATGGCGCCCTCTCATGCAGAGGATATTCTGGGGGCTGTTTGAGTCACTCATTATGAACTGGACCCATACCCATCCTGGCTGGTTAAGGCCAGCTGGGAGATGTTGGTGCCATCACTGGCTGGGATAGTCAATGCCTCCCTTAGGAGGGCAGAGTGCTGGACTGCTCCAAGGAGGCGGTGGTGTGGCCTCTGCTAAAAAAAACCATCACTTGACATTGACGCCCTGGCCAGCTATCAGCCGGTCTCTAACTTCCCTTTTTAGGGAAGGCTACCGAGCAGGTGGTGGCTCATCTGCTTCAGGAGCATCTGGAATTGGATCAGTTTCCTAGATCCCTTGAAGTCTGGCTTTCGTCCGGGTTATGGCACTGAAACTGCACTTTTGGCCTTGGTCAGTGATCTTTCCCATGAATTGGACCAGGGTTGTTCACCCCTGTTGATCCCATTAGATTTCTCAGCTGCATTTGATACCGTTGATCATGAGTTGTTGGTTACTCGGTTGCGGGACTGAGCAGCACTGTTCTTGAAGGTGACTGCTCTTTCCTGGCTGGGAAAACTCAATGTGTGGTGGTGGGTGATTGTTCATCTTCTCCCGGGATCTCACGTGGGGAGTCCCGCAAGGTTCTATTTTATTCCCTCTCATTCAATGTGTATATGCAGCCTTTGGGGGAAGTTGTCAGAGGGTTCGGCATAAGGTGTCATCAATATGCTGATAACACCCAACTGTACCTTTCTTTTTCATCAGACCCAGGCCCGGCAGTCTCTGTGCTTACCTGGTGTTTGTCAACTGTGGGGGACTGGATGAGGGCGAGCAGCCTGAAGTTGAATCACAACAAGACAGAGGTGACGGTTGTGGGAAAAGCTGGGGGAATGATGGCCCCCATCATTGATGGGGGCCATCCCTCCCTGGTGTCTCAGGTCCCTAGTCTGGGGGTGCTCCTAGACCCACAGCTCTGCCAGGATGTCCAGGTGGCAGCTGTAGAGATGGGTGCATTTCGCCAATTACATCTGGTGCGATAGCTTAAGCCGTACGTCTCAGATACTGACCTTGCCACTATCATCCATGCTTTTATTACCTCAAGATTGGATTACTGTAATGTGCTCTACACTGGACTACCCTTGGTGATGATTTGGATACTTAAAATGATACAGAATGTGGTGGCTCATCTCCTTAGGGGGAGAAGTCATTGCAAGCACATTACATCAGTGCTCCATTTTCTGCACTGGCTGTCAATAGTCTTCTGGGCCCAATTCAAGGTGTTGGTTTTGATCTTTAAAGCCCTGAACGTCCTGGGCCCCACTTATCTGCAGGACCACCTCACCCTCCGGGTCCTGGATCGGCCTCTGCGGTTGACCAGGAGCGCCCTCCTTGAGGTCTCCCAGGTTTCCCAGGTGTCGACTGTGAGGAGGGTGTTCTTGGTGGCCGCACTACAGCTGTGGAACTTTCTCTCACCGGAGGTCCGCCTGTCATTAGACCTCCCCTCTTTCCATAGACAGAGTAAGACCTGGCTGTTCCACCGAGCCTTTGGTGAGGGAGATTGGTGCTGGGTTAGGGATGGGAAATTATGTTTTTCTCTGCCTGAGTTATTTTAATGTTTAATGGTTTTATTTGGTTTATTATTTTAAGATGTTGTCAGCCACCCTGAGATGCATGAGCAGGAGGGGGCGGCACAAAAATACGAGTAAATAAATACATTAATGAATAAATAAATAACATGCCCTTAATGTGGTAACTCAGTTCAATCATCCATTAATAAATGGTTACCTCTTGGTAACTGATCATTATTGGTTCAGTGGTTACCGCAAATCTGACAGTTATCCACACAGATAGCCACTTCAAGCAAGACCATTCTGCTACAAGCAAGCTTGCAAAAATTGATCTTGGAAGCATTTCCTTTTCCTCTTCATCTGATTTTTTTGTTATCCTAATGCTGGTATTTTGCAACGATTGCAGTGGATCTTGTGGCACTTGTACTCATTTTCACATGGCTTATATAGCCTGCTTTCTTGTATAATTTCAGCGGACATACAAGAGGTCACTGACTCTCTCACATACTGCACTCAAGCAGCCTTTTAAGCTCCCAGAATTCTTTGACATCTCTGCCTTCTGTTTGTAGAAAGACATTTGGAACTCGTTCAACAGTCGTAATAGCAGGCATTGCTTTTGTTCTTTCCAGGGTACTTGTGAGTTTTACACTGTGTGTGTTTTTCGTGGTAGATGGAAGTACTCCATTCTGGAGATAAAAGAGGGAATGCACCCTTTGGTTTTTTAATAGTTCATTTTTTTTCTGATGTAGGCATTTAGTAGTAGCACTAGCAGCTTGAGCCTTTAGAAAAATATAGGCAAACTCCCTCCTTTTTAGCAGGGGGCATCAGCTGCTGGATGCAGCCAAGAGTAGCAACAGTATACTCCAATCTCATCATTAGAAAGGAAACTGGCAACCCTCTTCTGTAGATTAGCAGATTGCATAGTGAGTCTAAAAAGCAAAACGGCTGCATTCCTTTGCTGGGATTCAGAATCACCACATTTTTTGCAGTACTGGTGCAGTGCAGTAGAAAGAGATCATGCCACAGACATCCTAGTAGTGAGACACAAACAGAAACAACACAATGACCATGTGTCACACTTAAATAAAATTTATCTATCAAACAGATACAGACAGTTCCTGTGAAGAATAAGATAGTCTCTTCTGGTGTTAATAGAGAAAAATGGATACTGAAATACCCATCTGACTGAGTCCTATATAGGAGTGACAAATAATGAGGAACCTCAATCCATTACCTCATTTTTCCTGATGCCCCAATTCAGTCACTGAACAAAGGTACCAAGCTAGTCATAAAAACATAAGAAGTGTCTTACTAGGTCAGACCACTGGTCCATCTAGCTCAGCATCCTGTCTCTGATTGTGGCCAACTACAGTTGCTTCAGAGAAGATCATGCCAGGTCATGATGGAATGATCAATTTCCTATTACTCACTCCCAAATTCTGAAAAGTCAGTAGTATCATCTCTTGACCAGCTTGACAAATAAGACAAAAAAGAGATGGATGTCCCCACAAATACGTGCAACAAAAATATCTAAGGGACCAAACACAGAACTGACTATAAAACAACAGCTATATTGTACTGAAAACCCTGATATAATATGATCACATGTTCTAAAACAATACAAACAGCAAAACTGTTAATCGTGAGAAATTCATGAGATCTTCCAAAGCCAGAAATACTCCAGGGAAGTTCAAAGTCCAAATGGTGATAAACAGAGAGGAATTCAATATCAAGGAAATCCAAACAAAGTAATGTTACGAGTCTCCTTCATTCTCCTTCATTCGCATAGGCTGGGTATTGTAATAAGTCTCAAGCAAATTTCTCCTTCATTCACAGTGTGCTTCTCACTAGAAATTTTTTATATCAAGTCTTCTTCAAATTACTCTCTTCTATACTGTTCTGTAGCCAATACTCCAGCATGTAAAGGGCTGTTGAATGAAGGAGACATTTGCTTGAGACTCATACTACAATACCCAGCCAATGTGAATGGAGATATTGACCTGAGTTTTACATCTTAACATTTAACTTGAAGAGGCTCATATTGGAGTTTTGAAGAAGTTCACATGAAACGAGGACAACATCTGGGAACTCCTTGTGGTGAAATGCAGCAAGGGGGCACTATACAGCTGAGCCACCCACCACACTGTGTTCATCCAAATCTCTAACCTGGGGTCCCACAGCTGGCAAACCCCAGAAAAACCCAGTTTTCGCTGCCACCATCTGGGTTCCAGATCCAGAAACCAGAGGGGATCCACACAACCCAGGATATGTGAAACCCAGAAGTTTATAAGCCCACAGCTTCCCAAGGCATCCTAGTCCCCTTTTCCGGTGTTCGCCCCCTTCCAGGAGGCAGAACCCTTGGAGCAACCCAGAGGTGCTTATCTTGGTCAAAAGCTGCCTTGGCTAAAAGATTCAGAGGGGAATTCCTTTCTCCTTCTTTGGTAGCTATGCCTTCCAGGCAAAGGGAGGCGTTCTTTGCAAGCAAACACACACACACACACACACACCCAGTGGAGCTCAGAATAGAAAAAACTTAGGCTTTACTTATAGGGTTAAAAAGTTACAAAAAGGCACAAAAGGGTAAGAAAGCAAGATAAGCCATTGAGCAAGCCCCAGGGTCCAGTTTGAGGGGTACGAGGACCCTTTTTGAATTCGCAACTGCCTAAACTGTACTGGTTCAGGCAGGCAACCTGGTTTCATATCCATGTACAGATAACTTACATGAGGCTCAGTCCTTAGTTCCAATCTGGCAGAAGCCCAGATCGTGTAGATATCAGAGCAGGCAGGAAGAGACAAGAGAGCAAAGAAGGGATGGTCTGTCCCTTTTAAGGTCCTACCCCCCCTCTGCTGAGATTGGTCCGTGGGAGGTCACCTGCTGTATGACCAAGTCCAAGGCAGGGAGGTCTTTTCCCCGCCATGTGGTGACAAACAAATCGCTCAGTTCAGGAATGTGGCTAGGTTCCCATGTGCTCACAAGAGAAAGGAGGGCAGGTCCCACCCTGTTCAGGAATGCAATACTCTCCTGCTAGGGTTCCTCTAGAGGCAAAGGCAGGGGCAAAAGTCTTTTTCCACACTCCTAACATTACTTTGTTTGGATTTCCTTCTCTCCCTCTGTTCCCCCTTCCCTGTCTCCCCTGATTCGTCTTTAGATTGTAAGCTCTCGGGCAGGGACCATGTCTATCTTATTCTTTGTAAAGCACCAGGTACATCGCTGGCACTACATAAATATTAATAATAATAATTAATAATTAATTGACTTCCTCTCTCTTTATCACTATTTGGACTTTTAACTTTCCTTGAGTATTTGTGGCATTGAAAGATCTCATGCATTTCTCACTAATTTTTCTCCCACCAAATCAATCATGCATTTCTCACTAATTTGTCTCCTGCCAAATCAATCAGAAGATGGAGACCCTCGATACCCAACATATGTTGCACTGGACACCTCCTAAAGGACCATGAGTCCCTAAAAAAATTTCTACACCCCCCTCCCATCCCTTTAGCCATGGCTAATGCTGCACAGAGTATCCAGCTGATGCTGCACAAGGTCGGCCAAAATAGGCCCCGACTCAGCATCCAGCCAGGTCTCCATGATATACACGAGGTCAACTGTAGGGATGGGTGAACAGAACCAAGTTCGGAAATTCAGTTCGGTTCAAAAATCAAGTTCGGTTCGGAAGTTCGGTTCAGTCGACCGAACTATTTGAGTTCTGTCCGAACTCCGAACTTCCGAACAGAGTTTGGAAATTCAAACCCCATTGAACTAAATGGAATATTATCTTATAGGGATGAGCGAACAGAACTGAGTTTGGAAATTTGGTTCGGTTTGAAAATCGAGTTTGGTTTGGAAGTTCAGTTCGGTCATCTGAACTGGGCGAGTTCGGTTCAACCTCTGAACTTCCAAACCGCCTTCGCCCATCCCTAGTTGACTGCATGATCTAGGATTAATTCCTGGATAGCTGTTAACTTATTAACAACCAGCCTTGCGTTTAACAGCAGCAGCTTCAAGCCAGGGGACAACTGATCATGCACCACCTCACCCTCTGCTCGGGGTGTGTGTGAGGGGAACCAGGACCAAGTGCCTGTCACGCCTCATAGATTGAGCACCCTCTCATGGGAACAATAATTCCCCTGCACCATCACGACCCCAATGGCCGTGGCCCTTTCCCCAGCCAGACCCTACTCCGGACCCCTCCCCTCCAGGCTACCCAGCCCAGCCTGCGAAGGAGACGCCCGCACCTCAGCTGCCCCCAAACCCCTGCAATCACCAGGTAATATTCTGCATACCCATTATGAGGATCATAATCCCCCCTCTCATTGGGGGAAATGACCCACCCCTCCTATCCCAATCCCATGCCCAGGGATCATGCCCCCCCTCTCACTGGGAGACAGAGAACCCACCTTCCCAAACTCAATCCCTCTCCCCCCACTCCCCTCTTTATCCAATCTTTCTGACATTTGGTAGGGATGATCCCTTGGATGGAGTCCAAATTTTGTCCATATTGGATGGACAACAAAGTTTCTACAGCTGGAAATGTGTGGGGCGGGGGCAAGCAACTAAACATAAACTGCTTATATAATCGGGACCTGTTATCCAATCTTTATGAAACTGGCACAGATGATCTCTTTTGTTGGGGTATACTATACCCAAATCACATCCACATTGGATTGGCAGAAAGGAAGTTACAGCCATAAATGCAGTGAAAACCCTAATACTTACAGAATCCGGACCCTTGATCCAATTCTTTTGAAATTCAGCAGGTATCTTCCCTTGCATGAGAGGTACAAACTGTACTAATTATATTAAATGTGGACACAAAACAAAAAAGTTACATCCTAAAGCATGTGTCCCACAGTCAGGAAAGAAAATAATGACAAATTTAAAATTTTCATTATTATTTCAGAATTATTAAATTTGTATTCGGAATTATAAATACAATAACAAAATGGCCAAATTTTGTTATTGCTATTATAATTACAAATACAAAATGCACACCCCTATGTACATACATGCACTGCCTGGACACAAGGCATATACAGTACTCATAGCTTCTGCACACTATGCGATAAGTGCCCTGATTAATTTATTGTGACTCTCCTTCTTCTGTTAAGCTGGGAATTGTTGCTTTATGTTTAGGTACATGGTTGAATTAGATTTACCTTTATCTTCAGGTTAGAAGCTCAAGTATTTGAGTTCTTTGTTTGTTTGTGTATTAAATGGATTTGCATAATTTTATCCCACTACCAGCTAATCTAGAAGTCTCCTCTCCCACAGAGTCAAACTCTCACTCGCTGAAGAAGCCCCATGGTAGCTCTGTCAAGGCCTCTTGGTCTCTGTAGGACCTCTCTCCCTGTAATCTATTCAAGCACTGCTTGTAAAAATGTTGCATGATTATTTTTTTATTTATTTTTTAAAAAGAAACCTGCTTGGTTGTCTTGTTTACATGTTCTGAGTTGTATGTTTCCTGCCTACCTTTCCTCTCCCTCTTCCCTCTCCATCCTTAGTGACGAGGTCACCATCCACCCCGTTCCCCAAACCCGTAGCTTGGGCTTCGTCTTCGATACCCACCTTTCCTTTAAACCTTACATCGACTCTGTTGCCAAGTCCTGTCGCTTCATCCTCCACAACATTGCTCGGATTCGCTCCTTTCTCTCTGTCTCCTCAGCCAAAACCCTTGTTCATGCCATGGTCATCTCTCGCCTTGACTACTGCAAACTCCTCCTTACTGGCCTCCCCCACTCTCACCTGTCCCCTCTTATCACCATCCAAAACTCCACTGCTAGGGTCATCCACTCAGTCCGTCACTTCGACCATGTGCAGTTTCTCCTCTCCTCTCTTCACTGGCTCCCCCTTCCTGAACACATCCTTCACAAACTCCTGGTATTCACTTATAAATGCCTTCACAACCTGGCTCCCCCTTACCTCTCAGCCCTAGTCTCCTTACACACTCCTGCACACACTCTCCACTCCTCCTCTACCCCCTCCTTTGCTCTCCCTCATCTCCCCTGTTCCCCTAACCGCCTTTGCCCCTTCTCCTTTGCTTCCCCCCATGCCTGGAACTCCCTCCCTGCCCACATCTGCCTTGCCCCGTCCCTCACACCTTCAAATCCCTTCTCAAAACCCACCTCTTCCTCGCTGCCTTTCCCAACATGTTAGAACTTTCCTTTCAGTTTTTACAGTCTGTCCTCCCCGCAGACTCCTGCCTAACTGCAACCAAGTCAAGCATGTGCACCTGAGACCTCGCATCCGCTTGCATGTTATTTATTCCTTGTCTCTCCCTATGTCCCCTCTCCTTGTCTCCCCCCTCCATGTCTATTAGATTGTAAGCCATAGGCAGAGACTGCATCATTCTTATTGTTCTGTAAAGTGCCAGGTACACAGCTGGCTAATACTAAATAATAATAATAATAATAATAATAATAATAATAATTAATAATGGAAAGCTACGGACAACTGCAGTTTCTTGTTTGATTGAAGAGAGAAAAGAGAGTGGATTAATAAGATCTTTTAAATAAATGCCCCTGCCATTTCCAACAGAGATTTAGATAAAGTTTCAAATTTCTAAAAGCACTCTTCCGACACAAATCTTATTCACTTCAACAGAGCTCATGTTGGACTAGTGTTTTGAGGACTGGTCTATTACTCTTTAGATTTGTTTCAACAATATCAAGTAAAGGCAAGCCAAGCTATTTTTATGGCTTGATCCTGCTGCCGTTAATTCAATGGCAAACTTCCCTTTCGCTTCAATGAATAAAGGATACTGCTTTAAGTCTTTATGAACCCAAAACTCATTCAAAATCCTAAAAAGGCAATTATTTTTTATTCACAAGGTGGAGGAATCATGAAAACAACCAAGTATATGGCCCAATAAAAGAAAGATATTTCTATTCATGGCAATAGGATTCTAAAAAGACAAGAATGGAACTGTCGTGCATGCTTTTATAGCTCAAGATCTGAAGACAGAAATGATGAGAGCACTCTTTCTGAAAGCCATGACAAACAGGTCAGAGGAGCATGTTTATCTGCCTACATGTTTAATGACTTGGTCAAAAGCTTTTGGAGCTTTCCATTGGGATGAATTAACTAGTGCAAAATACCTACTCCTCCTCCATCACCAAATCGGACTCTATATAAATAATAACGAAAAACAAAACAAAACAAAACAAAACAAAACACAACAACAACAACAACAACAATAATAATAATAATAATTAATAATTGATAACTTAATATTCTAATCTAGACCTCCTACATTTGGATTCTTCTCTATTGTAGCCATGCCTTATGCCCGCTGCTACTATCAAAAGACATGAAGCATGCCCACAATAGAGAAGCTCTCACATTGCCCTTCAGGCACTGGGTTCAACAGCTGATGGGCACAGAATTTCTTCTATTCAGAAACCTCTGATACTTGCTTCTCAGTTTCTCAGTTTTCTTGATGATAATCAGGGTTCTCAGCTTGTTCTTGCAAATGAGAATGAGCTGAGAATTGTTCTGACTCTTGCTGAGAAAAATGACCATCTTGCCCTTCCGCCCCTTATATTTAAAAATAAAATAAAAAGTTGTGCTCACCTGGCTGCCTCACTGAGTCCAGGGCTTCTCTGGGAGGACTGAAACTCCTCACTGCCCTCTCTGCTTCTCTATGAAGGCGGCCACCTCAGTGAACAAAAGAATTTTTAGAAACCACTGCACAGGTGCAAAATGGCTGCAAGGGCCCTTCTGTACATGTGCAGCCCTTTTTGTTCAAAATGGTGCTTGCAACATTGGTGCCATTTTTGAAAGGGTCAGCTGGTCTGTGCATGTGCAAATGGCACCAACGCTGCCAGGGCGATTTTGGAAAAGGGCCACACATGCACAGAATGGGCCTGGTGGCCGCTGCACATGTGCAGACCAGTTTTGAATTTTTCTCCAGATTCTCATGAGATCTCAGAACATCAGCAAGATTTTAGCAAGATCTCAGTAATGTTTCTTGATTCTCGTGAGAACTGGGAAAGGTTCTTGATTCAGACCTAACCTTAGCACAAGCAGATAAAATGAAAACAATTACCATTTTAAATGTTTACAATAAAGCACTGATTTTAGGGTTACAACCTTTCCCTGAAGCCAATCCTGGGCACCTACCCTAGAAAAACGGCTGAATTCCCCTTCACCAAAGTAAGTAGTGACTTGGGGCTTGCAGCTTAATGAAGCAGGTTTTGACTTTGGACCTGAGAGGCCAGGGTTCAAATTCTATCTTATTCATGAGCTCACTGGGGCACCCAATTGTCAGTCTCAGTTCCTCATCGGTAAAATAGGAATAATAGCGACCTAACCTGACAGGCTTGTTGTGAGAGTGAACTAGATAAGGATTGTAAAGCACTTTGAACAAGGAAAGCATTCCATAAAGAATTAATAATGATATTACGGGCACACAGATTCTGGTAGGAGTGCTGGACTGGCCCAGTTCACATTCAGTCTCAGTGCAGACTGCATCATTGTACCCAATGGCCAGGATATGATTGAAACCTCACTCAATTTAGAACATCTCTGAGGTGGAGACAGCAATGGGAGACATGGAGGAAACTGGTCATTACTTCAGTGGGTATCTGGCTCAACGTCTAGCTGGACTTTGGAAGATGACCTCCAATTCCTTGGTGTCCAGCAGTGGCGGCTCTCCCCGCAGGATGTTTGGGGCACTACCCCCCAAAGCGCCGTGGGGGCCACCGCCACTGCTAAAACTTGTTTAAAAACAAAACAAAACCCCGCACCACTTATGAGAGCTACAGCAGCCTCTAAGCTGTTGCAGAGGCTGCTGTAGCTGTCACTGTTGTTCTTCTCCCTTGGGGAACCCACTCCACTGGGAGTGGGTCCCCGAAGGGACAAAAAGGCTGAGCTGCTCAGCCGCCCAAGTGTTTTGAAAAATGCGATTTGAGCGGCTGAGCTCCTACATCCACAGCACGTATGGGATGTGCTGTGGAGGGTGGGGCTAGCCTTTCCATTGCACTCAATGAGCGCAGTGGAAGATCTCGCCAGGGCGGTCGCGCTAACAGCCCTGGTGAGATAGTTTGGTTGGGGGACTGAGGCAGGGAGCAGCGCACATGCGCGCTCCTCCCTGCTTCAGCCACACATGCAGCCTGGAGGTGCACTGTCCAGAGAGCTGTAAGGTCTCTGGACAGCATGCCTTCCCGCTGCTGCTTCCCTGCGCTTCCCCACTTCCATTGCCACTCCCCCCATCCACCGCTCAGAGTGCGGGAGGGGGGGAGCGGCAAGGCAGCAACATGGTTTTTATTTTTTTATTATTATTTTTAAATTGCCCGTGTGTCCTGGCTCCACAGGGACACGTGGGCAATTAAAAAAAAAACTAAACTCCCCCCCAGCCTGCAGCTGGGGACTGCCACCGGAACTTCAGGAGCAGGTAAGAGTACTAATCCCTTCCTAGTCCCTCCCCCACCCTGTACCCAACCTATCCCCCCCATCCCCCCCATCCTGCACCCACCTCCCCTATCCTGTACGCAGCTTCCCTGACCCCCCC
>QEPC01013045.1:286357-344085 GCA_003113815.1 Sphenodon punctatus
CTACAACCTAATACTTATAATACCAATAAAATCAAAGTAGCCTTCATTATTGGGAATCTGGGCGGTACCACCTTGGAGTGGGCCACAACCCTATTAAAAGGGAATAGCCCTTTTCTAGAGGCTTATGAGGATTTTGTAAAGGAATTCACGTTCCTATTTGACCACCCCCACCGTATGCAGGATGCAGAAACCTTAATTATGTTTCTCCAACAGGCTAAGGGGAATATGTTGGATTACGTCACCCGTTTCCAGCAGCTGTCCTTAGAACTACAGTGCCCTAATAATGTACTGAGGGTGATGTTCCGTAAGGGGCTATGCGATGAAATCAAGGACCAGCTCACCCTTGTGGCTCTACCCGAGACCTGGGAGGCTATAGCGCATTTAGCCTTACAAATTGAGGAGAGATTAAATGAGCGGAGGAGAGAACGGCGCCAGGACTTGAAACCATTTCCCGGTAAACCCTTTCCCCTCCCTGCAGCCGCCAAGACCCCAGAGCCTGAACCGATGCAATTAGGAGCCTCTCGGGGTCCTTTGACCAAGGAGGAACGCAAGCGACGTAGAATTTCGCGCTCTTGTTTCTACTGTGGAGAGCCGTCACACTTTATAGGGGAATGCGCCACCTTGCCCCCGCAGCGCCGGGACTCGGGAAACGCCCGGAGCCGGGATGAACAGGGGCCGTCTCGGTTCTAAGCAGTGCCAAAAACCCCTTTGTAGGGCCCCAGCGCAAGCTGCACTTTCAAATTCCGGTTACCCTAGCCCAATCCCCCCATTGTTCATTAGTTACTTGGGCCCTCATAGACTCTGGTGCGTCCAGTAATTTTATGGACATCGACCTTGCTCGGGCCAAGGGCTTCCCCTCTCACCCAAAGAAGGTGCCGGAGTCCATTCATCCTATCGACGACTCCCCCTTGGTTTCTGGGCCCATAACTAGGGCTACCGTTCCCCTTACGTGTAGCATAGGGAATCATTCCGAGCTCCTGACCTTTGACCTGGTGTGCACCCCCCTTTTTCAGGTAGCATTAGGGACCCCTTGGCTCCGCACTCATGATCCCCACATTATTTGGTCTAAGAAAAGTATCCAATTTTTGGCTCCACAATGTCAACGGGAGTGTCTGCGGCCTGTACCTCCAAAGGTGGGGTGTGTGACCAAGAGCGCCCCCTCCGCTAGCTGAGACAGAGAAGGTGGAAGCACTCACGAGAGAGTACCAAGAGTACCAAGATGTCTTTAGCAGGGTACGGGCGTTGGAACTCCGCCCTCACCGCCCGTATGATTGCCCTATTGACCTACTCCCCGGGAAAGAACCCCCCTCTGGACGTATTTACGCCCTGGCCGAGCCTGAGTTGCAAGCACTTCGCCAATATTTGGAGGACAGTCTAAGCCAGGGATTCATCCGTCATTCCAACTCCCCTGCGGGAGCCCCAATTTTCTTTGTGAGCAAGAAGGATGGGGGTCTGCGACCCTGCGTGGATTACCGGGGACTCAACAATATCACCATCAAGAATCGTTATCCACTGCCCCTGATCCCTGAACTACTAGACCGGCTCCAAGGGGCACAAATCTTCACAAAGCTTGATTTGCGAGGGGCATACAACTTAGTACGTGTGCGTCAAGGGGACGAATGGAAAACCATGTTTTGCACGCGTTATGGATTATTCGAGTATTGGGTGATGCCGTTTGGCCTCGCCAATGCTCCAGCGGCCTTTCAGCACTTCATCAACTACATCTTCCGGGACATCCTGGATGTATATCTCATCGCCTACTGAGACGACATCCTCATTTATTCGTCGACGCCGGAACAACATATTCAGCACTTCAGAGACATCCTGCATCGTCTGCGGCTCCACAAGCTTTATTGCAAAAGAGAAAAATGTTTATTCCATATTACCTCTGTCAACTTCTTAGGGTTCATCATCAGTCCCACCGGGGTAATGATGGACCCCCAAAAGATTGATGCATTGCAACGATGGTTCCCGCCTAAGGCAGTGAAACCCCTTCAAAGGTTTTTGGGGAGTACTAACTATTATAGACAATATATCCCCAACTACGCTGAAGTCACCATTCCCCTTACCCATCTGCTAAAGAAAGACCACCCTTACCACTGGGGCCCAGAACAGCAGTCTAGCTTTGAATTTTTGAAGAAAGCCTTTACGACTGCCCCATTGCTGCAACACCCCAACTTTGTGAAACCATTTCACGTGGAAGCGGACGCATCAGGACAGGCCCTCGGAGCCGTGCTGTTGCAAACCGCACCTGATACTGAAGTGTTATTACCGTGTGCCTACTATTCCCGGCAACTGACGCCACCGGAGCAGAATTATAACATCCTAGACTGAGAACTCCTTGCCATCAAGGTGGCCTTTGAAGTATGGCGCCACTACCTCGAAGGTGCTCGTCATCTGGTTACGGTAATAACCGACCATAAAAACCTAACCTTTCTACAGACGGCACACATTTCCAATGCGCGCCATGCCCGGTGGGCCCTGTTTTTCGCATGCTTCGATTTTCGCATCAAGTATCGCCCCGGGCACCTGCATGTCCTTGCGTACGCATTGTCGCGATACCACGAGGAATGAGCCAGCCCGTCAATACCATGGGCCCGAATCCTAGAGGAGAAGACGTTTGCCGCAACCTATCTGTCCCTTGCAAATCTCTGGGAAGCGTCCGCCCGGGAACTCAGCGTAGAGGAGAACTCTGGGATTAACATCCAAGATGTAATCCACACCAGACAAGGGTGCATAGTAGTCCCCCCTTCCTGCCAAGCCCATATTCTATGGGCGCATCACGAAGCCCCCACCGCTGGACACCCAGGGGCTGAACGGACTCGACAAATGATCCAATGCACCTTTTGGTGGCCAAACTTAAGCCAAGATGTGGAACAACACGTGGCCAGCTGCGCTACTTGTGTGCAGACGAAAGTTCCACGCCGCAACCCGGCGGGGTTGCTCCAACTACGCCCCATCCCACCAGGACCGTGGCATCGTGTCGGGTTGGATTTTATTGTGGAACTCCCCCCATCCCACCAATATACGACAATCTTGGTTGTAGTGGACCATTTTTCAAAATTGAGCCACTTTATCGCATGCAAAGGCGTACCCACTGCGAAAAGGACCGCCTTGCTCTTCCTTCGACATGTCCTCAAACTACATGGTTGCCCTAAAGAGATAGTAAGCAACCGAGGAACACAATTTACTTCCTGCTTCTGGCGGGCTCTCTTTCAGGCTCTCCAAGTCACCTTAAACCCCAGCACGGCCTACCACCCCCAAGCCAACGGTCAAGTCGAGTGAGTGAACCAGAACTTGGAGCAATACCTTCGCTGCTACGTGAACTACCTACAAGATGACTGGTATCGGTGGCTCCCCTTGGTGGAATTCACATACAATAATGCCCCGAATGCATCTCTTGGAACTTCCCCTTTTTTTGTCACGTACGGATATCACCCGCAAATGGGGACCGTGGAAACCCCTGCTCCCATGGTGCCTGCTGCAGGGGCTCTTATGCAGCAAATTCAGGAGGCACAGACTATAGCCCGCCATGTCCTCCAAGAGGCTCGACAGCGATATAAAATGCAAGCAGATAAACACCGGCGTGAGGCGCCTCCTCTCTGTCCCAGGGACTTGGTGTGGATAGACCGCCGGCACTACCCTTCCACGCGTCCCTCAGCCAAATTGGATGCCAAATTTATCGGACCATACCCAATATTACGACAGGTGAATGATGTCACGTACACGGTCCAGCTCTCACCCCATGTACTTATACATCCCACCTTTCATGTGTCCCTTCTGAAGAGAACCCCACCTACCCGCCCCCTAACACCCCTTCCGCACCCGGGTCCGGTAGTTCAAATGGCCTCCGGCCCAGAATATGAGGTACGTGCCATCCTGGACTCCCGTGTCTTGCGCGGTCGGCTCCATTATCTTGTCGACTGGGTCAGTTATGGCCCGGACAACCGTTCCTGGGAGCACGCCTCTCAGGTTCACGTGCCCCGGCTCCGGCTCCTGCAGGCTTTCCATTTACGCCACCCTTCGCACCCGCGGCCCTTCTTGGACGCACGTTGGCGGCCTTGAGGGGGGGTTTTGTAAGGCACGCGCCCCGTGGGCAAGTCCGCCCCCCCGATGGAGGCAGGAGATACCCGATAGCACAGGGTCCTTGCCCCCATCGAGGACACTGAACCAGGAAGCCCCCGGGCCTGTGTCAGGCTCGGGGGAAGAAAGTCGGCTGATGGCCATGCCCCCAATGCCGGGGCGCACTCAGGGAGTTCCCCCGCCCCTGCGGTGATGCTCAGAGCGTCTGAGAGCACGCAAAGGGCTGGGGCTTACAGTTTAAAGACCAGCGCCGCAGAGACAGCGGTGCTGGTGATTCTTGAGAGACTGGCCCCGCCTTGCTTGGTGCGTGTGTGCTTCAATGACTGGAATACTTGGACCCTAGTTTGTGTGTGTGGACCCTCCTCCCCTACCAAACCGGATTGCTGCAAGTGGTGAAAGGCTGTTGGGAAAGTTAAGTGTGTGCCTCCTTATTTGTTGTTCCCTTCCCCTGGGCTTTCCCTTCCTTCTCCCTGTGCAAGTGCCCCTCCTTCCTTCCCCCTCGGGGGTTCCCCTTCCTACCCCCTTGCACAAGTCCTCACCTTGCTCCTTCCCTGCCCCCGTGCCTCGAGTAGCTGTGTATAGGATTCCTAGGGTGTACCTTGGCTTCCCAGAATCCCTGCAGCCCTATGATGATAGGGGTCTGTTCTCTTTGATTAGAGGTAAAGACCCACACACTATCCTGACGGGCATTCTACGTAGAGGGCACGTGCCCCCCTTTCTGGGATTGAGCCTTGGTCGCGGCTGTGTTAACGCAAGTGTTGCCCTAAATCCCCGTACCCCAGTCACAAATCACCAGCCCTTTATTGGCCCTAGTGAGGGCTCAAGTAAAATGGATATGGCAGACGAAATTAAGCAATTGGTAATAGCTGTGCAATCCCTGGCCATGGAGGTCAAGGACCTTAAGGCTAAACAGGGAGAAATAGCCACAGCAGTGACGCAGATCCAAGGGGTTGCAGCCCCTGAACCACCCCCTCCGGTAGTGGTAGCGGCACCCCTAGGGCCGATAGTCCCCCCCGTGTTTATGGCTCCACGAGAACCCAAGGCCCCTCAGGTAGAAAAAATTTCGGGAGATCGAAGGACCTTTCAGGGGTTTTTGGCCCTGTGCAGGCTTACCTTCACCCTACAACCTAATACTTATAATACCAATAAAATCAAAGTAGCCTTCATTATTGGGAATCTGGGCGGTACCACCTTGGAGTGGGCCACAACCCTATTAAAAGGGAATAGCCCTTTTCTAGAGGCTTATGAGGATTTTGTAAAGGAATTCACGTTCCTATTTGACCACCCCCACCGTATGCAGGATGCAGAAACCTTAATTATGTTTCTCCAACAGGCTAAGGGGAATATGTTGGATTACGTCACCCGTTTCCAGCAGCTGTCCTTAGAACTACAGTGCCCTAATAATGTACTGAGGGTGATGTTCCGTAAGGGGCTATGCGATGAAATCAAGGACCAGCTCACCCTTGTGGCTCTACCCGAGACCTGGGAGGCTATAGCGCATTTAGCCTTACAAATTGAGGAGAGATTAAATGAGCGGAGGAGAGAACGGCGCCAGGACTTGAAACCATTTCCCGGTAAGCCCTTTCCCCTCCCTGCAGCCGCCAAGACCCCAGAGCCTGAACCGATGCAATTAGGAGCCTCTCGGGGTCCTTTGACCAAGGAGGAACGCAAGCGACGTAGAATTTCGCGCTCTTGTTTCTACTGTGGAGAGCCGTCACACTTTATAGGGGAATGCGCCACCTTGCCCCCGCAGCGCCGGGACTCGGGAAACGCCCGGAGCCGGGATGAACAGGGGCCGTCTCGGTTCTAAGCAGTGCCAAAAACCCCTTTGTAGGGCCCCAGCGCAAGCTGCACTTTCAAATTCCGGTTACCCTAGCCCAATCCCCCCATTGTTCATTAGTTACTTGGGCCCTCATAGACTCTGGTGCGTCCAGTAATTTTATGGACATCGACCTTGCTCGGGCCAAGGGCTTCCCCTCTCACCCAAAGAAGGTGCCGGAGTCCATTCATCCTATCGACGACTCCCCCTTGGTTTCTGGGCCCATAACTAGGGCTACCGTTCCCCTTACGTGTAGCATAGGGAATCATTCCGAGCTCCTGACCTTTGACCTGGTGTGCACCCCCCTTTTTCAGGTAGCATTAGGGACCCCTTGGCTCCGCACTCATGATCCCCACATTATTTGGTCTAAGAAAAGTATCCAATTTTTGGCTCCACAATGTCAACGGGAGTGTCTGCGGCCTGTACCTCCAAAGGTGGGGTGTGTGACCAAGAGCGCCCCCTCCGCTAGCTGAGACAGAGAAGGTGGAAGCACTCACGAGAGAGTACCAAGAGTACCAAGATGTCTTTAGCAGGGTACGGGCGTTGGAACTCCGCCCTCACCGCCCGTATGATTGCCCTATTGACCTACTCCCCGGGAAAGAACCCCCCTCTGGACGTATTTACGCCCTGGCCGAGCCTGAGTTGCAAGCACTTCGCCAATATTTGGAGGACAGTCTAAGCCAGGGATTCATCCGTCATTCCAACTCCCCTGCGGGAGCCCCAATTTTCTTTGTGAGCAAGAAGGATGGGGGTCTGCGACCCTGCGTGGATTACCGGGGACTCAACAATATCACCATCAAGAATCGTTATCCACTGCCCCTGATCCCTGAACTACTAGACCGGCTCCAAGGGGCACAAATCTTCACAAAGCTTGATTTGCGAGGGGCATACAACTTAGTACGTGTGCGTCAAGGGGACGAATGGAAAACCATGTTTTGCACGCGTTATGGATTATTCGAGTATTGGGTAATGCCGTTTGGCCTCGCCAATGCTCCAGCGGCCTTTCAGCACTTCATCAACTACATCTTCCGGGACATCCNCGAGTAGTTACTGCAGTACAAAGAGACACACACAGACAGCAGCACAGCACCAGCAGCAGTCAGCGACAGCGTGACAGCGTCACAGCACAGTGCTGCAGCGGCAGCACAAAATAGTCATACTCCCTTCACGGAACCACGATAAGCGCTCATGCCTGTGTCTCATATATTAAATTGGCGGAACGCGGGAAAAGACCACTGATTTTATACTACAACAGTAACGATCAAGAAATCGGCGAAACACATACATGGCGCATCTGCGAATTCTTGTAGCGAAAGAAACACAGAATCACGGAGTACCACGCGGAATTCTGCAAGGCACAACGTGGGATGCCGAGGTTTAGGAATGGAATCGCAGTGCGGTAACAGCTGCTGCCGCATCAGCCCTAATACTGGCAATATGCCTCCACCTTCTTCTTCTCCACCTGGACTGCCTGGAACTGCTCCACCAGGCGGTTTTCCATGGTGGCTGCTGTGATCTGTAGGCCAGCCATGAAGTCCCGGGTGGGCCTCTCCAACTTGGCCCGAAAGGCTTTGGACTCAGAAGACTCCTGGGGCCCAGGGGTCTCCACATCAGGGTTGGGGGGGGTAGGGCTTACATGCCATCTTGTTTGGGTTGCCTTTCCCCCCCTTCCTCTGGCACTGAGGCTACACGGCCACACCAGAGTCCTCCGCCTGCCTCCTCCCTCTCCTGCCATGTGTTTTCTCAATGTGGGCAATGTGCCCCAATGTGGTCCCCTCACTCTGAAGCTGGAATCTTTTGGGCAGATCTAAAAATAGCATAAAAAGATAGGAACATAAGAAATGCCATACTGTGTCAGACCATGGTGAAAGCCAGTGCCATTGAATAAACTTGACTTGACTTGGGTCAGACCAATGATCTGTCAAGCCCTGCCTGCATTCTGTCTCCACAAGTGGGTGGACTGGGTGGTCAATATCTCTCTGCAGGGGACTTCTGTTCCTAACAGGTTATAGGGCAATTCATTCCCTGTTGTTCCAGTCCCCGTGCCATACCTTGCATGTGGTGATTCCGTTGCCCTTGTCATAAAACCCGACCTTGTCCACCAAATGTCTGGTGGTGTCACTGGTGACCTCCGCCTAAGAGTCCTCTTTGGCCCGGCACCAGTGCTGGGGCCAGTATCCAATTCCTCTCTGAAATGGGAACACATTAAGAACACCAAAGTAATATCATGCATTTATGATGATGCCTCTAGTCCTCCCTCCTTGGGGTGCTAGGAATTGCAACTAGAAAGGCCCTGGCTGGCACGTGCAAATCCTGCCCTCCTTGAGGTGCTAGTAGTGATGGCAATGGGAGATGTGACCCTGGTTGGCACATGCAAACCCTGCCCTCCTTGGGGTGCTAGGGGATGCTAGGGATTGCAACTAGAAAGGTCCTGGCTGGCACATGAAAATCCTGCCCTCCTTGGGGTGCTAGGAGATGCTAGTGATTGCAACTAGAAAGGCCCTGGCTGGCACATGCAAATCCTGCCCTTCTTGGGGTGCTTGGGATGACAATGGAGAGACCCTGGCTGGCACGTGCAAACCCTGCCCTCCTTGGGGTGTTAGGGAATGCTAGGGATTACAACTAGAAAGGCCCTTGCTGGAACGTGGAAACCCTGCCCTCCTTGGGGTGCTAGGGATGGAAACGGGAGATGTGACCCTGGCTGGAAAGACCCTGCCCTTATTTGGGGGTCCATAGGGAATGGGATGGCACCTGGAGAGTGGAGACCCTTGCTGCTCATGCCAGAGCTCCCCACACTACAGTACCCTCTCTCTCTGTGGCAGACATCTGCTGCCACCCGCTGATGCCCACTGTTTTTGCCTGACTGATGTCCACCACCAACGCACCCACCCATATGCCTTTGAGCTCTCTCTAACAGATAGAGCCTTTCTTTTCCTCAAATTTAAAAAAGTTTACAAACCTGGCAGCACCTCCTGAGTCCTCCACTTCCTCCTCATCTGAGGAGCCGGGCACCACCACTGGAGATCTAGGGGCAGTGACCTCCTCCTCCTCCTCCTCCTCGAGCGGAAAGTTGGCCCCCAGCCGGGGAATCACCACTGCAGCCTTCTTAATTTTTTTTTTTAAACAAGCAACCACCAACACCAGCCACATAAACACAGTCAACCCACCACACCAACACCCACCAACAACATGCCAAACAAACACAGCCAGCCACACCAAACACAGAGCACATGAACCAAACAGCCACACACACACACACGCTCTCACCCACACGCAGTCGAATTTCTGGTTTCTGGCGTGATCATGGTCTCTCGTGATACTTTTTACAAATGGCCGAACTGAACTTGAATGAACCGAACAGCCGAACCCGAGCTCAGCGAACGACCCGAACACCTGAACCGAATGCGTGAACTGAACCAAACCGAACGGCCCAACCTGAACCATGAACTGTTTGCCCATCCCTAAAATATCCCTTTCTGGTAGTTGCTCCTACAGATATTGCTCATGGCTCACTTGTTTGAGACATCTGGATATATATAGTTTTATATATCTATAGTATAAAACTACTCCTGTTATTTCAAGCACTGGGGTTCTTTGGCGACTCCTTAGCTCTGCTTGTGGCAGATTTTGATTATAGACTCTATTTTTTCCTTATTGGTGGATTCATCTGTTGAGGAAGTTTAGGTAAGGTGAATCCTGCACTGATGCAGGAAGATGGACTATATGACCCTTGAAGTTGCTTCTCACCCTATGGCTATGACTCTGTCTTATCTGTATCATTTTTTCTAAACAGACTTTTACACTCATTCTGATGCTTGCAGATCAAAAACCAAGCAAAATCTGTTCATCGACATCAAACTTATGAATATCAGTTTCTCACACAAACTTCACAAGCCAACCTGGAAATTTGAGTTGTCACTATAAAATGTGTGAAATTCATCTAGTCTTAATTTCAACAGAAATATTCAGTTCAACTCTTGTAAATATAGATTTGGCAAAGATTATAATTATTTCTATGCACCTATGTTAGTCATCTTATACGTATCATTTCCCCCCAGCAAAACTACCAGAGTTTTGACACTCTTGTCATTCTGATGTCTGTGTAAATTCAAACTCCCAAGCTACATGAAAGAGCAAGAAAGTGAACTGAAAGTTATTAAACGCAAATGAGAAAATCAAAGAAAAAGATCCCTGATTTTTTAAAAATATTTTTTTAAAGTTGGGAGAGTGAATAAAAATCTAGTTAAGAGTCAGAAATCTGCTGAAAGTTTTTGACTATGTAGTACCCCAGAAAAACAGTTGAGGCATCTCTCACATCTTATGTATAACAGAGGATGAGTATGTTGTTTTTATGGGTGTAAATAGATGGACACAGAAGCTGTCTGCCCCCAGAGCTGCTCTAGGGACACACCCCTGCGCTCATCTGCTTCCAGCTCGGCTTTGGTCCCCTTTAGATGCCCTGACCTGTGGTCCATCTGCACAGCAGCCCCCTTGCACCATAGAGCTGTGGCCGCTCACCTGATGCTAGGCTAGTGGCTGCAACTCTATGGTGCTGATCAGGGAAACAGCCGGCCAGGCATGGAGCTGTACTCTGGGTCTACCCAACAGAAGGACACCAGCTCCACTTTCAGTTATTGCCTCAGGTTTGGTCGGCCCATTCCACACAGCGTACTCCTGGATCTGGGTTGAACATTTCATGTCTACTATTTACATGGACAGATCAACCTATGGATAAATCAGGGTGGTGCAGGCAGAAGTGGAGCTGCTGTGCATCTAAAAGCACCCTTAGTGATGAATAGAAGGTGGATTTGGTTAAAGGGTGAGAAGTATGGTTGTGAAACTAGATGTAGGCATAGTGGGACTGATCCCATGCCCCATGGAGTGCCATGCAGAGCACGCATGATACGTGCTCATGGACGCATGTGCTAGCTGTGCACACCCCTATGGTGCCTGAGCAAACCGCAAGGTTGTGCACATGTGCATATACACAGCTGCGCATGCGGGACGTGTGATTGGCCCCATTAAGTAGCTAGTATGCTATGATTGACAGCTACATAGCATAACCTCTAAATTTTTTGCAATAAATAGCTCTAGAGGCATGCTTTTTATTTGACAATAGCAAAAAGACAAAGAGCAGCTGGCCACGTGATTATCTTAGTCTTCTCGGCAGTAATGATGATTTAGATTAAAGTTCAGCTTCCAAAATACCTTCCCTCCCCATCAAGATACGAATGTTACACTGGCCTTTGGAACTTCCTAAAGAACTGCACCCAGTCAGAGTTCTTGGTCTTGTCTTGAAAGCTCTTCTTCTCAACGCTACTACTAAAAAGCCAGACTGGAAGATGCTACTTTTTAAGTTACACATTCCCAGTCAACTTCATAGGGCAAAGTGTAAGATCAATTGTTAGTTGGGTACTGAAAAGTGTTTCCCACCCTTTCACCTGTCCAACCCAACAGACACAAATGCATGAAAAGTACTAGCAGATCCATTGTGAAAGTTACTCCAGGTGTGTTATGAGTTGAATGGGCCCTCCATCTCTTATGAGTGGAATAGCTGCTAATGAGATGATTATAAAGAATTATCTCCCTCCCCACCCACCCTCCTATACAGTTTCTCTCTTTCTCACTAACGGTATGTTTAGATGGACAGGGAGGCTACCGGAGCCCAGAGCTGCTCTGGGGACCCACCCCTGTGACTGCCCATTACCAGCTCCACCTGGGCCCACAACAGCTGCCTCAAGCTGCCGTAGGGTTTGAGGGAACGGGATACAAGTTAAATAAATAAATAAATAAATAAAATAAGTAAGCAGATGGACCAGTGGTGTCTCTGGGCCACGGTCCATTTATGCAGTGCCCTCCCACACACCATAGAGTTGTGGACGCTCACCTGACACTCTAGGCTGGCACCCACAACTCCTTGGTGCTGAACGGGGCAATAGACAGATGGGCGTGGAACTGCACCATGAGTCCACCCAACAGATGGGCAGCAGCGATGCTTTTATCATGAGTTTGGCAGGCCCACTCCGTGCAGCGTGCTCCTGGATTTTCTGGAGTGCTCTTGCCAGGGCTGCCTCAGAGCAGTCACAGCCTGCTCTGGGTTGAAAATCTGGCAGATGCCTTTAGATGAACTGTTCATCTATTTACACCTATGCCCAAAGCATTCATAGACCTGGTTTCTTTGTTATTAAAGGATGCATACAGTCACCCAATTCATGCCCCTTGTATAGTGAAGATACACCATTCACCAGCAGCTATTAGGGAGTACAGTAGGAAGTTGCTCCATGTGAACAATACTGTATTTTGCCATTATTTTGCATGCAGTTGTCTCCTCATTTCACTAATAGTGGATGGCACTTTTTGTCCTTACTCTAGACAAACACTTGGCCTCCTACTATTGGCCTCCTACTAACTGTAGCCAAAAAGTACAGACAGTAGCAACCTGCATTCTCTCATACTCAGATTCAAGATAAAATTGTCATGCCAAAAAAGTCAAACATACACATTTCTCTGGCTATTGTAGGAATGTCAGATTATTTGGTTTACTGAATTAATTCTATTTGTATATTTGACTAATGCAAGATGAGTACAGTGGAGCTACCCTTAAACCACACATACACAATTAGTATGGTCAGTGAATATTTCAGATGAGATGTTTGTACTACAAATATGGATGATTTAGCCTAATGGATGAGGTCCTAGACCTGGGAGAACAGGGTTCAAGTCTCATCTTATCAATGAATTAACAGGGTGACCTTGTGAAGTCACTATCTCTTAGTTTCAGTCATCCATCAGTAAAATGGGAATAATAATGACCTACTCATAGGATTGTTCTGAAGGTGCCCTGGCTAAGGATTGTAAAGAACATTTAAAAATGAAAGTGCTAGAGAAATGCTTAATACTACTTTTAAGATTTCTTCAATAACTAACACTTACCAATAGTTAAAACCACTCTTTTCTGTTAGTTGAAAGCAGTAGGCCTCACTGCTACAGTATTTAACACATCTAAGAGCATAAACACAAGACTAGAGCATATGCTCACAAAGACACTGCTTACAGACATCAGTTCATTTTAAAATAAAATGAATTTCCATCTTTTCCCACTTGAACTTTTTACTGCATCTAGTTAGATTGAATTGCTTATCTTGACAAAGATTGCTACCAATTAACTCCATCGAAAGCTAATAAAAATCATGGATGGAATCTGGTGTTAAGTACAGTGATTTCTGCATGAATACTCCTTGAAGAATGTTTTTTGGGAAACATTTTTGGGCCTGCAGAAAGTTGCAAAGGTATCTTGATAAACCAGGGAAATCTCAGTAGAGATGTAGTGAAACTTAAGGTGACCTTGTAAATAGCCTATATAAACCATTTCATAAAAATATGGTTTCCTGACATTCTACTTTTGCCACCATTTGATGTCAGGTTACATCCAGTGAAATGAAACTATATGAACAGCCATCCTTCAAATATTAAGTTCCATCACTTTTCCTGCCTCCCAGGGCATGAAATAGCTACCCACCACCTGCTGTTTGCGGTTTGTTTGTCAGGTTGCAAGCCAGAATTGATATGTGCTGACTTTTATGGCACTCCAAACTTTACTATGTCTATTCAACTCCTCACAGCTGCCCCATTCTGCTCTAAGAGCTTGAGTGTAACTGAATTAACAGAAGAATGATTCTTGACTATGCAATTCTTGACTATAGATTTTACCATATGTCATACCGTAGAACTCTGAATGAAATCTGTATATCTAGGGCAACTTTTAAAAGAGCCAAGGGCAGTTGATGTAGCATCTTTAGTCTAAATAATTTTAACTTTACTGGTTCAATATTTGCTGATACTGACATATTTGTATACGATCAACTATCTTATAGAGAAGTAGGAAATCAGGGCACAGCCACACGAGTGGTTTCTCCCTCTTTTAGAATCGACTGTGGACATTAACTATGGCCTGTAATCGTCAATTCCCATGTTGCATCCAACCAGTTCTAATCTGACCTGGAAATTGCAATCCCATGATACTGTACAGCTATAAAACATAGCTGCCTCTAAAGCCACAGAATGTGTAGATTCAGCATGGGCAACATGGGACTGAAATTGAGATTGGCCAGACTGGGCTGGAAATGTACAACAGGCACTTTATGCTAAGACTGTGCATTTGGGTTTTGACAAAATACAAATAAATGCAAAAAAAGGCCTTTGGGGGTTCCATATTCAAAATATGAATACTAGGCCTGTGTATTTGGGTTAGAAGTGAACCCAACATTCCTGAAAAATGTAACTTCTGAACTTGAACAGGATCCCTCAAACTGCAGCACATATCCAGCTTGGAGCAGGACTGCTCTCTGACTCTCAACTTAGCCACCTACTTGGAGAGCCTGTAGTAAGCCCTTCCCACCTCCGGGGGCTGCCACTGGGTGTCTTTTGACATAATGTCAACGCGTGTCTAAATGTGTGTTTTGACCTTGATATGAACACTGGTTTGGCCCTGTGTTCACCATGTGGCGCTTAGACACACAGTCCATCTTGGGACAAATTGGTGTTTTGCTCACCACCCGATTTCAGCACGCAAGCGCTGCTGCCTCGTTCCCCATGTTGATCCCGCTAACACGCCACATGATATCATAAGATACAATGTTGGCCACACGTTTCTGCCAGAACACGCAAATTGTCCTTGTGATGCAATGATTTTCACATCACATGTTCAATGGGTGGCTACATTGGTGTTGGGGATGTTATGGTGCTCACGCACAACAGTCAGACATGTGTTTAGGGGTTTTGACACTCGATCTTTGTTATGTCTAAATGTGCCCACTGTCTCACAACTGCAGTCTCCAGCACTGCAGCTAGGCCAGCCCAGCCAGAGAAAAATGGTGAGTCCTTGCAGCTTCATTCCTCCCCTCCCCAAGCCAGAACCCCCCACTCCTGCAAGCCACTGCCTCCTCCTCACCCGATCTGGCCCCATGCCCCATTCCCACCTAGGGATCCCACTTTCTGCAAACCAATAACTCCCCTCTGAGTCAGAGACCACTACTCCCAAGCTAGAACCATAACTCATTCCTCCCCTCCCACAGCCAACAACTCCCTTACCCAACCCCATGTCTCATTCCCACTCCCCAAGCCAGCAACCTCCCTGAGCCTAGTCCCATGCATGACCACTACCCCAAGCCAGTGACACCTAGGGTGACTAGGGGTCCAGAATTGTCCTGGACCACCCAGTTTTCCCGACAGCTTCAGCTGTCTGGGATGTGAGGGGAACCAGACCATTGAAGCATCCAGAATTTCCCCTTCCAACCCAACTCTCACCGCCGGCTGGTCACAGCTGCGCTCTCTGAACTTCTGCCCAGAGCAGAAGTGCAGAGAGAGCAGCTGCGGCCAGCCAGTGGGATTTTGGAGCAGCATTTGGTGTGACTGAACTGGCAGCAAGTTCAGTCCGCGCTGCACCCTTCCGTCTCATCTCCTCGCTTCTGGGATGGGAATGGTGAGTGCACCTGCTGCTGCTCAGCCCAGGCAGCTGTACTGGGAGCCTAGCTGGGGCTTGGAGGCATGAGAGGAGGGGATGGAGGCAGGACAGTTCAGTGGAAGGGGAACTGTTCTCTCCCTAACCGGGGTATGTGGGGAGGGTGGGGGTCAGAGTGGCCATACTGCCCAGCACAAGGGGGCTTGGAGAAGGGAGCCCCTTGCTCACCAGGTCAGGCATCTCCACCATGTCGGTGGTTCCCCTCATGCAAGGCAGGCAAAGTCCCATGCTGGGCCTGGCTCCCCTGGCTCTGGGAAAGCAGAAGCAATGACCCTGCCCTAGCAGCTGTTTGGAATAGTGGGAGGGCCTTCCCTGTGATAGGATCAGTATCAGGAAGAGACTGTGCCACCTGTCACCCCGGATCTGCAGCCTGAGGAAGGGGATAGAGGAGAGGAAGGAAGGATATAGCCAGGGCAGGACAGAAGGGGCAGGAGCCTCTTCCTCCTCCCATTAGAGTCAGTTTTCCTCAAGAACCCAGCTCTTTCCACTTCGCAAGCTCTAGCCCCAGGGGACACTTGAGAGCCACCGGTGCCCAACGCTCTCGATGAATAGCTGACTCTCATTTTGGATATGGCTGAGCACTTTGCTTTTCCATAGTGCTGGCTCTGGACAATTCATCCTGCTTTACAGGCCTATCTCACTCTTGGCCATAACAAGGCACCTGCTGCCTGACTCAGAGCCCCAGTGTGTCATGGTTGCGTGGGGTGACCACCTAATCCTAACTTTAAAGTCTGACTCTGATTTCACTAATTTATCCCTGTCAAGTGACCACTCATCCTTTATTTCAGGGGTTCTCAAATTTTTTAGACCATCCCTCCCTTCCTCTTGTCAGTTATAAGTGACTGACTCCTCTAACATCACCTCCACACAATCCTTGCTCCTTCAGTCCCCTTACCTCCCCAAGGTATTGGGGTGGTACCTTAGGGATCAGGGACAGGGGAGATGGCCTTCTCAATGGGTGCTTTCAGACAGGCAAGAAAGTCGACTGGGGGTGGGAATAGCTGCTGCATGACTCTGCCACGGAGCCGGGGACTCCGACTACCCTGCTTCTGGGGGAGTAGGCTGCTGCCAGCCAGTGCCTGCCTGCCTGCCTGCATGCTGTGATCTCATCTCACCATGAGTAAAAATAAAAATAGAGCCTAACCACCCACCACCCCCCCACCCTGCCGCTGCCCTCAGAAGCAGCCTGGGTGGGGGCGGAGGGGGAGGAACTTCCACCGCCCCCTCCACCCACCTGACAGGTTGCCCTGGGTGGCCCCCCTGGGCCCTACCCACCTCTCCTGAGAGTCCTGGTTGGATTGAGGCAGCAACCGACCTCATGTGGCGCAGAAGGTCACTACCCTGTAAACAAGGTTCTTCGAGATTGCTCTGATCATTCTCACATACGGAGCCTCTGAAGAACCTTGTTTACAAGGTTTCAGCCATCTCTTCTTTGAGATGGCGCCGATCATTCTCACCACTGCATGTTACAAGAATGGTCAGAGCCACTTGAAAAAGAGAGAGAATGGGCATGTGTGTGTGTGTGAGAGAGAGAGAAATAGAGAAAGAGTCTATGTGTGAGTAAGAATCTGCGAATGTGTTTGAGAGGGGAAGAGAGAATTGTTGTTCAAAGGTTTCTCAGGAAGATGTGGGTGTGTTTCCCTAACCCCACTGTTATGTGCAAACATGTTCAAAGGTTTTTCAGGGTAACTTGAGTGTGTTACCTCCAATGTTCTTATGTGCACTGTTGTTCAAAGGCTTCTCAGAGTGATGTGGGTGTGTTATTCCAAATGTTTTTATGTGCAAACTTGTTCAAAGGGTTGAAAGGGTGACCTGGGTGTGTTATACCCAATGTTCTTATGTGCAATGTTGTTCAAAGATTTCTGAGGTTGACTTTGGTGTTAATCCCCATAAAAAAGGAAACAAAAACCAAAAGACAAATAGAAAAATAAAAGTTGTTTGAAATGGTAGGGAATCACTGCTAGTTATTACCGGCTTGATGAGACACTTAACACATCACTTTCTCCTCACAGTGAGCATTGGCTCTATTTTTTCACACTGCTAGGGAGAAATGGGACTAGTGGGAGAGAGACCTTGGATGAGACCTTAGTAAGAGGGCTCTCTATCCCCCAGTGGCAGGGCTTCACGCAGCAGCAAGGGGTTCACAGGGTTAACTATTGTAATCTCCATCCAATGTTAACTCTGGGAACTCCTTGCTGCTGAGTTAAGCCACACCACTGGCTTAACCGTTGGGTTGGCTCCGCCTACCGTTGGCTTTGGTCCACCCACTTCTGGTCCCGCCCTCTGCCCCACAAATCTGCATAAATTAGTATAGCATAGAATATGTAAATTTCATGAAAATGTTTGCCCTCTTTTCTGCCAATGCATCAGTGGCCACCCTAGTGACACCCACAAGACAGACCCATGCCCCATTACCCCATCCCCAAGCCAGGAACCCCCACTCGAGTCAGACTCATGTTCCATTCTCCCCTTTCCAAAGCCAGCTGCATGCCTCGCTCTCCCTAAAGTCAGCAATCCCCCAAGCCAGACCCATGCCCCATTCCACCTTCTTGACGCTAACTTCCCCACCAAGCTAGCTGTATTCTTCACCCACCCCAATCCTGTATTGCCCCTTTAAAATTGGTAGCAGACTTACCAGCAATTTTGACTGCATTTTCCTTTCCTTATAGGTCTGTAAAACTATCAGAAGCTCACTGCACTTCTTCACCAAAATAACCCATACACAAAGACCTGTGTTCACTGTGTTTTCCATATGGGAAAAATGCAGTGACCACAAAGATGCAAATACTTAAACCACAAATACAGATACTTTACTTCAGAACAGTTCTTCTTTTTGCTGTTTCAGAGCAAGACTGGAAGCCCCCTCTTTCTTTCCTGCAGGCTGAGAGTGAGAAGTACCCCTTCCAATGTAATGAGGAACGTACAAGAAGGAAATAGCAGAATTTTTAAACAATGGTGTTTCCCCTCACACTTGTGGGTTATTTGCTGACATATCCTGTGACCTAATCTATTCACAGATTGGAAATAACTCAGGGAAAGAGGTTTGGGCAGGGATCTTTTTGTTTGGTTGGTTTGGGTCTCATGAGAATGTGCCTCTATTAAATCTAATAATAAGGGGAAACAGGGACCTCTCTGGAACCAAACCATGCACATTTATCTGGATAAACTCCATCTCTTTTCAGAGGCAGAAGACTCTATCAGAACTAACAGAAGCTGCCATTTTATACAAGATATACGGAAAGAATGAGCCCAGATTACAAATCAGAAAGCTCTTGAGATGCGTTTTCTCTTGTTGTTCACCTGATGTATAACAAGTCAAATTCCTTGACCCAGGGTCCACTATCACAAAATGTAATCAAAGTTTTCTAAAGCCAAAACTTGCTTTAAATGGTATCTTAGTAATGTACCTAGTTGCTATGGCCATGATGCACAAACCACTTACTCCAGCAGAGTCCCAGGAATGTCCATTAACTCTGGAATAGTAGTCCCATTGGCATCTATTGTTTGTGGATTGCAGTCAATGGGTGTAATCTTATACCAACATTCGTCCCCAGGAGTGGGCCAAGTGGCCAATGTGCTTCAGAAGGGCCCTGCAGTACAAGAATGTCTGCAGCAGGGAGCCTTGTGAGGGAGCTCACTGATAGGAGTGACTGGGCCATGCTGCCACCTGTTAGCAGCCCAGTGTGTGGGAGGGGCCAAGATGGAGCCACCTTGCAAGGGTATGTGTCCTTCCTCTACCATCATCAGGCCCAGTTCACTGCCATCAGGAAGCTCCATTTAATGGCTCCCTGCCACCGATATATTCTGTGCTGTGGTGCTTAGCTGCTGTGCTGGGTGGCCCCCTACACCTACCATGCACTCCCTGGCCAGTTTGCACAGGGTGTGCTCCTGCTGCGCACACACCACTTGCACAGCCCATGCTGCCCTAGCATCTCTGCATAGGATGCAGCTCTTTATGTCTTTTAAGATAATTCGTTTTTGCCCAAATTAACCAAACAGAAAGAAATACCTTTTCTTATGAAATAAAGGTCAAAGTCAAGAAGGGATCTACAATTTGTTTTGCTAACACCATTTCTTTCAGCTGTTGTCTTACTAAACCTGTGCAAAACTAGCTGATGTAGCTTAGAAGGATTTTGCTAAAAACGCAGAGGATTTATACGAGTTGTAAGGAAGGAGGTGTTTTCATTAAAAAAAAAAAAGTCCCCTTTTGGACTAGAGAAATTCCTGCAGTTTAGTACTTGCAGGCTAATGTCTTGTAGACCTGGGATTGGTTTGATTACCCATTAAGTTGTACTGCTTTTGCTGTTTACCTGATGATTACTGAAGGCAAAAAATCCCTGAAAACTGTTCTGTTAAGAACTTTTGATACCCTCTACAATGATGAGAAAAAAGTGGCCAAATGATTTGGCTGAATGGAATAAGTAAAGTTACCTAGGAAGGCTGTGGGATCACCTTCTTTGGCTGTGAGCAAATGTAGCTTAGTGGATATGTTGTTGGACTTAGCCCCGGAGGACCAAGTTCAAATTTTAGTTAAACTATCGACTCACTGGGTGACCTTAGGCAAACAATTCTCTCTCAGGGCACTTTTAATGAGCAGCGCAAAAGCCGTCTCACTACCTTGAGAGATGGCAGCTCGCTGATGCAGATGTGAGGCGGAAGGATTGCAGGGTCAGTTTGATGTGCGAAAGATGTGGCTGCAAACCGGGTGAAGGATTGAAACAAACCGGAAGGACGAGGCTGCAAACCGCGTGAAGCATTTAGATGAGAACAAAGTAAGGCGGCTGATTAAAGGATCTGCTGCCTTTTTTGTCTCGTCTAAAAACGCCCTCAGCCTTAGGTCCCATCTCTAAAATGAGAATACGGGTATCCCTGCCTCTCTCTAGGTGCCCCTTCCTTGTCCATCTTAGATGGTAAATCCCTCAGGACAGGGACGTGGTTTTAATTACACTGGTTCAGTTCCAGGGGCCATATAAGTAATAATTAATAATGTATTTAAAAACCCTCCCTGGACAAGCACCTGATGATGAAGATATACGGCATACGACCCTGCTCTGGAGCAGGAGGTTTGACTCGATGGCCTTTGAGGTTCCTTCTAATCCTAAAACTTGATGGCTTCTTTTGACTTTATAGTTTGTCTTGCAAATCAGTCTTTATGTGCTGCTCAAAGGGTCCTATAGACACAGATACATTCCAGTTGCTGTTGACTTTACTAGGATTTTTGAGACCTGCAATCAAATCCACCTAAAGATATTCCTTGGTACTGTTAGCTGGGTACAATAGATACTATAGTCATGTTTTCACATGTAAGGGCCTAACTGTAACAGAGACAGGCAGTGCAGCTGTATTAGGGCCCATGAGCCTCGGGTCCCCAGACTCCTTGGTGCTTTATCTCTTGCTGCTGGGACAGATGACCGCTCCGTCTTCTGCACCAGAGCCCATTCCAGCCCAGCTCTGCCCCTGTTCACACGCTAACCATTTCTATTTTTTTCTATATGACTGTGACCAATGAATCATAGTCTATTGTGGTGCAAACTGATATTGCTCTGTGGACAACACCAATGTATACCAGCCAAGGAATTGACTCATTATATGATATCGCTAATTGGAAAATATACTTGACTCTTTTGCTGTTTTTATTTATTTGTTTGAATATTTTCCAATCGCTCCCTAGCAGGTTTATTCTCTCATTGCTATAGGCACCTAAATAGGGTGGCCATACCTCCTCTTTAAAAGAGGATGCTTTTGAAAAAATACATGTTGCAGGGCTGCATTGTTTCCAGTGCAGTCCTGCACCATGTATTTTTCATAAGTATCCTCTTTTAAAGGGGAGGTATGGCCACCCTGCACATAAAGAACTTGGAAAAAGCAGAGAGTTCTGTGTGACCTGATTAATTCTATACCAGGCTCATGTCAAATGACACAGTTTGACTGAATGATTCTTCTTTACTAAACAGCACAAGCCTAGCCCAGCCATAGAGCAGAAATGATGTTTGTTAATCTTACCTGAAATTTGTAATCTTTCCTCATTCATCACAGCCATATAGTCAAAATAAAACATTTAACGTACTCATATGTATTAAGAAATCAGTTAATATCTTCACCCAATGCCCAAAATATAAAGAGATAAGATGTTTCATGTTTATATCAAGTCAGGGCTTAATTTGTGGGAGGGAGGGAGGGAGGGAGGGAGGGGGCTTGCCAGGGCTTAACCCCAGCAATTAGATTCAAGAGGGGGGTGGAGCTTTGGAAAATGTCCCCAGAAGAAGTGTGCACCCCAAAATGTGAAAGGCCAATATTGGTCACGTCAGTGTTGGAAAGGACAGCCAAGAAAAACCTGGTTTATTTGACTTTCGTTAATGACTTTTCCTGCCCTGCCCCCCGCACTGGTCATCTTATAGATTAAATCACAAGAGCGCCTGTTTTATATTCAGCTGTGGAGAGGCAGGTTAATCCAGTGGTTGGGTTGCTAGCTGGAGAACAGGCTTCATTTCCAAGCTTTGACCTAGGAGGCGTGGCAATTCATTTGAACTTAAGCATTGTAGCAAGTTCTAAGACTCTGGGTGAAAACAGACATGACGCTAACCACCCTTTAACCACTCTTGGTGGTTATTTATGCATGTTGCAGGGCTGTAGTGGTACCCTATGCAGCCCTGAAACATGCATAAATGACCACCAAGGATGGTTAAAGGGTGGTTAGCGTCATGTCTGTTTTCACCCTCTTTTTTCACCCCATGTCTCCAGGCAGGGTGAGGAAGGGTCATTTTCAAAGTTTAAATAACCAATCTTCATTATCAAGGCAGATCTGAACTGAGAAATGAAGCTTTACAGTCCTTAACAAAAGACAGTTGTGTTTTAGCAAAGCTAGTGATATTTGTATGACTTCACTGTGACAACCGTTGTTCCCTATCAATAAGTTTTATAGCTTTCCCTTTTCTATTTCCCCATTTTGTTCTGTGTTCCTTCCTATAAAATGAGTTCATTAATGAATTTGTTTAAAATCTATTATGAGTTTATTGACTTAGCTATTGATCTGCAAAATAAATAAATAATTAAAATGAAAATAATACCACTGATGCAATGAGAACAACTGTTTTCTCAATCTGAAATGGATGGAAAGCATCCTCTATATAAAAATGAAATGCATTTCTGTGGATGCACTGACGCTTCACCATCTGTCCAGAGCCTCAGATTTACTCTCCCAGATAACTTCATATTTCACCCTGCAGTCCCTAAAGAAACATCACTTTAAACAGAGCCACATGGAAAAATGCACTTCAATAACATCTGAAGGTCTTGCATTTTAGCTTCAAGGGCCTCTAATCTAAATGAGTGATGTGCCTATAGAGCAAGCTACATTTGGAATTATGGAAATGGGGAGGAGCAATTGCAGGGGAAGAAATGTTTTTAAAGAAAGGAATGAACCCAAAATGATGGCAGTAAAAGACACAGGGATTTACAGATAAAGCCAGAAGATGCTGGCAGCCATCTATCAGTCTGCCTTGATGAAATAGGTATTGGAAATTAACTCAGGAACCCTATGAATTACATTCAATCCATGCTCTGGGCTAAGCACTTGTCAATTTCAGCTGCAATTGCAACCCATTACTTACAGACTACATGGCTGGCAAGCTAATGACACTGGATAGTGTTAAAGAATAGCAGAATAAACAGTATGCTGCAATGCTTCTGACTTGAGTGAGCATATCTTCTCCTAGTCCAATCTGAAAACTGAAAGCCCCAAATTGTTCACTTAAGGTTACATGGCATTTTATGCAAGAAGCCTGTTCCTGAGGAGTTATTCAACAATCTTTCTGATCCCTCGAAACGTTTACTAGGATGTTTTTATTTTTGCAAAAAAGAGTTTTGAATAAACTTTTCTTGAACTTTCTTTCTTTACTTAAAATTATTTTTGGTCTAATACAATAATTCATGCTGAGAAATAGCTCTTGAAATTGACCTCTTTTTTCGCTTTTTTTTAAAGGGCACTGATAACATGAAAGACAGTATGTTCTCCCTAAAAGTCTGCAGCCTCTGATATAGGCAACCTACTCCCTTGCTAGACTTGGGATTTACCACCTATCATTTGATTACTTGGCTCTCAACAGCAATCTTCCATGGAAGGTTAATTTAATTTTGTCTCTTCAAATACATACGTTAACAGCTGTGCACCGAAGCATTCAAAATGTGTTGGGGTTTTTTTGTCTGTTTTTTTAAAAAGCACTTCACCCAATACACTAGAACTTCTTTATTGTATTTTTCAACTGATAAACTTGTCTAACACTGAAATATTTTAATAAGTAAGTGCATTCAGAGTAAATGTCAAACAATGTGATCCTGTGACTAACAGATGCTGGTGGAAAGGCTTGGGGAGAGGAGCGGGGGAAGGGAGAATAAAAGTACTGAAAAACCAAGCAAGACCAAATTAGAACAAATGTTTGTCAAGTAAAAAGGGCAGCTCTTCGCCTGATGGAAGAGATTTAATTAGAAAAGTCACAGAGAGAAGCTGTCTAAAAAGTACGAATCCCATTTTCTTCAGATAAGCTAATGAACGTCATTGAACTTTGCAAAGAATTGCTGAACCAATAACACATTGAAAAAGAATCCAGAAAATCTGCTGCTACAAATCTTGGAAATGAAACGACCAATTGTTTATGCCACTCCAGATCACAACTGGAAGAATATAATGGCATATTTACCTAGTGGTTCCTCATCCCTTTGAGCAGGCAGTGGAAAAATAAATCATTAGAGGAACAAATTATTTTAATATAATTCTCTTTTTACGGCATGCTGTAAATTTTCACTTCAAATCACATATTCTATGTGTTAAGTCACCCTCATGGTACATTATATCCCCAGTTTGTTGTCTAATTCCATCAAGCCTCCCCACACACACCCTCCCCACTTCCTACTCTCCTAACAGCAGACATAACAAAAAACAATTAAGGAACATAATATTTTGCATTAGACAAGGGCATCTTGAATGCATTATGGAACATGGTAAACAAAACTTGTCTAGTAATGACAGTGCAATAATAGAACATGGTCCCAAAGGAAGAGGACTATGTAGACATCCAAAGTAACTTGTAAATTGTGCTAAAAGAAAGAGGGCCCTTAAGTCTTTTGATTGTTTTATGCTTCAGTGGCCTTCTGTGCTTGCTTTTTTTTTCTGATTAGCTTGCCTTCTGCAGAATATTCATGTCTTCATGTCTAGTGTAGAATGAAGTTAGAAAGAGGATTGAAGAAATGTAATTAAACCACAAGGTATGAATAGGATTGAATTGTGAAGTACATATATTTGGATTCCTTGAATGCTATACATTTTCCAGAGTGCTTTCAACTGTGCTCAGCCTGAGGTAATAACTAAAAATACAGATCATGTATAGCACAGGCAAGATTTTCAAAGACGAGAAGCATTTGATTCCCATTTTAGGCTGCCCCTTGTGTCTTTGGAAAACTCCTCTCAAATCAGTGTTCCTTTTTTAAAATAAAAAATGACTACATTATTTTGGAGTCTTGTAGTTTGGATGTTCATATTGTGACTTTTTAGGGGGCAGTGTTTTAGAGTGTGGATGCTCAGTGCTTTTTGAAAATTAGATACATCCAAGGGGAGAAACCAAAAAAATGGAAGAATCCAAACCATTAGTCAGTTCTTGGCAGCTTGGACTACAGCTTTTGAATATGCAGTGCTGACTTGGCTCACTTACCACGGAAATCAACATGAGCTTTATCATTGACTCCAGATGGAACAGGGTTTAGTAACTGGTGAAAATCTCACCCTTTAGGGTATGTTTCGAGAAACAGATATTTCAATGTAGATGTATCTTAACTGGCTTTTACTTTGGAATCATACACATGTCAAGTATGCAAAAGTGACATTATTCCAGAGTAGGAGGCAAAGTATGCACTCTGAGAAAAATTAGGAATACATATTTCCCTGCTCTTTTTACACAGAAGTAGCTGTAATATGGACAAAGCATCAATGGAAATGTTTTATAATACCATATCATATCACATCATATCATAGTTGTGTGTCCGTCTTTCTCTGTGTCTTCCTCTCAGTCTTGTCCATCTTAGATTGTAACACTGGGCAGGGACCTGTGTTCAAAAACCTGCAATTTTAAAGTGTACACCCAGTAGTGCTATAGAAATGATGAGTAGTAATAGTAATATCATATCATGTCACATCATATCATGCTGTGACATTACCAGTAGTGGGGAGGATATATTGTTTTGGAGCTGCAGTGATGAAGGTTCAGTAGTTACATTGTTATAATTCAACTGCAGTGGTTACTTTGGTTTCTCATTGTTTCTCAGCATGTGCTTTAGAACTTATAATGAAGAGAGAGTGAGAAAAAGGGGTGGGGGAAGAGAGAGTCTCCCTTTTCCATGATCCCCTCCTCAAAATACTTCAAGAACCACTTATTTCAATTGAATAGAGTCCTGCTATAATGAACAAATTGACACGATTAACCCCGATATAATGAACCAAGCAGGGCCTTCCATGTGTTTAGCCTGCCCTTTTTATACTGATTTTTTGCACTGACTAACAGCACACATCAAGAAAGGTGCAACAAATAAGGCATTATTTCAAGAGACAGTTATGTAATTACATCACTAAATTCAAAATGCAAGTATATATTTTCTGCTTATCCATTTCTTTACAATTTAATTATTTGTGAATATTACCCCTCCCTTGTTAGGTGGTTTTCCAGGGTGATGGGGGGAAGACTTTCCTTCCCAATCCCCTCTACTGCCGGGCCAATAACCGGTGGGGGGATGGGTGGGTGTTGCAGAGGGAGACACACAAGTTGAAGGCAGCAGCCACTGGCTTCATGCCTTAGCCTGGGCTGGAGGAGGCTTGTGACAGCAGGGTGCCAGCCAGCTCCTTTAGTGCTGTTCGCTCCTGCTGTCAGTTCAGTTTGCTGCTGCAGTGGTGGAGCACTGTATCTGGGATTCGCGGAGCTTCTTGCGGAGGGGGCAGTATCAGAGGAACTGTCTTTATGTATGGCTGACCAGATTCAATTTAATTTTTCAGGGGGCAGTTTGGTAAGGGGCTTTGCAGTGCATGGGAATGAAGAAGGTCAGCTAATTCCACATCTAGGTATTCCCCTTCTGGGGGAAGGCCTTGGGTGCCGGGGGTCCCTGTTGGGTCTGTGTGGGGGTGGAGCCAGGAGATGGTAGGTGCACCTCAAGGAAATGGTGGCTTGCCTCCCCAGTCCCCCAATGTGCAGCCTCAGGATTTTGCTCCAGGAGAGGAAATCATGACATTGATGAGGTCTGTTGCCTCTAGCCTGGGAACTGTGTCTAGGCAGCTCCAGGCTTTTTGTCCCTCAAGCCCATGTGGGAAAGAGTCCAGTTCACAGACCTAGGTTGGGGTTGGTTGGCAGGTTTCTCAGTTGGGAAGTTTGGAGATGGGCAAGTCCTCCCCCTCTGCAGGTGTTTACCCACAATCTTTGGGTGTCATGTTGGATGAAAGCCGAGGGGTGCCTGGCCACGTTCCTCTGCAGACTGCACTCCCCTCTTCCAGACCCCAGGAACCTCCCTTCGGGTGTCTCATCAAGGGGACATACTTTCTGCTTAGACTCAGGATGTGCTTCAGCTGGGTGGCCCACCACCCTCTCAGCTCTCTGGGCTGCCTCAGCAGTCCTCTCAACAGGGTGGTACTCTCTCTTCTCTTTCATCCCCTTCTATTTCAGTCAGGCCTGCACTCTCTACTCTGGTTTCATGTGTTGTGCCAGTGCCTATCCCTTCCAGTCTTACTGTGTTACATGATTCAGCATCACTACCCCCTATTAAAGTTCCTACCTTGGGTCCTCTAGCTTGTCAGCAAGCCGAACAGAAGAAAAATATGGTGCCCTCTGGCCAGCTTCCTGGAGCCGGTTAGGGACACTTGCAGGAGGGTGCTGTTTCTCAAACGCATTCTTGGCAATTGACTGAATGATTCTGGACTTCTGGGGAACAGAAGCAGCCCAATGTACCCCCTCCCCTTTGCCCCCTCCTTCAGCAGTAAGCGCAGCTCCTGGAGAAGGTAAGCTGGGGAACCACCTCTTCCCCCCCCCCCCCCCCGTTCTGAGGGCTTGATTTAGCTGTGATCGAGGAGGGCACTCTATTCGGTTGTTCATTCCTTGGGAAATCCAAGGTTAATACCATGATATTCGGCCATTTCTGAGGAAATCTGAATACAAGTATTCAGCCCTAGGATTGGCCCATTGTTCATAGTGGCAGGATATCATGCCACCAGCATTCATGCTACCCGGTAATATCAATGCACAATTACCACCCATGGACCCCAGCACCACAACTTTGGGTATTTTCAGACGTTACGAGATCACAGTGAACCACGGTGAATACCCACCTGTGGTCACTGTGTCTCGAACGTCTGTTTGGCGGCCGCCAGATGTTCACCACGGTCAGTCTGCACAAGGGGTCAATTTGAACCACGCTTCCCGGGCTAGCCGGGGGAATGTCCTGGGAAGCATGGTCAAATGGATCCCCGGCAGGGACCAAAAAAAAATAACGTCTGGCCACTCACCATGGCCCAGGATCACCGGCGGGATCCCGGGCCGTGGCGCATTTGGCCGGATGTGGTGGCCGCATTGGCCCCGCCACCCGCCCATCTCCTTGGAGGGAGGGTGGCGGGGTGTGTGGAGGGGGCAGGGCCGTGCGGCCGCATGCTGTACCGCACGGCCCCGCCCCCTCCCAGATTCCCCTCCGGGATCCCCCCAGCACGTCTGATATGGCGTGACTGGGTGACCCCGGCTGGGAACGAATGGGTTGATTTCGGTACAGGGCCAACGGGCCCTGTAACATCTGAAATCACCCTTTACCTCTGGTTTATTCCAAATTGGCTTCGACATGGCATCTGAACAGATTTGCCATGTGCTACAATGTGGTGTTTAGTGACAGAGGCACCCAAGATATATTCGGTGGGCCCTCTATCATTAATTTCCTCAGTTGTACCACATGGTAGATCTGTTTAGATATCATCATGAAGGGAAAAAAAATCATACCAAAATGTAAGCCAGAAAGAAAACCATGTTACTAAGGTCCACACACAGAAGGTAATTATATTTCTAAGCACCGGAGGGTAAACTAGGAAAAGGAAGAATGAAAACCAGCTATGTCCAAAGTAGAGCTGGACCAGGAGCTCATTTGCTAGCTGAAGGTAATTACATGAAATTTTGACTGTCATGTTGGGTGATGAATGGACTACCTGAGTACTAATCAGGCACTTGATTATCTGAAAATACTGGGTATTATTGTTACCAACTTACAAATGTATCATTTTACCAATCAATAAAATGGTAAATTGGTACAGAAATAGGAATGGAAAGTAAAAAAATCAGTCCTGGACGCCGAACAATTGGTACCAGATGTCTCAAATGTGGGACAAAATTAGTACTGGATGTCTCAATTTTGGGACATAATTGGTACCAGATGTCTCAATTTTGGGACAAAAAAAAATATGGTAAATTATTACATCGGTTAGGCCACCAGGCACTAATTGAATATTGCTTAGTGGCCAATGTAACTGGGTCAGGCTGAGTAGCATAATTTTGTAGGTATACCAGGTTTTGCACATATTTGTTTCATCTCTAGTCAGAAACATGAACAGAAGTATTGCAACTTTATCATTATTGCAAAAGGTGGTGGTTGGCCACCTCCATACTGGAGACATCATTTAAAGAGAAGTAGGTGGATATGTGTTTTCATTAATGTGGATAAGAGACATTTGTATTTCTGGTAGATTCTCAAAGGCATTAAAAAAGACAACAATGAAGACAACAGTCTTATTGCTTATTAATATTTACCACTAAAAATTAAATGCCATACATTTAATATGCAAACAAGTAACTCAAAACAGTGGAGCGCTGAATTGTTAAATTATGTTCTCCATGAAGAAAATAATCAGCCATATGACTTAAGTGCCAGTTTTCTTTTATATGTTTATCACTACTACTTCTTTTGTACAAAATTCCCCTCTATTTTAATATGTTTAGGATGATGTTCAGGGCTGGTCACAATTAGCTTAATTTATTTCTTATAATGCCAATATTAGAAAAAAAATACTAGTTCAATTCCAACTACTTAAAACGAGTTCCTCTTCCATTTCATTTTGCATGCACAGCCACAGCTTCCAATGAACCTTCAGTGCTGCTTTATGCCTCAATGAAATATACCTATAATTTTCTTTTTACTTTTTATAAAAAATGGAAGTCAAACTCGAAGAATATAGTGTGTGATAAATTGATATATTTTTCATTACTAGGGAATATGGTCTATTTTCTCTGCTATATATTTAGCTGTTTTTGGCTCTGAACTTTTGCACTTCAATCAAAGTGTAATTTTGAACAAAACTATTTCTTAACTTTCTACCCTAGACTCAGCTAAGCTTTTTTATTTTTCTTTTAACTAGAACAAACCACATCAGGAAAGATACCAAGAGGGAAGAAAAGCACTATCAGATATTTCTCCCCAAAACCATATTTACACCATCAGCCCGATAGAAACTAACGATGCACATTTCATCATCAACTGGTAGATGAATGGCTTTAATTGAAGCTGAATCTAATAGAAAATTTAATATTCTTGAATATTATCCACCTATTTGGATTGCTCTCTGAATATCTAAATAATTTTTTGCAACCCAAATGAAATACTCTGGTTAGTTTGGTTATTTTAGTTTAGATATTTTGTTGTATTTTGTTTTTGTTTTTTGACTGGATATCAGTGCCAAAACAACAGGAATGATTGAAATGGCTGAAATAAAAGAACCAAAGTCTCTAGAACAAATCTCCAAAATGAATAAGCTGAACAGAAACAAATAATTATTTATATCTGCTTCATTCAGACAGATCCAAATTGGGTGATGTCATCAAATATATCTGTTTTTCTGATTATTTGTTTCAGCTCTACCTTAAAAAGTAAATATCTCCACGTGGCAGGTACAATAGTTATAATTAAATTTAATGCAATACGATTATACTGAATGCAATTAAACTGAATTTAAATTTAGATTTGCCTTTTCCTGATTCTCCTTTAAGATTGCTTTTTAGGAACTGTTTTGGGGCAACATTTAGCAGAAATCATAGGTTCAAAGGAAGAGGAGGTGCTATGGGGGTGATATTAGGAAATAGTGAGACACTACAAAGACTCCAGTCTTTCACATAGTTTTCCAAAGGACCTAGGATTACACTCTATTAAAGAAGGCCAATACCTCTCTCATAAAACCTCTCAACCTCATTAACCAGGACCAACTAAGAACGGTTGAATCACAAGTTAGTCTCCAGTATATCACGGTGTAGGGAGGGGAAACACACACACACACCCCTTGGAGATCACCTCTGAATAGGAGAGTGGATCTAGCACCCCAGGGAGTGTCTCTACAGAGGAGAGGTGCTAGGAGAGCACCTCCAGTATGGTGGTGAAGGCTCTTTCTAAAGGTGAGTACTCCTCTCCACTCCTAAGATTAGTTAGTAAGGTTCCCTAGAGCTGGGAGCTAGCAGAATGGGTCCAGGCCTGGAATTTCAGAGCCAGTGGAAGAGGTACTTGTAGATTAACCAAATGCTGATATCTGGAACAAGTGGATTATGTTTTTACAGAAGTCTGCCCAACCCTACAATAGACATTTTATAGGAAATTCCATGTGTTCGTTGTAACTCTCAGAATTCTATTTACTCCTATGTGCCTAAGACATATCAAAGTGGGACAAATATTTCTATGTCCCTTGGCTGAAGGGTCATGAATCTGCCCAGAGTGGTAGTGGGAGCAGGTGCAGTATTCCATCAGGGGTGTTAGGGGCATTGACCCCCCCACAGTGGCCAGCAGCCCCCTGCTGTCATTGTAATGTTTCCCTGCCTGCACTCAGTGAGCTCAGCTTACCGGCGCTGTCGGTGAGTCACAGCGACTGCTCCACACTTCTGGGTTTGGAATGGAGTTGGGGAATCAACAGGAGACAGACGGAGCCCTGCAATGGGCAAAACTTAACAGAACACACACTGGGTGACTAGCGGCTGCTGTCCAGCACGTGTTTTTTTTAAAAACACGTGCCAAACATGTTGCCAGATTGCCTGGGGGCAGACTTCCATGCAAGTTTACTGGGGAGGAAACCCGCAGCGCAGCTCCTAATATGGGCAGGAGGAGGGGCTCAGGTGGCGAGATGTGCTGCGGCTGAAGCAGTAAGGGACATGTGTGCATGCTCGACTTCTTCAAGAAGCGAACAGCATGCCATGCTGCCTGACTTGGTGCAGACTGCAGTGCCGGTGAGTAAATCGGGGGGAAGGAAGAGACTGGGGAAGGGATGGAAATATGGAATGGCTGAGACTGGGGAGAGGGTCGGGGTTGGATTGGGAGAGAGAATGGGGGAATGGGTGGAGGGTGTGCACATTGTGGGAGAGACTAGGAGAGACTGGGAATGGGGGGAGGGTGGATGGGGAGAGACTAGTGGGGGCACATGGGGACATGGTGGAGGGAGTGGGGCACATAGGGACATGGTGGGGAGAGTGCGGGCACATGGGGTGAGTGGGGGCACATGGGGACATGGTGGGGGCACACTGGGACATGGTGTGGGACACACTGGGACATGGTGGGGGAGTGGGAGCACACGGGGACATGGTGGGGGCACATGGGGACATGGTGNGGGGGCACATGGGGACTTGGTGGGATGAGTGGGGGCACACGGGGACATGGTGGGGGCACACAGGGACATGTTGGGGAGTGGGGGCACACAGGGGGAGTGGGGGCACATGGGGGCATGGTGGGGCACAGATGGGGACATGGTGGGGGAGTGGGGGAACATGGGGGGCACATGGGAACTTGGGGGGTGGGTTGGGGGCAGATGGGGACATGGGGGGGTCCCTGGATGCCTTTCGGGACTTGTGGGAATAGGTTGGTTTATGTGTGGTTTTCTGGTTTTTATATGGATTGGTTTGGTTTATGTGTGGTTTTCTGTTTTTTATATATCTGTGCATGATGATAGGGCCCTGGGAATAAACCTGTGCAGATTGGGGAAAAGCTTTGTGTCCTGTGGATCTTTGCTAAAACTGCTTTTAAGTGAGGTTTAATGTTGTGACTTGTCTGTCTGCTTTTAAACCAGGAGTTGAATAGCCATCATGTACGTGCTCATGGTTCTTGCGTGCAGGAGCAGCAAGGTGCCAATGTCATGGGAGCGGTCCATATTGGCCAAATGCTCCCTCACTATCCTGTCGATGGCCACTTCCAGCCGCCCAAATGCCTCCACCTGCCTGCTATGCTCCTGGTGCTCCCACCTCAGTTCCAGTCACACCTCCTCCTGCTGCCTCTGGTCCCTTGGCTCCGCTTATTGCACGGCCCTTTCCGTGGCCACCTCCATCTGATTGATGGCTGTGATCATCCACTCGCCCTGTTCAGTGGTGGCGCGGACTATGTCCTCTGACTGTTCCTACCTCCAGCGAGCCATTTCCGTGCCCAGTGCTCCCTCATTCAGTGTGCGGGGGGCATGGGGCCGGCATTCTGGGACCCATCAGGTCACCCTGTTGGGGTACACATTATGGGTTGGTTAGGCTCCCTATCCGCCCGTCCCCTCTCCTGTGGCACGGCTGGGGGGTCGTGGCCCACCCCTCAGGTTGGTGGCTGGTGCCCTCCCCCAGCATTCCCCTGTGCCCAGGCCCCCTCCCCACACAGTTTGACCCAGGTCTCCTGCGGGGGCCATGGGGCCGGCTTGCTGGGACCTGTCAGGTTACCCTTTGGGGTACACATTAGGGGTTGGTTAGGTGCCCCAGCCACCCACCCCCTATCCTGTGGCACAGCTGGGGGGTCATGCCCCCCACCTCGGGTTTGTGGCCGATGCCTTCCCCTGGCATTCCACTGCACCCATGCCCCCCTGCCCTGCACCACATGACCCGGGTCCCCCGGCCAGCCTCCCCTGATGCCCTCCCCCCACTTGCTGGTGTGCCTTACCTGCAACCTCTAGCTGCTCCCGGGGCTGCTCTCCACCATCCTCCTTGCCTGCCTGTCACTGGTGCCGGGGCGTGCTGTGCCCTGTGGGGATATGGGAGAGGTTGGGTGGGGATGGGCTGAACATGTCCCCCGGTGGCCTGCCAGGCCCCCTTCCCTTGGTCTGAGGTGCCTGGGGTTGCTGGGGGTGTCCCCGTGGCTGGTGTGCCCCCCCCTTGGCCCATCCCCCCAGACCGTCTCCCCTCTAGCCCGCTTCCTTACCCTCGATGTTGGCCTCAGAGCCCTCCAAGACCAGTCTCTCTGTGTTACTGGGATCCACCTGTGTCCACTGGCTGAGGAACACCAGTGAGCTGGCCTCAGATTCTCCTGGTCCAGACAGGAGCTGGGGACTCTCGGGCCTGGGGCACAAGGGGGGCCTGTGCTCATTCTGCTGGTTAACTGCTAGCTCCAGCTGGTGCTCCAGGGTCCCCCAGATCCTAATAAAGTCCTGGGTTTCCCTGTGCCCCCGTTTCCCCCCTCGGTGGTACGGCCGCCTCCCATGTGGGCCCTCCTGGTCCTCTTCCGCCTTCTCCTCCACCTGACCAGTGCCTGCCCCCCCTTTATGACCCACATACACAAGAAATAAGACTGCCCAACAACAATCTCCCTTTCTCTCAGTAACTCAGTAACCAGACAAAACAGAGATTCAACCTTGCAACCCCAGTCTTGTAAAAAGTTCAAAATTCAATATGCAGGGGGTAGGGAGGTAACAGCACCCCCAATTGGTTACTTTGTGCAAGACAAAAAGGGTAGCATGGTCCATCCAGTTCACAAAATGAAGGGCGCATCCCCTTCCCTCCAGCCTGTGGCCTTGGGCTAAATCAAAACTCTAATTCTCTCAAAACCACAAAATTTTTAAAAGACAAGGAATAAGCCCCCCCCCCCCATCTCTATTCAGATCTCCTCACCCCATGGTCCCTCAAGCACTTACCAACAGCAGTATCAGGCAGGTAGAAGATCTCTCTTACAGGTCAAAGAGGTACTGAGTCTCAGACATGCACAGCGGCCTTGTGCTCCCTGGCTCCTCCCTTTCCCTTCCCTTCTCTCCAGTGCCTAGGTGGGGTTCTTTCAAATGAGACCTCCCTGGCCATTAAATTCCACTGGCTAGAGTTGCAATGGAACCCAATGCCTCTGCCGTGACCACACCCCCAGGCTGTGATGTTTTGGTGGGTCACTGTGAAAAGAGTCCCACTGCTCCTGAGCACTCCTCCTCCCTCCTGAGACTCTCTGGCCAGCACACTAGCACAGGCAGGGGGAGGGGCCAGACAGGCTTCACTGACTCAGCCTGCAACTGAATAACAGATCCTGTCTACCTGTTGCACTTAAGTCAGAGAGTGCAGCAGCGGTTCCTGGTATTGGCAGCCTGCCAGCCCCCAGTAATTTTTTTTGAGGGGTGGGAGGTGGCTGGGGGGTGAATAAAGGCATGGGGTCCCATGGGCCTCCCCTGAAGTCAAGTGTCCACCACCTACCCACATCTCTAACCCCCTCCAAAAATCTTGCGGAAGCTTCAGAATTGGGTGCCTTTTTTATTTCAAAAAAGACAACCAATCCAAGGCAGGGTTTAAAAAAAAAGAAAGAGCCACCAAATATTTTAATAGACTTAACAAAGTTGTCACAGGGAGGGCTCAGGGCAAGGACACACAATAAAGCTGTGACCCAGAGACGTTTTAAAGAACCAAGACCCGAGACAAAAAAATCCAGTATGACTGGCATTACTGGATCTCAGATGTAAAACCAGTAAATGCCATTTTTGGCATTACTGGATATCGGGAAAACTGATATTCCCACCCCTACACTTCACCGTGAGCTAGTGTTTTCAGGATCAGGCCTGAATCACAGAGTCACTTTAAGGAATTAGCATAAACACAGTTATTCACATAACCACTCAGTTCTTAGGCCAGACAGCAAGCCTCTGCCCAGTCTCAGTACATTTACTCCTTATAATAAAAGCCTCAAACCTAGGTGACATTTCACTTGTTGGGTATTCTCATTCACATCCAGGTCCTTCAAGTCTCAAGGTAGCTTCTTTAATGGCCTTTTATCTCATGAATCTTCCAAGCAACCTCCCGCAGAGATGTGTTCTCCTCAGTGGTCAGGCTCAGACTGCCTCTAATTCCTGGGCTTCCTCTCTTTTATGTCTGGAGCCACATCCCCAATGTACCCACTTCCTGTGGTGGCAATTTTGTGTTTATTTCAATGTCCAAATGCCATCTTGTGGCTCATCTCTGCCACAACCACATTTCTTCTATCTTCTCTGCACTCCACTTTCCCTTATACTTCCTTGTCACTCACTGGCTGGTATGTAGAATCTTTTACTAATCTGCAATCAAGTTTCAGATTGGTCAGTGCAAAGGGAACAACATAGACAACAATCTTGATTAGAGGCACTGGGATGGAAGTTAAGCAGCACTGAGGGAAGGTTAAGGAGTGGGCTACTGGCACAGATTTTGGCTCAAAAATGCGGTATTATGAACCAGGACTGGCCCCAGGCATGTGCTACATGTGTGGCACATGCACACATGCCTCCCAACATTCTCACAACTGGGTTGTGCATACTCATGCTATTCAAATAATAGACCACATGATGGTCTTGAGCTCCTCTAGTATAAAAAGCACTCTCCCCATCAGAATGAAAGTTCCTTCCAACCCTTTCTAGGAATATAAGAAAATTCCACGTGGGATTGTAAGGGTGGGTGTTGTGAAAATGTTAGGAGCCATCTAAAAGAACCTTCTTTACAAGACAGCAACCTTCCATTCTTCAAGTGGCTTCTCACAGGATGTTTTTACATGGTTCTGCCGGGTGGGGGGTCCTTGGGTGTGCCAGTACATGAGTGGGGTGTGCACATGGCCACACATGCATCCCCACTCACCCCCAACTCATCCATACCCACGGAGAAACCATCATTCTCCCTAGTTGCTCTGTGGTTGGGGACAAGTGGGGGGTGAGTAGGGATGCATGTTATGCGCATGCACCCCTACTCACCATGGGCACATGTGCCACATCATTCACACAGGGCTCCCCTACCCATGAACATGCAGACATTTGTGTGTTTATGGGTGGGAGAGGCCTAAGTGAAAAGGGCCACATTATCAGAACTGTCTTACNTTCTATCTTGGAAAATCTGCAAATATGGTTCTGAGATTATTATGGCTGCTATTTCACTAACTCTTCTTAATGAAGTTATTGCTAACAGGAATACTGTCTTTAAACCCCCACCCCATAACCAGTTCATTTGAGTCCCCCATATAATTAATTCACACTGCCCCGGGGGCGCAAATGAACTGGTTATTGGGTGAGGGCAGTGTGAATATATATCTTTTCATGGCATAATCTACTTAATAGGCTGACTGCATTTTGGGTGCCTTGTGTGCTTGATAGCAGCGTCTTTGGACCAATCATACCGTGTGCATGCACAAGGCACAGGAGGTACCAAGAAGCAACAGACCCTGGAGGCCAGGCTGGCTAAGCTCACTCCCTCCCCTGGTAAGGCAGCAGACGCAGTCATCATCTCTGTGCCTGCCTCACTGCCTGCCCGGCTTTCTTGCTGTTTTCACCATTTTCTGATACTTTTTGCATGTTGAATGGGGCTGCCATTGGCCAGTCCCAAGTCCTATGTGTTTGTGAAATGAGCAAACCCATGGCTGTGGGGGTGAAAACCTGACAGCTAAGAATTAGAGACGTGCTGGAAGTTGCTAGATGTGCTGTAAAACTGCTCTAAAACTGCTGTAAAATGCACAGAAAGTGATGAAAAAATCCCAGAAAGTGACACAAGTGACGAATGTGATGAAGGAGCCCCAGAAAGTGATGAAAAGACCCAGAAAGTGCATGTAAAAGTCCTGGAAAGTGAAGAAAGTATGAAAAAATAGCATGGAATAACTGGAAACTGACCCAGTACCAACGGACACTTGTAAGCATTCCCAAAATTTTAGTATTTCCCTTTGGAACAGGAACACTTGGTCTTATCTTAACCATATTAAATGGAAACTCAATAACCCAGGGTGGTATCTCATGGTATTGCAAGAACTGAAAAATTGCATCGGTATCGAAATGGTTGGAAAATCAATCATGGTTTAAGGATGGGCGACTAGAACCGAATTCGGAAATTTGGTTTGGTTCGAATATTGAGTTCGGTTCAGGGGTTCGGTTCGGTCGACCGAACTATTCGAGTTCGGTCCGAACTCTGAACTTCTGAACATAGTTCAGAAATTCAAACCCCATTGAACTAAATAGAATATTATCCTTTAGGGATGGGCAAACAGAACCGAGTTCAGAAATTCGGTTTGGTTCAGTTCAAAAATTGAGTTCGGTTCAGTCGACCGAACTGGTCGAGCTCGGTCCGAACTCCAAACTTCCAAACCGCATTCGCCCATCCCTATCATGGTTCCGGAGGTGGAAGGATTTCTCACAAGACAGTTATTTAGCATCTCATTTCACCCATAGAAAATTCCATGAAAACTAAACTCCATGAAATTAACTGGGAGCAGATTTAAAACAAATAAAATAAATTATTTTTTCATACAATGCACAATGTACTTGTGTAATTTGTTGCCAGAGGATGTGATCATGGCCAGTAACACAGCTAGATTAAAAAAATTAGGGATGTGCAGCCATAATATTTTTGAATATTTACAAAAATAACTGGACCTCCCCCACCCCCCTTTGTGTTTGTAACTAATAGCACATAAATGGATGAATAAGAAAATGATCATTGCTTACTTTCAACCATTTTTGTTTTAAAATAAACATAAAATATTTTAAAACTCGCAAAATGGCCACTGGCACTGTTCTGCACATGTGTGCTGTTTTCCAAAATGGCTGCACATTCACAGAATGGCCCCAGTGACCATTTTCTGTGTGTGCTGCTTTTTTTACAATTTGTTTAGCCCCTAGACCTACCTGGGCTGTGCGGGCAACAAGATGGCTCTCTGGCCATGGGCAGATTTGTTTGCTACCTCTCCCCAACCCAGGCCATGTAGGCTGCCATTTCCCACCCTAGGCTGGGGAGTCGCCACACTGCCTGCACATGTTATTACACTATGGTTGTATTTTACTACTTTTTTAATTTCAGATTTCCCCCTCATTGCATGAATACAGGCAATACCACAGATAAAAAGTAGATTGGGGGCTGGTGTTTAAAATAATATGAATGAAATCCTAAGAGCTTCTGTGCCAGAAGAGCTGCACTGACTCTGTCAGCATGATCGCTTTTAGGATTGCAGCCAATGACTTTCATTGTCGTTCAATGTGCATCTATGCTCCCACCATAGCACTGATAGTGGCACATGATGAGAAATTTTAGACTAATGAAGATAAGGCCAGAAAGGGCATTAGAACCACTTGTTTACAGAATATAATTTTCTTTCTTCTACAAGCTTCAGCGATCTAGCAGGGGCATCTGGTTTCTTTCATATTTTGAAGCCCAGATGGTCAGGAAAGGGATTTCCTATCTTGCAGGAAATCCTAAAATGACAACAAAACTTTTGTGGGGAGCATTAGCTCTAAATAGTACTGCTAAGATGAAAGAAGAACCAAAAACAAGAGCTGAAACAAGTAGTATGTTTATTACTTGTGGGTATTATTCACATTTTGGGTACCCCTTTCAATACCTAAATAATATGAGTGACCAAAATGAGCATGTGCATATCCATTTTGAGAGGGTGTGTATTTTTTTTTCCGGGAAGCGTTACTGTTTTTTAGTTCCATTATTTTGTATTTTTGATAATTTTTGGTATTTAAGTTATGACATTTTTGGCAATTGTGTATGCACAATAATGCTAATGTTGCTGAAATAATGTAATTGTTATGTCAAAATACTGAAATAATCAAACAAACAAAAACTGAGAGAGAAACCAAAACACCCCAGCTCAAAATAACCAAAACAGATGCCTGATAGAATGTAAATCTATGGGTTGACCTGTTGTTGTTGTTGTTGTTGTTTTGAGTACTTGCTTCAGTTCTACCAAAAACCAAATAATCAAAAGTTGCCAAATTACTAAAACCTACCAAAATACTTAAGACAAAATAACTGAAATGAATATTCAGACATACAAGTAAAGCAGGAAGTGAATAATAATAATTGTATGTATAATAATGAAACATATTTATTTATTTATTAAAATGTATATCCCACACTTCCCAGAAAGCTCAGGCTGGTTTACGAAAGCAGAACACAAAATAGTAAAAATATAAAATATAACATAACAACCCCCAGTAAAAATCCCTACCCTCACCCCAATTCTTCCATCCCCCAACCTCTGCCAAAAGCTCTGGCAAACAAAAATGTTTTACGCTGCCTCCAGAATATGCTCAAGCTCACGCTCATCTCTGGAGGAAGGGAGTTCCAAAGTATGGAGGATGCACCAAGAATGCCTCTCTGCAGGCCCTTGTTGTGACGAAAAAATTGGTCAGTGGTACCCACAAGAGGGCACTCCCAGCCGACCGCAATGACCTCAATAGAGCATGGAAGGAAAGGCAGTCTTTCAGATATGTGGAGTGCACACCATTTAGGGCTTTAAAGGTCAAAACATGACTTCAACTCCTCCTTTTCAGAGACAGTGGTGGTGCTAGGGGTGAGGAAAGCTCTGTCTGGTCCTGATTTGTGGGAGGATTTTCAACTGGTGACACCTGCCAATGAGGTGGATGTATTGGGCTCTGCTTGGACCACTACTTCTGAAGTAGATCCTTGCCCATCCTGGCTAGTAAATGCTAGCCGGGAAACATTGGGGTCGGTGTTGGCAGGGGTCATCAACACCTCCCTTCAGGAGTCCAGTCCAGCCCCTCTGTAAGAAACCATAATTGCGCATTGGTGCCCTGGTGAATTGCTGACCTGTTTCTAACCTTCTCTTTTTAGGGAAGGTTATTGAATGGGTGGTGACCCAGCAGTTGCAGGTGCATCTGGACCCCTCACAGTCTGTCTTTCATCTGGGTTATGGTACTGAGACTATGCTTGTGGCCTTGGTTGACAAGTCCCATGTGGAATTGGACAGGGGTCATATGACCCTGCTGGTCTTATTAAATCTGTTTGTGGCTTTTGATACCACAAATCATGAGATGTTGGTGACTCACCTGTGGGACCTGGCCAGGGTGGACACAACCATTTTGCAGAGGTTTTGTTCACACTTGGCAGGTAGATCTCAGCGGGTTGTTCTAGGGGACTGTACTTCATCCCCTGGTGGCCTCCCTTGTGGGGTCCTGCAGGGTTCCATTCTGTCTCCTCTCTAATTCAACATTTGTATGAAGCCTCTTGGGGAGGTTGTGCGCAGCTCGGGGGGTTCGTTGTCATCAATATGCTGATGACACCCAGCTGTATCTTTCATTTTCATCCAACCCAGGTCCAGTGGTCTCATTGTTGTCCTGATGTTTGGGTGCTGTGGGGAACTGAATGAGGTCGAGCTGCTTGAAACTCAATCCTGATAAGACAGAGGTGATGCTAGTAGGGGGAAATGGGGATTCGGGAGAGGAGGTCATTCCAAGTATGGGGGAGGGGTGCCCTTCCTCTTTTGTCACCTTATGTGTGGAGCTTGGGGGTACTCCTGGATGTGCAACTGTGCCTGGATGTACAGGTGTTGACTATGGTCAGGGGTGCCTTTCACCAGCTACATCTGGTAAAAAGGATCCATGTGCCCATAATCCATTCCATTTTTAATTTATATCCCACACTCTCCCATTCAAAATGGCTCGAGGCGGCGTAAAACAAGGGCTCCAGTCCTGGAGGAAATACCCTAGCTTTAGAGGTTGGCCCAGAGCAGGAAGCTCCATCTGGGGGAACAGAAAGAGGAGATGTCACTTTGGGAGCGGCCTCTGGGGGCGGAATCACTGGAGAGCATGAACCAGTGGTGGAATGGAGACGCTGCTTCCTGCTGCGGCTCAGAGATTCTCTTCTCGCCTTCCATCACCCCCTCGGGGGAGGCGACGGCAGCAGCCCTGCAAGCCGCGCAAGGGAACCAGGGAGTGAGCCCTCAGGAAGGAAGGGTGGGGCCGGAGAAGGTGAGGCGCCCTCAGCACAAGTCACCGGGAAACCAGATGCGCCCACTGCTCGGTGAGATGGTCAGGGAGGCCATATGTCTCAGACTCTGATCTTGCCACTGTCATCCATGCATTCATCACCTCAAGGCTTGACTATTGTAATGCTCTTTACGTGGGGCTGCCTCTGATGATGATCCGGAAGCTGGGCCATAGGGAGCATATAACACCTGTGTTCCATGCGCTGCCTATTGTCTTCTGGGCCTGATTCATAGGGATGGGCGAACGGGATTCAGATGTTCGGAGTTCGGACCAAAGTTGGTCTGTTTGGTCAACCCAACTGAACTTCCGAGCCAAACTCAAATTTCAAACCAAACCGAATTGAACCGAATTTCCGAACTCCATTCTGTTTGCCCATCCCTAGTGGCAACACACACCAAAAAACCCGGTTTTGAATGGCCAAACTTGGTTCGGAAGTTCAGAATTTGACCGAACTTGGTCTGTTCGGTCAACCAAACCGAACTTCCGAACCAAATTCGAATTTCAAACCGAACCGAACCAAATTTCCGAACTTGAATTTCAAACCAAACCGAACTGAATTTCCGAACTCTGTTCTGTTTGCTCATCCTTACTGATTCAAGGTGCTGGTTTTGACCTTTAAAGTCCTACATGGCCTGGACTCTGCTTACTTGAGGGACTGCCTCACTCCCTGGGCGGCCCCTGAGGTTGTCTGGGGGTGCCCTTCTGGAAGTTCTGCATTATAGGAGGGTGCGGACAGACAAGAGGGTGTTCTTGGCAACAGTTCCATTGCTGTGGAATGCCCTCCTGGTGGAGATTCACCTCAGCCCAGATATCCTGGCCTTTTGTGAACAATGTAAAATCTGGCTCTTCCTTCAGGCCTTTGGTGGGGTGGGTGGGAAGGGGGGTCAGGTTAATTTGGTGGGATGGGATTGCTTAATGTACTGCAGTATTGTAAGATGATGTATTTTATATATTTTAATTTCTTTATATTTTATATTGTGTATTTATTGTTGATAGTTATATTGATTACTTTATATTGTACACCACCTCAAATCGCTGTCAGGCAAGAGAAGTGTGATAAAAATGTAATAAATAAATAAATAAAACCAGCACCTTGAATTGTTCCCGGAAAGCTATGGGCACAGGTGTAATGTGCTTATGGAGACCCACCCCAGAGAGGAAGCAGCCCCACATAGGGTGCATTTCAGTAGTCTAGCCTTGGCGTAATGAAAGCATGTATGATGGTGGTCAGATCCAAGTCAGAAAAAAAAAAAAGGCCACTGCCTTCTTGCCAGATGTAATTGGTTAAATGCCCTCCTTGCCACTGGCGCAACCGGACAATCCAGGCACAGCAGAGGGTCTAGAAGCACTCCAAGGCTGCAGATGTGAGTAACTAGAGGGGGCCAGACCCCCTCAATAACAGGGGTTCCAATCCCCTCCAAGTCACAAAATTGGCCAACCATCATTACTTCAATGTTGTCTGGATTCAGCTTCAATTGGCTCACCCTCAATGAAATAATAATTTCATTTATATAGTAATCTTCTCTCCTTCCCCCTGAATGGCACTCAGGGTGCCTCACAATAAAAAAAATCAAAAAACCAAAAACCTACATTTCAGTTAAAATTAATTTTTAAAGCGTTTAAAAGTGAAAGGAGGGTGAAAAATGCTTCATAACCATTTTGTTAAAACAGATACAAATATACTTTGCACCAAATGTTCATTTTAGTACTAAGTAAGTCCACTAGATTCTGATGCATGTGATCCTATAAAGCTGCTTGAGGCTAGTTGTGAACCAAGGACTTCGTACAGGTGTGAAGCACCTGCCAGTGGTAATGTCCAAAACAGTGATAAACAAAGGGAAAAAATTGTATGGCAAGTCCCACTTCCCTCAGTTCCATTCTTCCCTCAATTGCCCCCTTTCCATTTTTCAATTCCACCCCACCCCACCCTGTAGAGGGACAATATAACCACAATCCAAACAATAGCAATGTCCCATTAAAGATAAACAATGGCCCTTTTTACATGAGATGCTCCCATGCATGCACACCCATTGTCCATTTGGGAGAGCGTCTTGTGTAAATGTGGGGGTTCTTGGGGTGCGCTCACGCATCCCCACACATCCTCAAGCACCCCCCCAAGCATAGATCAATTGGCAAAAACACTGGTTGCTCCGTGCATGGGAATGCATGGGGTGTTCATGTATGTCTGCACCCATGTGCTGCCTGTGTGGGCGGTGCTCCACCCGCAGCCCCGACCTATCCGCCCTCATCCATTTAAAAAGGGCCTATGAAATTAATATAAAGAAAGATGAGAGATTCATTTGAACTGTTCCCCCCCTCCCCCTTTCAACAGGTAAACTCTGTATCTTCCCTTCCGCTATGCAAAATGAAAAACAAAACAAAAAACTAAAAGAATCCATTTTCTAGACCTAGGAGACTATTAGAATGGCCTAAAAGCAGTTGAAGCGCACATCCTGGCAACCTACGTGAAGATAGCTGTCTATTTATTTTAAAGCATTACAGATGCATTCAAAAGACAAGTCATCAGTCAGCCGTGACAGCCAACATGAAAATGTATAAGAATAAATTGGGCTTTAATTTTTCTTGACTAAGTATAGACATCTATCATAACTAATGCACTTATAATAGCACAGCACATTTTTTTCACTCCATACAGTAATCTCATCTATTTTGTTATGTGTCTTCAACCTAATTAGAAAGCAACGGTCCTGGCAGTTATATGAAGCTGGGGGTAGGAGCAATATTTCTTTTGTCCAACATAGGTGAAATCTACTATAATTAAAGTTATGGCAAAGTTTACATGAGAAGAGAGAGATCATATTTTTGCTAAATAGGTTGTGAAGTCCTCCTACTTTTTGTGCCTAATTACTGGTGTCATACTTGTAACGGAGGCATCTGTGTGCACTCCACACTCTAATGGGCAGTTCCTCCAGGACTAATGAATTTTAATTGATGACGTTGAGTGTGGGTTTTGGTTTGTCTCTCTTGTGCAGGAGGCTATGCCCTTCTGTTCCTGTGTTCCCAAGTGAGATGGTTCTCTTCTGGGAAGCTCACTTCGATACAGATGGTCAACAAAAGGTGAAGAATGCCAGGACTCATTGACCATCAGTCTCTTTTCACTGAAGAGAAAACTGAATTGCTAATCAGCTTCCTTTTCTTTCTTTTTTTGGTCCACCCACGCTGTTAGTGTTTATGCTTTTTTGTCCTTAATTATAATCTTTCTATAATCCCTTTTCAGTTCTGAGCATGCATCCTTTGCAGACATATCAGATGAGGTGACTTCCTTCTCGCCATCTGATAGGTAATTTTAAATATAGCCTTCTTCCTTTGGGGTGGAAAAAGCTATGGTGACATTTAATCATTTCAGTCACTCTAAAGAGTCCTATTATAAAAGAGTTGAGAGAATGTATGTCAGGATGACTGAGTGACTGATCGTGAATTCTGTTGGTGAATGGAAGTGGTGCATCTGCATGAAACTGATGTTTTAGTTTTATAAATGTTTTTAGCTTTTTTATTTTGAAAAGGAACCATTGTCCTTCAAGCCAATGTTTCCTGAGAGTACACCCTTAGTTCTGATGAGATAAAAAGGTGCTGGAAATAAATGGGATAAACCAGAGCTTTTATTGTAGTGACCTTAATAATGTTTGAATCTCTTTGCCTTGACTTCTTTTATGGGGAGGGGGGTGTCATTTGCAAATGCAACAGCAGTAGCACGTTGGCTTGCTATATGAAAGCCCCTAATTCTTAAAGTAATAATTCTCCAAAATCTTCAATACATCAGAGCCTACATGCATCACAGAAATGATACACTCAGTGTCTGGTTTATAGGAAGATAGGAAATTGGCCACCCCCTGCTGGCTAATTAACAAAGCAGCCTTGTCATTAGTTTTAAAGACAGCCACTTGCCTGCTTTCCTGCCTGTCTGCCCACCCAAAGGGAGCAATCACAAAGTTATAATGAGAATGTGTTAATTGTGAGTGATGTCTCAGACTTGTTATAGTCCATGGTCTGGTTTCATTAAAAAATAAAAAGTGTACCCTGCATTTAAGCAGAAATCCTGTGTACGTTTCAAGGGAAAAAAACATAGGGGAGTATTTAATCTGACCCACGATATATTCTTGCCTGTAAATCAACTGCTTTTCTATCACATTATAATGAAACTGAATATTACTAACTGTGCGCAAAGAACGCAAAAATATACAATTATTTGGCATTCACTTTATTGGTATTTTTAAATGAGCAAGGCGGAGGGAGGGTTCATGGCTGCTGAGTGGCATGGCTACAGGGCGCTCACATACCTAAAGTGTGTGGGGAGCGCTTCACATAGGTGGGTTCCAGTATGGCTACACTGACCATAGAGGCGGCCATGGTAAATTTGGCTGGCCCCGCACTGGATATTTCAGCAGTGCACTGTGCATGGCCATGGGCGGCCGCTGCATGGGTCACAGGAGTGCACTTCCTCACACATCACCTTCACACGGGCGGTTATATTTATTTATTTAATATTTAATTTATTTATTTAACATATTTCTAACCTACCTATCCTGCCATAGGCGGCTCTGGGCGGCGCACAACATTAAATATTAAAAGCATTAAAACAACTTTAAAATAAACAACAAAGGGAGGAATAAAAATCCCTAACTACCCACCACCCTAACCCATTCCCCCCACCCTACCCATCCTCCCCCCCAAAACCAAGGCAGAACAGCCATGTCTTACAACAGCATTGAAACAAGGGGAGTTCCGGGGCCAAACAGGCCTCCACCAGTAGGGAGTTCCACAGCCATGGGACGGCCACCGAGAAGACCTTCTCCATCATGGCCTCCCAGCAGACTCGGGGGACCTCCAGGAGAGCAACCCCTGATGACCGCAGGGGCCAATCCAGAACCCGGGGGGTGAGGCAGTCCCGCAAATGGGTTGGGCCAAAGCTGTTTAGGGATTTATAGGTGAGCACCAACACCTTGGATGAGGCCCGGAAGACTACAGGCAGCCAGTGCAGAGACCAAAGAACCAGTTTAATATGTTCCCGGTGGCCCAATCCCACCAAAAGACGGGCCACTGTGTTCTGCACCAGCTGCAGTCTCTGTACCATCATCAAAGGTAGCCCCAGGTAGAGCGCGTTACAGTAGTCAAGCCTAGAGGTGATGAAGGTGTGGATGATGGTGGCCAGGTCAGAATCTGAAACATATACCTGAAGCCGACGCACCAGATGTAATTGGCAGAAGGCACTCCTTGCCACAGCCTTCACCTGAGCATCCAGGTGGAGTTGCGAGTCAAGGAGCACCCCCAGACTCCGTAACTGGGGAGCCAGCAGAGGGCAGACCCCCCTCAACGATGGGGGCTGTTACCCCCACTGCCTTACCCACCAACATCACCTCCGTCTTGTCAGGATTCAACTTCAGTTGGTTTACCCTCATCCAATCCCCCACAGTCACAAGGCACCCGTTAAGTACCAAGACTGCTGAGCCTGGGTCTGATGAAAAAGATATGCCTGGTTGGTGGGGGGCCAAGCGTAAATGTGTCTCATTTTAAAACACCCCATGTCATAGCACTTCTAAGATATACAGGACCAATATTTAGTGCTGTCAATGACTGCTAGTACTAAATACTTCATAGGTCAAATATTTGACTTCATAGGTCAAATATTTGGCTGGAACCATATCTGAAGCACCAAATGTAATAAAATTTAATACACAGATTTAATCTGATATTTTCTCAGGTAGATATTCTACTACAGTGAATTGATCACTAAGTGAATAGTATTTTATTATATTTGAGACTCAAAAATATGAGGATATGCACAGGATATGACATACTGATCCAGGCCAACATGCAGTCTAGTCCAGTATCCTATCTCCAACAGTGGGTACCTCTCGATGCTTCAGAGGAAGTGTGCAAAAATAAATCATTTATGGAGCAATTTATCCGGTCATTCATTCTCAGTGTAAATTACACTAGTCAGAGGTTTCATCCCACAACAGACTTTCATAATAACTATTGATGGACCTACCCTTCATGGTACTACTTATCTAATTGTCTTTTGAACCCAGTTATACTATTGACCATGAAAACACCCTATGGCAATGAGTTCTGTTGGTTAATCATGTGCCATTTGAAAAGTACTTCTTTTTGTTGGTTTTGGTCCTCCTGCCTGAGGTATCATTTAGTTCTACTAGTATTTTTTTTTAAAAAAAACAACCCACAAATCTTATGGAAACGTTTGTTACATTTTACTTGTTTTTGAATGGAGGAAAAATAAGAACTAATTAAATTATGTTTGAAATTTGTTTCAAACATAATTTGAAGCTCATCCCTGAAGCTTGATATATTTTCAGCCTCTTCAATAACTTGGCTGTTTTTTGGTCACTGTCTGTACCCAATTAGTGACATATGGGCTACCCAGTATACCAATTTACGGGGTGGGGTTTGTACCAATTTTCCAACTTCCAGTACCAATTTTCTGACTTTCGGTGCTAATTTTTTAACTTTCCATCCCAATTTTTGGACTTTCTGTCCCAGTTCCTCTACCAATTTACCATCTTTCTGATCGGTACTAATGGGTAAAAATTCTAAATCAGTAACTCAATAATGATAATACCCAATCTTTTTGGCTGAGTGCCTGACTTGGTCCTGAAGTGTCAACTGGGCATCCACTAGACCGCTCCAAAAATTGTGTATTACCTGCAGGTAGCAAGTGCACTACCTGTTTCAGTTCTAGCCAGGACTGATATGTATCAGGTGGAAGGTGCACAGCTGGTGGGAACCAGAGTGCACACATGTTACAGTTGATAGTTTGGGGCCAAGAGGTAGATCATAATCTACTGGTAGATCACAAGCTACTCTTCAGTAGATTAAGGTGTGGGGATGGGGACAAGGCTCTCAGAGATTGCCTCTGGGGAGGAGAGCAGGATTGGTACCCCAGGGAGTGTCTCCAGAGAAAAGACAGACTACGAGAGCTCTTTCATTGCAGCATGGAAAGAACTAGCAAAAGGGGAGTGCTCCTCTCCACTTCTGAGACCTGTTGCTGGGGTGCCTTAGAGCTCAGAGCCAGCTGGAAGGGTCCTGGTAGATTGCCTGAGGGTGACTCCTGGATCAAGTGGATTGTATACTCCCTATGTCTGGCCACTGCTAGACTATAGGGTAATTTCCCCATCTGGGCAGTTATATCCACACCCTCATCTGTACAGGTGACAAATCAAGTGTTTTACAGTGGCAAGAAAACTTTGTTGTGACTTAAATGGGTACAGTTTCGAATTTTGTAAAAAAAACAAACAACAAAATTGCTTCTCAATTCAGTCCTAGAAATTATTTTTAAAACTGTCTTTATATCAGTTGATATGAAGGGTAGGGATAACAATCCTTAACTATCTACCCTGCATATTTATTGCAATGGTTAATTAATTAATATCTGCTATGAAGTAAAGCACTATATGCATTAAGTATCTTTATTCTTTAATACTATTCATACAACAGGTGTGTGCTAAGTACTTCCTCATTATTGCCAGAGTCAACACCCTATTCATATTAATCTTGTCCTCATACTCCACCATTGGAATGCGTTCTTTTTCAATTAAGTGTAATTCGTTGTATGTCACTGTTGTTCCCAAGCAAAAAAAAGCTCACTAGAAAATTCATCACTTATTAACATATCTGTCTTTTGCTGAAGAAATACATAGTACAGATTTCTGTCCACGATAAAGACAGATGTCAGCACACTAAAACTCCCATCCTTATAGAGTTCTATATAGTCATACATTGACCATTTTTCTGGCAGTCAATCCATTGTATGCTGAACTTCACGATCAACATACTTGTCTTATCAAGTTGTTGTTGTAAAGAGCACATGATGAAGGATGAGGCAAAATTGAAAAAGATATGTTCTTCAAAGTAGTCTCGTTCTTTTTTTCTTTTTTTTTTTTAAATCATTATATTTGGTTCTTAGGGTCTCAGTAATATGTGAAATTAGGAGAGCTCATCAATTCTTTGTGGACCAGATTCTAAAATTCACTTCTGTCTTGAAGGCTGTTTTCACACGGGCCGTGGTAGTTGGTGGGATGACTGCGAGTTGGTGGTGGGTGGAGGTGGGTGTGCAGCTGTTCCCATGGGTACACACCCATCTCCACCCATCTCCACACACAGAGCAACCGGTATTGGTGCCTGTTGCTCCATGCGTGGGTGATGGGTGGAGTGTTGGAGCATGCACACTCCCCACCACCACCCGCAGTATTCCCAACGGCACCCTCCCCCATGGCATTCACATGGGTGCTCCACCTCCACCCACACACATGTGTGAGGGGGAATGTCCATGTGAAAAAGGCCAAAATGGTTTGATTCCTTAATTTTATGCAGAGTCAGACCCATAGCTATGACTAAGAGACTGAGTTGAAACACTGCTTATTTCTACAAGGAGAGGAAAAGGGTGATTTCAGTCGTTACGCGTTCCAGAGTCACCACAGTGGATTCCCAGTGGTGGTGAACCAAACAACCACCCCCCGTGGTCAATAAAGACCCTGAACAGATGTGACAGGAGTGGGACCACGGCAGGGAATCGGGCCACCAGATCAGGACACAGGGCGGTGCAACAGACATGACACCAATTCCCGGCCATGGTCAAAACACCCAGAAGGAGCCAGGGAGGGGCAGGACACAGACATGGCCACCTGAGGGCAAAGGAAGCCAAAAGGGACACAAGGGAACACCCACACAAGGGAAACGTGAAGGGAGCAGAGAGAGGGAGAGGAGCTGCCCAGGTACCACCCACAACAGGCACACAGACAGTGAGGGCACAGTGGAACACACAACACAAACACACACACCCGGACAGGAAAGGGAGGGAGGAGGGGAAAGACACAGCGGGACAGACAACACACAAGGCACAATGGGCAAGGGGGGGAGGGGGCGAGGGACAGGGAAGAGGAGGGTGAGCACCGTGGCCTGTATCCTACAGGATGTCTGTGAGGCTGTGGAGGGCGTACTCTTGGACAGGGAAACCAGCTGGTGGATCAGGGGCCCGTGATGGCTGACTTCATGACTGGGGGCTTCCCCAACTGCATGGGTGCCGTGGACAGCACCCACATCGAGAACCTCCACCCCTCCATGGGTGAGGCCGTGGAGTATGTCAACAGGCACGGGTATCACTCCCTGCAGCTGCAGGTGGTCATGGATCACCGGGGGAGGTTCATAGAGATCTTCACGGGCAGTTCTGTCCGCAGTCACGATGCCCAGATCATGACCATATCCTCCTTCTATGCTCGGATGTATCACGGGAACTTTGCAGACATGGGGATGGCCCAGATTGAGAGGGTGCTGATGCCCCCCTGTATCCTGGGGGACCCAGCCTACCCCCTCATCTGGTGCCTGATGAAGGTATATCCAGTCGCCCGGACCCCGGCAGAGGCGCTCTACAATACCCACCTGTGTGCTAGCAGGACAGTGGTCAAGTGGGCGTTTGGGGCCCTCTAGCAGTGCTGGAGGAGCCTTGCCGGCTGCCTAGACTACACGGTGGAGACCTCGGCCCTGGTGATCTGTGCCTGCTGTGTGCTGCACAGTGTGTGCAAGACAGATGGGGTCATCCTCGAATAACCCATGCCTACCCGCCCTCCAGACCCCGTGCCTCTGTACGTGATCGTGTACAACCCGAGGGAGTATCGTTATGCCAAAGGCATCCGTGCCACCCTAGCCAGGCACATCAGTCAGGAGGCCCAGGCATGAGGGTGCCCACCACCTGGCCCTCTCCCCTGGGGGTTGGGGGGGTCTCCGAGTGAGCCCCTATATGGGCATGGTCCACCCACCACCTCTGGGCCCCTGAACTACCACAGGAGGCAGCTGTGTCATCCGTGTGTTTATTATATCACACGCTTACCTGTGCACCACCACCACCACCTCCGCCGCCCCACCTCAGACCACCCTCCCCCTTCCCCCTCGGCCCCCATGGCCCCCGTGTTTCCTGGGTATCCCCATCAAGCACCCTGTGGGTGGCACAGAGCTCTGGGAGCTCCCCCCCCCCGCTGTCTGTGTCCCCAATGGTGTCCTGGGATGCCTCGGTGTCCGGAGGGGCAGGCAGCAGTGGGAGGGAGGGAGGACCTGGGACCCGAGGGGCCCCCCTGGGTGGCTGCTCCCTCCAGAGGCTGTCAGGGACTGGGAGGCAGATGCGGGGCCCCTGAGGGTGTGGAGGTGGCTGGGGTGGTTGGGGAGGCAGTGGGGGTGCCAAGGAGCCTGACACATGGCTTTGGGCAGGCAGGGTGCCCAGCAGGGTGGCTGCCATGACATAGGTGCACATAGTGGCTGCATGCAGGAGCAGGGAGGTCCCAGTGTCATGGGACCTGTCCATCTTGGCTGAATGCTCCCGCACCATCCCCTTGATAGCCTCTTCCAGCCACCCAAATGCCTCTACCTGCCTGCTGTGTTCCCAGTGCTCCTGCCTCCGCTCCAGGCACACCTCTGCCTGGAGCCTCTGGTCCCTTGCCTCCACCCGCTCCAGGCAGTGCTCTATGGCTGCCTCCATGCAGTCCACGGCTGCAATCATCCATTCCCCCTGTTCTGTGGTGGTCCGGACAATGTCCTCCACCTGGTCCTCCATCTGGCGCCATACACATGCCTGGTGCTCCCTCATCCACTGGGCTAGGGGCATGGGCCCCGGTTTCTGTGGCCCCTCCAGCTGTCCTGTAGGGTACATACTGATTAGTCATTTGCTGCCCTGGGCGCCCGCCGCTCTTGACACCCGCCCTCCCTCTCCCACCCCTCCGGGCCCCCCATCCCACCATGTGTGTCCCGGGTCCTCCAACTGGCCTCCCCGGAGGCCCCACCCACCCAGCCTGTGTGCATCACCTGGGTCCTCCGGCTGCTGCCTAGGCTGCTGTGCACCGGCCTCCTCGCCTGCCTGCCTCTGATGCTGGGGTGTTCCATGCCCTGTTGGGTATGGGGGGTTGGTGGAGGGCTTCCGGGGTGCCCAGGTGCCCTGCTGCCTTCATTTCCCAAACTATCTCCCAGAACACATGCTTGTTCCTTTGATTGAGCGCTAGCTCAGGCTGATGCTCCAGGGTCCCCCAGATGCAGATGAAGTCCTGGGTCTCCCGGAGCCCCCACTGGCTCCCTCAGTGGTAAGGTCTTCTCCCCCTTCTCCTCTCAGTTTCCTCCTCCTCCTCCATCTGAGAAGGACTTGTCTCCTCCGGGGGCTCGGGCTCCTGAGCCTGTTTGCATGTCTGTGGTACACAAGGGGGGGGGGGTTGTTTGGTAGCTGGACTGCCCCAGTCCCACATCCCAGCCCCTTCCCCCCCACCTGCCGGCCTGCTTTCTAGCCGGTCCCCCGCCCCCCCCCTGGTGCCACTGTGGTGCCGGGTCCACTCCCCTTATTCCCCTTACCTGTTTCCGCGGTGCATCCTCCCCCGGTCCGGTCGATGTCCCTGGGGTGGCCTTTTCCGACTTTTGCTGCTGCTGCTGCTGCCCTCCCTCCACCTCCTGCATGTGCAGCACGACCACCTCCTCCCCCGCCTGTGCCTCCATAACCTCCTCTTCCTCCTCACTCACTCTCTTGCCCTCCGCTCTCCTCTGCCTCCCGCCTCGCTCCATCCCGCCACGTTCCCCTGCTGCTGTGTGATCTTTAAATCTCCCTCCGCAGTCTGTGTTGTTGCTGGTTGCCTGGCAGTGATGCTGCATGCTTTGTCCCCAGCTGGGAGTCATTTTTATTGATTCCGGCCGGTGAGTGCCATCCAGACGTTACTTTTTATTGTTTCCCATTGGGAATCTCTTTGACCATGCTTTCGGGGATGGTCTGGGCCAGAGGTCCGGAAGTGTGGTTGATTTTGACCCCATGTGGGTATTGACTATGGTGAACATCTGGCGGCCTCTGAATAGACGTTCAGGGCTCTTTGGCCCCGCTGCGGGATTGAGCGTGGTTCACTGTGGTTGAGCGTGATCTCGTAACATTTGAAAATACCCAAACAACGGGGAACAATGCCCTATGTCCTCCCCTAGCTGCAGGGTTGATTTCATGTATTTAAACAGGACCAATTGTCACAAAAAATAAATTAGGATGATGTATTCAAAAAGTGGACAGAAATAACCATCTTTCTCTAGTTATTTTGGCTTCTGGAATGAAGAGGGGGTGGCTAAAGAGACACAGATACAGACATGGTTAGAATATATTGTATCCATATCTAGATGCCAGTAAGTAGTAGCTATGAATAGGGAATGATGATGAGTAATTTAAAACAGGTGCATAATATCTGAGAGTGCGGCCATCGGAGGTGGTGCATTTCAGCAACAAAGATGCAAATAGTAGCAAAAAACAAGGGAGCACAGATATGAAGAAAAGTGTGATCATTATAGTGTCATAGGCAGCCCACATCAGGATGCGATATTGGTTCTGGGCTTTGAACAGGAACATATTGACCCTTTTCACACAGCCAGTCTAACACTGATAAAATGGGTGTTACATTTTATTATACATGTTGCAAGGCTGCAGTTGTGCTCTATGGATGCCCTGCAGCATGTATAATAAAATGTAACACCCATTTTATCAGTGTTAGACTGGCTGTGTGAAAAGGGATATTATCTGAGAATTTAGTAAGAGCTGCTTCAGCAAAGTGCAGGGGTGAAAGCTGCAGCGACATGCAGGGGCAGATTGAAGAAGAACTTGACTGGAATGAAAGAGAGAAATTCCAAGGAGCAGAGACCATGGCAAAGATAAATGGAAGAAGAGAGATAGGCTGGAAATTAGAGAGACAAGAGGGGTTGAGGATAGGTGTTTTTAAAATAGGCATGGCATTGTGAGGGTAAAGAACCAGAGGAGCAAGATGTTGAGAAGAAGAGTGAAGGAGGAAATGGAAACTGAGAGGAGGGTGATCAGAAAGTGGCCGTTAAGAGTTTTGAGGAGGAACACAGACAAGGAACATCTGCACTCACAATGGGGGAGAAGAGAATGGTGGGCAGTGAGGGTGAGGCTCTTGAGCCAGCCTCTGTGATTGTTCCAGATAGCATCCATCCCTGCAGCATCATTTTATTATCCAAGTCCTGACCTGCATCCTTACTGTATGATAGCTTCTCCTCCCGCCCCCCCCTGCAGTCCCTGCCACACCCAGCTGCTCACCTGACAGGCTGCTGTATTTAAGGAGCCAAACACAAATAGGGAGTTGGGGAATGTTTCTGCTCCATGTTGTGTCTGTCTTTCCTGGATCCCTTTTCTAAGTGGTAGGCGCCTCGAACCAGTGACCCCAGGGTTTCCAGGTTATGGCCCCATTAAGCTACTGTTGCGTCTGGATCTTGGGCCTGGAGCTGGCTTGTAGATCCCTCTGTTCTGGCAAGGCCACACCCTAGAGCCTTTGGACTGGCCGCTTTCTTTGAAATAAAAAAGAAGAGTCAAGTAGGCGATTTACCTCAAGAGGTAATCAGAAGAAAGAGTCCCATAAAAGTAGAATGATGATATCAAAACTTAAGTCTGCCAAATAGAAACCTAATTAGTTTGTTTTGTAGCAGTGTCAGTCTATTAAGCAGCTGAGTTAGAATGCCAATACATGGGCAAGTGAGAAGAAAGTTACAAAAAAAGCAGTCAATAAGCCAACTAAAAACATGTAAACAGGAGGATATGAAGCACAGTGCTTCTTTGGAATAGAGACACCTTTGATAAGTAGGTTTATCAAACTAAACGCATATTCGATGAGTGTTTGCTCGATGACCTAATTGTCTTCTGGAGCAACTTGTTGACTGAGACCATTGACCGATGGCTCCTAGGCATCCACTTCTGGAATGCCGACATCGCAGGTCCCCTTGGTTTACAAAAGACCTGCGCCGGATGAAGCAGGAAGGATGGCAGTTGGAGCGATGGTGGTACCGGACTCATGCTGAAGCTGACCGATTGCAGCATAAAGCTAGTTTAAAAGTTTATGCTGTAGCGGTGTGGGCTAAGAACCACAAGGATATATATTCCGAAGCAGGAAGTCTACATAAAACACACAATGTACCTGCTTCAACTCCAATCCAAATTGTATACAAGATAATGGTAAGTATATACTTCAAAACTGCTGAATGACAAAAATTCTTATAGCCTAGATTATATTCTGACATGTATAATGGGTATCATAATATACACACAGTAACCTATGGTGACCGGGTAAGGGAGTCCTACAGGGGAAACCTGTAGTAATAGTTCATAAATAGTATTTTGCAGCCACGAATATGTTCATAATGACTCCAGATAATTTGTCTCCAAACAGAAACAATTTTCCCTGCGATTGCTCAATTCAGCACTACTGTTAGCATGCTAATTTTGATCTATTTTCTTATGATTCTTGGCATTTGGAATTTTGGGATTTTGAAATTCACCTAGGTTGACCATGTCATGTCACATTAAATGCGATGCTTTTTAAAAATGTACAAGGACACTTACTGGAGAGGGCAAGTCCATTTGCATTCATGGTGAGAAAATGTATTGATTGCCTCACGTGAAGAAGTACTTTCAAATGCAGTTAAACCTTGCTTATATTGTGCAATAGTTTGGTTTTTAAAAAACAACCCACGAATTTGGGATTATGGTTGGGTTTTTTTTAAATGAGGATATTAGATTAGCATATCCTGTGGTATAGATGAATAAAAAGCTCAGGACACATGGTTCAATAAGGCCCATTAAACTGGCTTCCAGATGGCAACCCACTGATCAATAAAGAGTTCAATTCCCAAAGCTTCGTTTTCTGTTTCTCAGCACCATGTAACATGATACAAAGCCAGCTCACCCTCTATCTTTTAATCAGGGAAGATATAGTATCTTCTTCCCAAGCTCTATCAGAGAGGATCTATATTCCAACAGAAAATAGATTCTGCAACTCTGAAGAGCTTCGAGCAGGGTCTATACAAAATGGCTGTTCTAGAAATATGTGCTCTTTATGATGCCCGAAGGAACATTAAAGTTATCAGCTACAGTTGTAGCTGTGTGTATGTTTTTGAAAATCAAAATTCTTCTTGGTATTTTGTATATGAGAGAGAATTTTGAACTCCCTCTTCCTCTCTTCACCTTCCATTCTTTCCTTTTCTTCTTCTTCAGTTCCCCACTGTTGTTCAGGTATATTATAGAGCCATGGGAATCTATTTTGTCAAGGATGAAATCCAACCCACTACACTAAGGCTGGATGAACTGTTTCTAAACTGTACCTGACAAATGTTTATCTAGATTTCTCTTTAAGAACTCCACTTAAAACGATTCCACAATTTCCTTCAGCAACTCATTCCATTCCATATATCAGGCCTTTCCTTTTATGCATCTATTCCTACTTATCTGCGCTATTTCTTTATACACATTCTTCGTGACTTGTCTGTCCTTCCATTACCGGTATTTTTTCCCCTTTTTGTTTTCAGGTCATTAAAAATTTGGGATGGGAATACTAATTTTGTATTAATACTCAAGTGCCCAAATGTAGGAACTTTAGTATTAATACTAATAATTAGGGATGGGCGAACAGACCACGGTTCCTGTTCGGCCGTTCGTGTTCGGCCGTTCCTTTTCGCCCATTCGTGTTCAGCGAGTTCGTGTTCGACCGTTCGGCCATTCGACGAGTTCGTGTTCGGCTGTTCGGTCATTGAAATCGCACGAGAGCCCGAAATCGAAAGCGGAAGCACCGAAAATCAGAAATTCATGTGCGTGCGGAGCAGTGTGGTGAGCGAGTGTGTATTTGACTCAGTTGGTGTGTTTTTGGCTGTGTTTGACTGTGTGTGACTTTATTGGATTGGCTGGCTGTGTTTTGGTTGGGTTTGTGTGTTGTGGGTGAGAGAGATCCTTGTTTAAAAAAAAGAAAAAGAAAAAATGAAGAAGGCTGTGGTGAGGATCCCCCGGCTGGGGGCCAACTTGCCAGTGCTGCCACAGCCACTGCCACTCAAGGAGGAGGAGGTGGCCAAGGCGGCTACCCTGGTGGCGGCTATGGCGGCGGTGGCTAGGGCTACTGCTGCAGCTGGTGCTGCTAGTCCTGCACTGGTGGCTTACTCCTCGGATGAGGAAGCGGCGGACTCTGGAGCTGCTGCCCGGTTTGTAAATAATTTTTTTACTTTGAGGACAAGAAAGGATCTGTTGGAGAGAGCTCACTGGCGTGCGTGTGGGTGCATGGGCAGTGGGCATCAGTCAGGCACAAACAGTGGGCATCAGCGGGTGGCAGCGGATGTCTGCAACAGTGAGGGAGGGTAGGGTACTGTAGTGTGGTGGGCTTTGCCACGAGCAGCACCCCCACCCAAACATGTGCCAGGCTAGCAAGGGTTCCACTCTCCAGTTGCCTTGCCATCCCATTCCCTATGCATATGCACCCCCAAATAAGGGCAGGCTCTTTCCTCCAGCCAGGGTTGTTGTTGTT